>OZ024741.1:179667905-179670405 GCA_964016885.1 Eledone cirrhosa
CCAGTTCATCGCAAACGTCGTTGGTGGATGATACTTTCAATGCTCCGACACTCACTTCTCTCAAGGACCTCAACATCACTCACTCACATACATCGGTCACTTGATACCGAGCATCTTTCTGAGACACTGCCGATGAAATCGTTCCAAGCTTTTGATATGTCATTTGTAGGCAACCCATGTCTCACACGCATACAGCAAAGCTGACAGTACACATGCGGCATACACTTTCACCATGGTCTATATTGTGATTCCTCGCCTGCACCAAAGACGGTCGCTGAGCCTTCCAAATGACTCACTTGCTTTACTAACATGCAGACCACCTTCTGCATCCAGAGAGCAGGTCACACTCAGAGTACTCCCCAAATACATAAATCTGCCAGCAACCTTCAGCTTTTGACCGTATGGAGGGTTCATTGAAAACTTTATCCGGAGCAAGTTGGTATATACGACAGTCTTCTTCAGACTGATTGTCAGTTCCAAAGCACTGCACGCCTTGGAAAAAGAATCCATAAGGTGTTGCATGTCACTCTAGGAGTGTGCAATGAGATCACAATTATCTGCATACAGAAATTCTCTGATCAAGCTACCCAGTACCTTAGTGTTGGCAGTGAGACGCCCGAGGTTAAACAGCTTGCCGGAAGCGCGATATCTGAGATAGATACCGTGTTGACAATCCTTGAAGGCCACGAAGAACACCATTGCGAAATACAAAGCAAACAAAGTTGGTGCAGGTATATTACCTTGCTTGACACCATTTTCAATCGAGATTGACTCAGACAGTTTACCTCCGATGTTTACCCATGCCCACATGTCATCGTAGAAGAGCTTGAGTATGTTCACAAACTTTTCAGGGCAGCTCAATGTCTCCAAAATAATCCACAAAGCCTTCCGATTTACGGTGTCAAATGCCTTGGTCAGATCGACAAAAACTTGGTATAAGTCCATACGCTGCTCAATGCATTTTTCTTGAAGTTGTTTGGCCGAGAAGACCATGTCAACAGTGCCTCTACCATTCCTAAAGCCACATTGGGACTCATGGAGTACCTCAACAGTAATGTGCCGTGTCAATCTGTCCAACAATATCCTGCACAAGATCTTCCCAGCCACAGATAGCAGTGAAATACCTCTGTAGTTATCACAGTCATCTTTGGCTCCCTTTCTTTTGTAAAGTACCACCATCAATACATCTTTCCAGGCCTACGGTACATCTTCATTCCAAACATTTACAAAGAGATCAGGGAGGCGGTTTAAGAAGTTACACCAGCACACTTGAAGACCTCGGCACTCAGTCCATCCATTCCAAATGACTTGCCGCTCTTTAATTTCGCAATGGTCTTCGTCACCTCATCAAATGAAGGAGGATCAGCCATTGCTAGCTTTGTAGGTCTGGATGGAATCGATCGGATGAACTCATCACCGATTTCTGATGGTCTGTTGAGGAGTTCATTAAAGTGGTCATGCCACCTGATCAGGATTTCCTTCGGATCTCAGCAATTCCTTGCCGTCTTTGGAGTGAAGTGGTGATATTTGTGGACCGGTTGGACCATACACCTCCCTGAGCAGATTGTATAAGAGCTTTGTATCATGTCTATCTGAGGCTTTCTGGATTTCACCAGCCTTTTTTCTCTACCAGCTATCTTGCATGGCTCTCAATTGATGTTGCACACGTGTCTTGATCTGCTTGAAGGTTTGGTCACTCTTGTCAGAACGTGTCTCACACAACAATGATTTCAGCATCTTTTGTTTCTCTTCAAGCAAGGTCTGGATCGCTGCATCATTTTCATCGAGCCAGTCCTTATGCTTTCTATTGGTATGATCTAAAACTCCAGCACTGACATCACAGACGGTTTTCTTCAATGATTCCCACGTGTTTTCACATTCCATGGACTCAAGAGTCTTCGGCAGCTCAGCTATGACTTCTGTCTTCAGACGAGCCACGTTTAGTCATTTTGGAAGTGCAACATTCTTCCTCCTTACTTTGGCCTTCACAACAAATTGAAACTTGGCGCGCATCAGACGATGGTCAGTCCAACAACCTGCACCTCGCAATACACGAGCCTATGTCATATCCCTGACATCACGTTTCCTCGTTAAAACAAAGTCAATAAGATGCCACTTCTTGGAACCTGGATGCATCCAAGTTGTCTTATATTTGTCTTTCTGCAGAAGTAGGCCATTGTTATTGCACTTTCTCAATCCAAGCTTCCCAGTCATTACTAACACGTGCATTAAATTCACCAAAGATGACAATCTTGTCTGCATAAGGTATACCATGGATGACTTCTTTCAAAGACATGTAGAAAGCTAGTTCTTCATCATCACTAGCGCTCATGGTAGGAGCGTACACTGACCATATGATAGACGAAGAAAGATGTAAGAGACATCTGTACAACAGTATATTATAGTGGTAAACGCTTGTACAACACGAGTACCACTCTCTGAGTATCCACAACTAGAGTCTAGTGACATGCAAGATGACTAGGAGTTGCTTCAACTGCAG
>OZ024741.1:179690405-179735405 GCA_964016885.1 Eledone cirrhosa
AGCTTGCTCATGTTAATTTGGTGCTGAAGTGAAAAATTACTAGGTGACAATTAAAAATGGAAAGGAATTTAGGAAATCTGGAATTGCAAGGCGATGACTGAGATCCACTGCCCTACACTTTCATAATAAACTTGACAGTTTCTGTCGATCAATACATATACAATAACGATGTCAATAACGACTACGACACCTGTCAGAAAAAGTACAATATAGACGTTTAAAATTACTGGGAGTTAGTTAGTAAGATAACACGGAAGCCTCTACGCAGTCGCACGACCTGCTAAAAATAGTAGACAAACCACCCTTAAATAACTTCAAACCACATCCTACTAATTTAGAAAAGGACGGGATGGACACAGCTGGAATGCCATTGCTCATAGGTCTGTTGGATCAGAGATAACCTAAGACCAAACCATGAATGACAAGTAAAGACTCTACATGGTCGTTCGACTTACCAGAAATAATAACCAAAACTCCTTTTTAACCCTAATGCTTTAAAAATGAAGCGCACATCAAACAATATAGTCCTAGATAAATTGTACTTGGATACAGAATATAATCGAACATGACAGCCCTTAAGTGGTCACTAAATTTGCAAGAAATTACAGCCAAAGCTCCTTTAAATCAAAATTTAACGTGTTTGAACATGGAGGACACAGTAAATAATGCAGTCCTAGATACATTGTGTTTGCTAAAAAAATGCGATCCAACGTAAGAGCTTCTCCGTGATCACTAGATTTGTAAGAAATAGCAAAATTTCCCATAAATCACACCCTTTTGATGTCTTAAAATAAAGGAAATATACATTAGATAACGTAGTCCTAGATACACTGTGCCTCGATAAAAGGCCGAAATACTTTTGATCATAGGCCTGCTCGATTAGGTTGACCTCGGGCATCATTAACAACAATAATCGCCCCAGGGAGCAGGGAAAAGTCAGAATTTGTAGTATCAAATCTTTTCGAAGACTGCTTTAACTTTCATTTTTTCTACAAGTCAATAAAATAAAGTATGAATAGAATACTGGAGTTGATTTAACATTTAATGCTTGCGAGATGTGAATATAATAATAATGAAATGGGGCTACCCTATTCTCGGGACTTTGACTAAAAAATACAGTCTGTTATTTTCGCAATCGCAAGGCCCCGAATTCGATCCCATCGCATGACATCTTGGGTAAGCATCTTCCATCATATCCTCAGATCGACACAAGCCTTGTGAGGGAAATTAGGTAGTGGTCAGAAATTGTGCAGAACATTGTCGGATGTAATTCAAAGGACTAGCCTTATATAATACCACGCATAATCTACTTCGGGATTATGCTATGGGTACACGTGTTTGCGGAATACTCAACCACTTACACGTTAATTCAATAAGCAACTAGTTTAGTTGATCGATTATCTGAATACTCATCGTCAATATCGACGAAAATGTATTTAATTTAAATTTAGTCCCCGTACAAGCGAAGCTGGAATCAAAAGTATTCCAATTGTGACCATCCCGTCTATTAGCCGTATATCAGATACAATATCTAATAATTGTGTGTATGTGATTTGAGGGTATTTTTCTGCTATTTCTAGCAGGTCGAGCGACCATGTAGAAGAGGTTCTCTAGATTTATATTATGTAATAACGTTTAATCCGGAGCGCTGTTGCTCTCTCTCTTTCTACGTTTCCCGCCGAAAGAAAGTATTTGTAAATATTCTTCTAAAACAAGATGTGGTAACCATGTCGGGTGTTGGACACTTCTAACTTAGTTGTATAAACTTAAAAGTCCTGATGGAGTTGGCGGAGTTGAGCTGAGGTATGGGCAGAGGAAAAGAAATATTACGAGGAGGAAATGAGAGAGAGAGAGAAATAAAGAGAGAGAGAGCGACAGAGAGAGGTTATCAGTTGTTTATGAAAGAAAGAGAGAGAGAGAGAGAGAGAGAGAGAGAGAGAGGTTGTCAATTGTTTGGGTGAGAGAAAGAGAGGGTGTTAAATGTATATATCTGTGTGAGAGAGTAAAAAAGAGAGGTTGCTAAGTGTGAGAGAGGTTAAGTATGTGTGTATGTGGTGGAGAAGAAAAAGAAAGAGGTGTATGGTATAAGACAGAGAGATAGATAGAGAGGCTATCGGGAGTGAGACAGATAGAAAGATAAAGATAAAGAAGTTATAACGAATGAGAGAAGTTAAGTGTGCGTGATGGAGAGGGAGAAAAACAGAGAAAGGAAGTCTGATGTATGTGATGGAATTAGCTTATTGGGAGACTGGTCAGACATGGACAGGAAAAGGGGACATAGCGATAATGAATACAGACAGAAAACAGAATCGGTCAGATAGTGAGAGAAAATAGAGCATTGGGAATTAAGGAATGTATTGTAAAATAGTAACACACACACATATATATATATATATATATATATATATATATATATATATATATATATATATATATATATATATATATATGTGTGTGTGTGTATATAATACGTCATATATATTTAATATGGTCAAGTTCAAACTATTTCGAAACGTTTTAAAAACATGACTGTAGGGCTTACATGTTTTTATATAACATCTATACTACTTTCTTTAAACTATGCAGTTCTAAGTTGAATAAGGGTCTTACTAGTCTGTTAATAACTAATTTCATATATATATTCCATGTAGAACTGACTTCTACACGACTAGTACTGTTTCAGTTCTAGTCCCGTAAATGTCATTTCTATATGAAATAAATATCGTCTCTGCTAATATATTGAGTACCTTACTTAATGGTGGTTTCAAAATCTATACATATATAATTAATTAGAAACCACAGTTAAATAAGGTATTCACTATATATATATATATATATAGTTAGAGTTGAGAAGAACAAGTGAAAGCATGGCTATATTTTGGACGTGAGAGAGAGAGACAAATGTTATAGGAGAGTGAGGGTAGAACGACAGAGTGATGTATTGAACAGAGAGAAAAGGGTGAAAGACAAAGTGAGTAGAACGACAAAAATATAAACAGAGAGAGAGAGAGCATGGCAAAATACTGTATGGGTAGAAAGACAGAGAAAGGGAGCGGGGAAGAAAGAGAGGGAAAGAGCGGCAAAGAAGAGAGAGAGAGACGGGAGTGATGATGCTTGACTGTCCATAACAAACTAAGAGAGAGACAGAGACAGAACATGGAGTTTGAGGAAAAGCGGTAATAACAAACAAATAAACAATATGTGTTGAACTTACCAACAAAGAAAATGCTGGCAAAACAAAGATAAGACATCAACAGCAATGTCCCCTTGAAATAAAATCCAAAACAAACTGCTCTCGCTGCTGTTGGACCACTTTAGTTTGTAGATATGTTGAAGACAAAGAAATTCTCACCATTGTTCTAAAGATGATTTCAAATATATAAGCATACAGCATTGAGTTAACAGCAGCAGCAGTTCAGTTGTAGTAATGGGAGAGAGAGAGGAAGGGAGGAGGGGGAATTTAGTCTTGTTAGTATGGTGATGGCGGTGGTCATGGTGCTGGTGGTGACAGCGGCGAAGTCAGAGAAAGAGGAGAGAGGGAAAAAGAAACAGAGGAAGGGGAGAACTTAGTCTTGTTAGTATGGTGGTGACAGTGACAAAGAGAGAGAAAAAGAGTAAGCAAGGAGGGGAGCTTAGTCTTGTTAGTATGGCGGTGGTGACAACTGCAAAGAGAGAGAGGGGTGGAGGAGGTGGAAGCTTAGTCTTGCTCATATAACAGTGATGGTGGTGGGAGGATAATGAAAGTGGTGTAGTAAGAGTAATGGTGGTGGTGGTGGTGCGATATGGAAATAATGGTGGTGGTGGTGGTTGCGGTGATGGTGGTGAGGTCGTGGTTGTAGTCGTGATAATAATGGCAGAGAGAAAGTAGGGGATTGAAGGAGTGATGGTGCGAGGATAATGAAAGTGGTATGGAATGGAGGGGTGGTGATGCTGGTGCTGGAGATGGTTGTAGTAATAGTTATAGGTGGTGGTAGGAGAGATGAGAAGTATTGAAATGGGTGGGAGGGGGTAATGGGATATTTATGGAGGTGATGGTGAGAGATGGTGTTGACAGTGGAAATGGTGAGGGTGATGGGATGGTGATGATTGTATGTTGGTAGCAGTAGCAATATTGATAGTGGTGATGGTGGTGGAGGTGAAAGATCGTATTGACAGTGGTAGTGGTGGTTATAATGGGGTGGTGGTGTGGTGGTTTACAGTGGTTGTAGTGGACTAGGGACCGTAATCATAATGCATTGGTGACGATGGGACTGGTGATGGGGTTGATGATCTAGCAAGTGACGGGGACAGTACTGATAGTACAATAGATAGATATGTAGGTAGGTAGGTAGTTAAATAAGTAGGTAGGAGGGGTTGGCATAACGGTAGTGCTATGTTGGTAGCGGTGGAGATGGAAGCAGTAGCGCGCTGGTGATGGTGGTATTGTTGTTGTTGGTGGTATGGTGGTAATGGTGGGGGGGTCATTGTGACAGGGATGATGGTGATGGTGGTGGTGGCGGTGGTTATAATGAAGGATGATGATAGAAGTGGAAGTAGCAGTAGCCAAACTGAGATACCCGCAGCAGTAGTAATAGTAGTAGTAGTAGCAATAGTAGTAGTAGTAATAGTAGTAGTAGTAGTAGTAGTAGTAGTAGTAGTAGTAGTAGTAGTAGTAGTAGTAGTAAATGTAGTAAAGAGACGGAGGAGGTACGTACATAACATACAAGGGACAACAAAAATTAAAAAAACAAATGTGGTGGTAGGTTAAAGAGAGGCAGAAGAGGGAGGGGAGTTACAAAGAAAGTGTGTGAGGGAGAGGGAGAGGGAATGGAAGAAGAATCAAGAAGAGACGAGTAAGAAAGAAAAAACGAATAGAAAATGGGAGAGCGAAAAGAAAAAAGAAGAGTACCAAAGAGAGCGAGAGAAAGAGAGTGTAGGGAAAGAGGTGGAGAAAGAATATAAAAGTGAGGGAGAGAACGAGGGAGAAGAGCCGAGTAAAGGAGAGAGAGGGGGGACAATATAAAAGTGAAAGATAGAGAAGATAGAGAAAAGTAAAAAAAGGGGGGGGGGGAATATGAAAATAAAAGAGTAGACGAGGGAGAAGCGAAGAGTAAAAGAGAGAGGAGAGGAAAATATAAAAGTGAGGGAAAGGACGAGGGAGGGGGAGAAGAGTAAGTAGACAGTGCAGTTGATACACTGCGTTTCAAACGGGAAGTCCAACTGCAGCAGACATCACTATTAAAGCAGTATTTGTAATTGCTATTGCTGGCTATGTGCAGTGGTATTGCACTAACTCTAGTTCTACTTCTTTCTTTTAGAAGCAGTTTACACCAGGGGAAGCGTCAACTTCCAAACGGAAATACAGTACTGTGTGTGTGTAGGTGTCTGTCTGTATATGTGTAAGTTTTTACGCACGCACACACAAACGCACACTATATATACTATATACATATAGTAATTAATTGTTTCTTCTTTTGGCACAAGGCCAGCAATTATTTCAGTGTATTACTGGTACGTTATTTTATCGACCCTGTAAGGATGAAACGCAAAGTTAACCTCAGCGGGATTTGATCTCAGATCATAAAGGGGCGTAACTCTATGCTGCAAAGCATGGCGTCCGACCCTCTACCGATACGGCCAATCTACAATTAATAAGCAATAGTTATATATTTATATATCTATATCTATATCAATTTCTCCAACCCCCCCCCCCACACAGTTTAGCAAACTAAAGCTAGACGGCTTATATATATATATAATTACATAATAAACAATAAAATATAATTATTCCATTACCAAAGGTTTCAGGAAACTAGACGATCCTAACAGAAACGTCCAGTTCGCTCATCAGATGAAATAGTTAATTAAATAGCTCTGTACTATATATATATATATTCTTTCTTTTACTTTTTCTACGGAAATACTTAACACACACACACACACACACACACACACACACACACACACACACACACACACACACACACACACACACACACACACACACACACACACACACACATATATATATATATATATAACAAAGAAAGTGTGGTGAGAAACCAGGTGGACCATAACGCACCAGAGTACTTAGGGTAGTAGAGTGGGTAATAGGAAAAGAGTCAAGACCCCGACGGCTGAGCGCCGGATCTAGCTGTCGAAACGGCCGGAGCTCAGCCGTCGGGGTCCTGACTGTTTTTCTAGATATAAATATATATATATATATATATACGTTATTCCGGGTTGAATCGGAGGTAACCACAGTAAGTAAGGTACTCAATACATAGCAGAGTATAACAGTTTTAATATAGATGAGATTCTACAGGACTAGAACTGTTTCATTCATTAGAAATCATCAGGAATCATCAGGAGATTCCTGATGATTTCTAATGAATGAAACAGTTCTAGTCCTGTAGAATCTCATCTATATTAAAACTATATATATATATATATATATATATATATATATATATATATATATATATATATAAAGGAGATCAAATTGGTTGATAATACAACTGTAAAAGGCAGAGATATATTCAAAACTTGAATGTGATTTTATTGTCCTCAGTAAGATTGGTAAAAGATAGTTCAGAGATTAATCCAATTTGTAAATTTCCAGTTCTAGTAGTTTTACATCAATCACAGAGCATATATAAAATGAATAAATATATATATTTATTCATTTTATATATGCTCTGTGATTGATGTAAAACTACTAGAACTGGAAATTTACAAATTGGATTAATCTCTGAACTATCTTTAATACATGGTTTAATACATTATTTAATTGATTTGCACATATTTCATATTAGGTAGAATTTTTCCTGATATCAAACAAAAACCGCACTTAACCTATAGGGTAAACCTAACGAGGTTATTGAGTGGCTCGTTAACTTAGATAATAAGAATAAAGTGAAATTCTTACAATAAGTGAAATTCTTATCAATAACAACTATGTTTCTATTTCTCCTACCCTCCTTAACGAAGAACTTTCTATGGCTTTAGACTTTACTAATATTACTAAGCAAGAAACAGATATAATTATAGTAGCTAGATGAACAATTATAGAATTTAATGGTAGTTTTGGGACTAGAAAAAATTCGTCCAAAAAACTTCGATATTACGATGGGTTCGAGTGACTCAGCCCAAGTAACTGATCTCGTAGGCCTGTTTCTCATCAACAAATTGAAAGCAAATTTCCCTACCATAGAAATGATGCGCTTTTCACCCTCGGCAATTCTGCTTTAGAAAAAGTGAAAAAAACATACATAATATTTAAAGAAATATATAACCTAACTATAACAATAGAAAACAATACAAAGGTAACTTCTTAAATGTTACACTGGATTTAAATACTGAACTCTTTAAACCTTATTATAAACCAGGTGAATTCTTATATTATGTGCATAAAAATTCAAATCACCTTAAATCTATTATTAAATTTATTGTTAATAATATATCTAATAGAATTTCTGAACTTTCGGTCAATAAAGAGATTTTCATCCAAAATGTTATGCAGTATAATGAAACTCTTGCTAGATCAGGCTATAACGATAAAATATGGTTCAAGCCTTTATCTAAATTAGCTAACAATAAGATTTCTTTTACGCATAAATGTATTTCTAAACCTAATTATAGTAATGTGAATATAAATAGGGAGCTTAATACCAACAAGAATAATAAAATTGTAAAAAATAGTAGAAATAATAATATTAATCGAAAAAGTAATAATTTTTATAAGAATATTATAATACTAATCTCCTAGTAAATGTCTAGAAAATCAAAAATTCAATAAATCAATTAAATAATAGAAAGAGGAATAGAATGGAAAATGTATAGGGTTTAATCCTCCATACGGAGTTCAAATAGCGTCCCATATACCTAAAATATATTTTAGCCTTTTATAGCATAATAAGCAAGAATAATGTTAAATTATCTTTCTCCACCACAACTAATTTAGCAGAATATTTAACTAGAAATAATAATTTTTAAAATGAGCTTACATAAACTGGAACAACAAAATTCCAACTGAAACAGCCCGAAGTCGTAGATAATAAGAACAACAATAATAGTAACAATAGTGTAGACTAGGCATGAGGGTCCCCTGAGGGCCACATGGGTCACATATGTGTTGTCGGAGGGCCACACATGACAACTAATTGCGCACATTACAACTAATTTTACGAAGATAAAACATGCTCGCGCTGTAAAATCCTTTGTGCGAGCCGCATGTGTTCTTGTGAAGGGTCGCATGGTTGACATGCCTCGTGTAGACAACAATGAATGTAATAATAGAGTTAATAATTGTTTCTACTTTAGGCACAAGACCAGCAATTACTCAGTGCATTACTGGTACTTTATTTTATCGACCCCGTAAGGATGAAAGGCAAAGTCAACCTCGGCGGGATTTGAACTCAGATCGTAAAGGGACGTAACTATGCTGGAAAGCATGGCGTCCGATCCTCTACCGATACTGCCAATCCACGAATAGAGTTAATAATGATTTCTAGTATAGGCACAAGGCCAGTAATTTGGAGGAGGGGAAAGTCGATTAAATCGAGCCCAGTACGTTACTGGTGCTTTATTTTATCGACCCCGTCAGGATGAAAGGCAAAGTCAACCTCGGCGGGATTTGAACTCAGATCGTAAAGGGACGTAACTATGCTGGAAAGCATGGCGTCCGACCCTCTACCGATACTGCCAATCCACCAATAATTACTGTAAGCCTTCGAATAGTAAAAGCACTAAAACCTCTTTAGCTAAACTTATATGCTTTCTAAAAAGAGATAATATTCAGTAGTCTGAGATAGAGTATTATTAATTTAGCAAAATTCTATGGAGGGGGCAGAACTAAATGTAATCTTTGTTTGATCGAGGCATTAGAAATAGTAACTTCTAAGATTAGTCTCCTTAACTCTATAAATGAAACAATCCCTTCTTGTCCACGTAGAAACCTTTCACTCTTTCTTTTATAAAACGCTTGAACCTGATTAATTTTTACCTTTACTTTTTACATTCTAATTAGGTATCTCCTTTCCTTTTACTGTACTTAATAGTCGCCTTGTTGGTATTGTTCACCCCGACTAATGATTGTACTATCTTATAACATCTATTATTCCCGTTATAAACTTATGGTTTCATGTGCGTATGTAGTCGTATATGTGTGTGTGTGTATAAATATATAAATATATATATATGTGTGTGCGTGTGTAAATATAAATATATATATATGTGTGTATGTGTGTGTGTGTATGTGTGTGTACAGTTATGTGTATGTGTAAATGTATATAAGTGTGTGCATATAAGTATATGCATATATGTATGCATATAAGAACGTATATGGGTACAACCATACATACATGTAAATCCACTCAGCTAATACTCATCCTATTTACATATTATTACCCTATTAACATAATATGATATACGTACGTATGTGCGTGCGTGCATGCTTCTACATGCACATGTACACACATATCAGTAGACACGGATACAAGCGTGTGTATATATGTCTGTGTGGGCACACATATTCCCACACGTATGTGTTTGTGTGTGTATATATGTGTATGCACACGTACGGATTACTAAAAAAATAGTCGTAACTTTTAAGTTAATAGTTCTAAAGAGTTATATATCATCCTACTGATTAATGTATATATGTATGTGTGTATGTATGAATGTATGGTCCCGTAACTTCTAATGGAGTCGTTGGGGTGCCGTATTGACATTCGGCGTTTCTTGAGCATTTAAAACCTGGCGGAGCCCATCCCTCTCCAGGCCTGAGTACAGCAGATTTCTTACAGAGAAAGATAGAAAGGGAGAGAGAAGAAATGAGAAAGAGATATAGAGGGAGAATCTACTCTCAGCACTAGACTGGTACTTTTTTTTTATCAACCTCGAAAGGATGAAAGGCAAAGTTAACCTCGGCGAGATTTGAACGCAGAGAGCCGGGGCTAATACCATAAAGCATTCTATCCGACGTTCTAACGACACTGATTGATATATTATTACTAATATAAGCTTCCATAATTGTTTTGCTTTTGGTTTTCTTAACATACTAAATAGTTAGAATTAAAACTGGCCGTAACTCTAATTAATAAGTGTTATTAAATTGGTTAGTCTTAATGTCACTCCTATAATGTTTATTAGAGTCAAAATACACACACACAGACAGATTTTAAGTGATTAGAAAACTCGAGCAAATCGGCTGCAGCTAGTTCAGTGATTTTCAAATGGGAGGCACTTGGCTCCCAATGGAAGAATTTCAAATCTCAGAGGAGGAAGATTAGTTACTGGAGGAATCCAAACAGGGAATAATGTATATTATACGTGTATATCATCGAATGAAATACCAATATACCCAACTGTAAGGTTAATCACAAATTTACAATTCACAAAAAAACTACTGATTCTGTCCTAATCCAATTTGAGATTATACAATTATTGAGATTAGAAAAGATTGCTCATATTAATTTGATGCTGAGGGGAAAAAATGACTAGATGACAATTCAAAATGCAGGAGGAATTGAGAAAGCCTGGATTTGCAAATGGGAATGTGATAGGTTCTTTGAAAATCACTGGACTATATAATTATTGAGGTTTGAATAGTTAGCTCCAGGGGAGGTGGAACTGAGGGACCATGCCCCCAATAATATTTTTCTCCCCAAACTACCAAAACACACATCTATTTGTATACGCGCTATAATTTATGTACATGCTATGTTTATCGTATATCTAAGTTTTTTTTTATATCTTGCTTGATATTTGATAATTGTTTCCACTTTTGGCACAAGGCCATCAATTACCCAGTACATTACTGGTACTTTATTTTATCGACCCCGTAAGGATGAAAGGCAAAGTTAACCTCGGCGAGATTTGAACTCAGACCGTAAAGGGACGTAACTATGCTGGAAAGCATGGCGTCCGACCCTCTATCGATACTAACCACTACAACTAAATTGACCTAATTTGAACCCCAAAATTCAGAAATGCTTCCACTGCTCCTGTTTTCAGATGAAAATTTTCTAGCAGACAATTGAAAATGGGTGAAGAATTGAAGAAACCTAGTACTACAAGGGGATGAATGTGACCTGGGTCTCTGAGATACACTGAGCTAGAGAGAACACTGCAAAAAATCACAAAATTTACCTATTAGATGAGATAGTGACATATAGAATTTCACACTTGCATAAAACTACTATAAATTATTACTTTAGCTTAACATTTATTGTGTCTTTTATAGGAAATGGATTAAAACATGGACACTTGAACAAACGAAAGTAGCATTCAACCGCCAGAAAACTTAAGAAATAATTAATTTATTAATCTCTTGTTAAGGTAAATTTTTCTTAATGGATTAGATATGTCATTTTAAGTCAATCTGTGATAATTTTCCAATACATTTAACAAATAAATGTCATTAATTCTTGCTACTTAAAATCGGCGTGCCCTCGCGTTTTCTTTTTGATTTTGCTTCAAGATAAAAAAATAGATAAAATAAAAAGACCATAAAACGCATACAATATAAAATAAAAAGACCAAAAAACGTATACAATATAAAAAGAAAAGAACTAGTTTCCTCGTTCATGAGTGATAAAAGATCAACAGATAGTAACAACAGAAATGATGATGGTCAAGATGTGATGTAACCCAGGTTTAATTATAAAGGATGTTAGTTATGGTATTTAACAGGCTCCTAGGGCCCGTCACCAGCAAGTCCATTTGTAATGTTGCTTGAAGTTTTCGACATTAGTTGCTCGAAATCTTATCCAATTACTGAGTGTTCTGTATAAAAAATACGCTTCTGTCATGACTGACTAAGGGTATGAGCTAGGGAAATTCTCCCAAGCGCAATCCTGGTCAAGATGTTTTGAGTAAGACTAGTTGCCGACCGACCATGCATGCAAGTTTCTCCTCTCCACACCATCAATGTTATCCCAGGGAAAAGCAAAGGTCGATACAATTTTTATTTAATCAGGAGGGATGTTAGTCAGGAATCCAAACTGGAAAAGAATAGTGTCATTGTGTATATACATCAAATGAAATACCAATATACTCAACTATAAAGGTCATCATGAATTTACAGTTTACAAAAAAACAAAAAGTAACTGCTACTTCAGACTTAAGTTTGGGATTATACAGCTCTTGATGTTTGAAAAGCTTGCTCATGTTCATATAGTATCCTGGTGAAAAATTATTAGATGACAATTTAAAGTGTGGGAGGAATTGAGGAAACCTGGTACTACAAGGGAAGGTTTGTGACCTGGGTCTCTGAGAAACACTGGACTATACAATTATTGAGGTTTGTAAAGCTTGGTCATTTTTATGTTAATTGTGATGATCGAGTGAAAAATTACTAGAGCCACTGTAATATATAATTGGCAAATGTAGCCAGCATGGCGTCTTTTTCTGAAACGGTACATCACCTTGTTTCAAGATATCCCACACTAACTAGCTCAGACAAAAATATACTAGGTACAGACCTGGCACCTGGGTTTTTAGCGCTCTGGGGTTGGCCTACATTTTGCGCACCCTTCTTCCAATTATGCGCTCGATATTCCCATATAAATTAATTTTAACTTACAGTTTGGTAAGCTGACGAACCTACATTTTGACACTTCTTGCTCTGTCCATACTAAGAAAATTATTAAACCTGCATTTTCCACTACATAGTCTATACTCCACCACGCCATGTTATGTGTCAGGTCAAAACACCAGGCGACCTCTTTACCGCTTTAGATATTTTCTCAACGCTATTACGCGACAAAGATGTTCAGTAATTAATTTAAGGTTCAGTAATACGATTTTTCGAGGTCTACGGCGTAGGCGATTGCCCAATTGTCCTTAAGGGTAGCGCCGGCTCTGACGAAGTAACACAGTAACGTAGAGAAGCTGACCTACAAAAGCATGGCTACATAATTTCAGAAGACGTCTTCTGTGCTACTTATCTTAAACATTATCTGTCTTAGATTATCATTTGATGGACTACAGTCGGTTTCGATGATGAGTATTCCAATTGTTCGATCGCGAGAACACCCAGCTCATGAAATTAACGTCCTAGTAGCTGAGAATTCAACAGACATGTACCTTAAAGTAATTCTCCGGGAGATTCAACTTGACAATGTATGACAAGGTTGGCCCTTTGAACTACAGCTATAGTCCACCCGACAGGCTTCCAAACAATTTCCGTCTACCCAATTTCATTCACAACGCATGGGTCATCCCGAGAGACTTCATGATTGCGAAGCGAACTTCTTAACATCAATGCTGCATCTACACACACACACACACACACACACACACACACACACACACACACACACACACACACACACACACACACACACACACACACACACACACACACACACACACACACACACACACACACACACACATATATATATATATATATATATAAACACACACTCACATGCATACATATATACATTCATACATAATGATGGCTGCAAACTCTGCTAAGAGTATTGCAATCGCTTGTCAGATTACAGAAAATGGTGCTCTCTTAGGCTACGGTCAGCCACACGAACCTGTAACATATCCTGAACAAGCAATGCCGGTGCTTTGAAGGTTTTGTAAGTAAGTAAAGGCCTTGCACTCGACCAATCCCATTCTCTGAGCATCGAAAATGCTACCCGAAAAGGAGAACTGGTCAACATCATCGGATGCTTCCGAAGCCGCAGGCTTTTTTTTTTCCAGAGTTTTCTTCTCCTAGGTGGAAAAAAAGTACTATTTGGATGGCCATTGACTCTGCTGAGTTCCTCCGCCCTTTGCCAGGTCTCGTAGCTCATCCTACTGGGTGTCCAAATATCACCCTCCTCACCAAGCAAACTTGGTGGGGTTCCCGGTTTTGTCGCCGACGATCCGACCATGAGACAGGTTGTACAGGGTTACATGTTACCAGTAGCACTCGAGAGCGACCTGACATAATACATACATACATACATACATACATACATACATACATACATACATACATGCATACATACACTCACATTCAGTCACTATGCTTAGGTTGACTCGAGCCTATGGTAAATGACACTTGCCTAAGATGCCACACAGTGACATCGAACCTAGGACCTAATGGTTGCGAAGCAAACTTCTTAACCATGCTACGTCAACTATAACATTGCGAAAATATACCATAGAACTTTGCGTACAGAAATACTACTAAAGAGCACTTAATAAACCTAATAGCATGTGATATCTGTGACATGAATAACAATAGTGTACTAATTATTGATGTAGTAATATCAAATGACTATATTGTCAGGCAGAAGTGAGCTGGAAATGAAAGCAATTACAACGACCTAGCTATTGGATTAAAAACATTATAGCAGTTTAGAGACTTGGTATACATATCTCCATGTATACACACATACAAACACACATACATACACACACAAACACTCACATATATATGTATGTATACGATATATATATAATTATATATATGTGTGTGTGCGATATATATATAATTATATATATATATATATATATATATATGTGTGTGTGTGTGTGTGTGTGTGTGTGTGTGTGTGTGTGTGTGTGTGTGTGTGTGTGTGTGTGTGTGTGTGTGTGTGTTGGTGTGTGTTGGTGTGTGTGTGTATCCCGGATTCAATCAGCAATAACCACAATAAGTAAGGTACTCAATATATATATATATATATATATATATATATATATATATATATATATATATACACAATGATATTAAATAAATGGAAACTATATTTATAAAACCATATTTATTTTATTATATATATTTCAAGGATAACCAAGACAACATTGTTACGCTTTCATCAGATAAAATACAAAGTTTGTTTTATAAATAGAGACATACCCATGAAAATCATACCTTATCGGTTGGAAATTCACTGGATAGTGGAAATATATTATGGATTATTCAAACTTATGTGTGAATATGCAAATGAATATGTAAATAATTGAAAAACAACCGTTTATTTAAATGACACTGGAGAAAGAGAGAAAAAAAATAAAAAATAAAAAATATTACGAGAGATAGAGAGAAGAAATTAACAAGAGGATGAATAAAACTCATATAACGTTAATTTGGGAGAATATATTCAAAGTATATATCTAATGGTACGTGTATTTGCGATTAATTAGCTGTTAAAATTATTTTCTAATATAATATTTACTGTTATAAGTAGATAGAAAAATAAATAGATACAAGAATAGATAGAAAAATAAATAAATAAATAAATAAATAAATAAATAAATAGAAAATAGATAAATAGATAAATAAATGAATAGATGGGTATATCGTGTTATAGATAATTGTTTTAATGAGTTATGAGGGATATTGGTTTTGTATTTAATGTAATTAAATATTAAGTTAAATTAAATTAAGTTAGCTGAGTTAATAAGAATATTTATATTTATATATTTTAAAATGGGAAGATACGGAAAAAACTCCAGTTTTGTTTATTTATTCGTTAGTATGAGACTATTTTGTCAAAATAAGTATAAATGTTGAAAGATATATTTAGCCAGAATTAGTTAGTGGTTATAAATCTAATAAAAGATATTGAAAAAATATTAAAAATTCGGGAAAATTAAAAAAATAATAATTTATAAGAGATAAGTAATTAAAAAAAAAAAGTAATTTAAAAAAAATAGATAAAAAATTAAAGAAATAAAAAATAAAGAATTAAAAATTATTAAGATTAAAATTACAATTAAAATTAAAATTAAAATTAAAATTAAAATTAAAGTTAAAATTTAAATTTAAAAAATTAGAATTATATATGTATATATATGTATTAATTATATATATGTATATATATGTATTAAGAAGTGAAATTATAGCAAATGTTATAGTTATGATTTAGAGATATCAATATATTAAAACCAAGTGGATAAGATTGTTATGGAAGTAAGTAGAAATATTATAAGTGTAATTATAATTTATATATAGTTCTAAATGTTGAATTCAGGCAATGTCTACAAGAACTAAATAAATTCGTCCTTATATTAATAGAGTTCTTCTTTAAGTATGAAAAAAAATTCCTCAACACACAATTTGCAAAATCTAGATAAAGCTGTGTTTTAGTACGCGGGTGCTTACGAAATTATTTCCCAAGTTAAAGAATAGTCCATATTCTTGCATTTTAAGTTCCATATCAGGTTTGAAAGAGAAGTTGAAGATTTTTTATCAAATCTTTGGAAAGAGCATTTGGGATTATTCCAGCGACTTTTAAATTCTGTAGAAGTTGCACCTACATAGTTAAATATATTATCACTGGTATATTGAATATTTACTCCAGTAATCTGTTGAGTGGTGTAAATCAGTTATAAACATTTATATTTGTCGGACTTCCAACAAATTAAATACCACTTCTACTTATATATATATATATATATATATATATATATATATATATATATATATATAAAACAAGGAAAGTGTGGTAAGAAACCAGGTGGACCATAACGCACCAGAGTACTCGATACTTAGGGTAGTAGAGTGGGTAATAGGAACAGAGTCAGGACCCCGACGGCTGAGCTCCGGCCGTTTCGACATCACAGCCGTCGGAAAACGTGGAAGAGACAAGTACATGTAAAATTCTCGCTCATCAGCTGTCTTTCTGTTGATCATTATAGCTTCGAAGATGACTGACTAGATCGGTGTCAAATCTTAAATGGCTGTGACCAAGGATTGGAAGGGAAGGGGTGTATTAAGGAATGAGGGAGAGGAAGAAAAAAAGAAAAGTAACTGGATATGATATATATATATATATATATATATATATATATATATATATATATATATATGTGTGTGTGTGTGTGTGTGTGTGTGTGTGTAGTATATGCATGCATACATGCACACACACTCACACACAAATATTTATATATATATATATATATATTAAGACAGGGGGGAAGAAAAAATGGCTTCACTTGTGCTTTCAACAAATTTATTTTCTTCACAAAATCCAAAAAGAATTTTTCTTAAAAAAAATTTATTTTATAAATTTAGTTGTTGGTTGTTGGTTAGGTCTTAGGAGTTCTTGGTTAACGTAGGAGGTATTGTTTCGTTTTTAGAAAGACCTTTCACGCTGAGGTGCGCTTGTCAAACTGATGTGTATGTGGTGTGTTGTTCTATATATAGGGATTTAACATGTCTGTGGTGTGGTGGGGGTTTCTTTTCTCCCCCTTTAATAAGTGCATGGGTGTAGGTGTGTTGAAAAAGTGTTCATAGCAGTAATGAGTTGAGACGGTGAGTAGGGTTGGGTGGGGAGAAATGTAGCAAGTGCGGCCTGCCCCAGTCATTCTCGAAAAATTCATTTATTCAGGGGAAAAAGCTTTTAGCATGGCTTTTGTGTTGAGAATGGTCACAGGCAAATCGCACCTGTCAAGTTTGTGAATAATTATTTTTTTCTTCTTTTTTTCCTGAAGCATTTTTCTACGTCCATCCCAAAGTTAGTCCTTTGTTCAACACACACATATGTGCGCATGTACGTACATACACACACGGGCATATGTAGGAATATATAGGCACACACCATCAATCACACACCCATGTACAAATACATCCACATACATACACAAAAAACATATAGAGACACATATAAAAACACACATATATATATATATATATTTGCTTCAATAATCCGTGTTGGTTGATCCAAACAATCAACTATCTAATTATAGTGTAATCCACCATAAGCACTCCACGTCAAGAGTATCCATAAGCTATTACATATAATGGTATCAGGCCGTGTATCGTTAAGAAAGAAGAGAGACGGTTTTATATATTCAACTTCAGTCTTAGAGACAATTAACTGAATTTGAAGATGTGAAACCGTCTCTCTTCTCATGGACATACGCAAACACTGCCAGATACATTACACACACACAAAATTACTCCAACGCACATATACAGTACATACATTCAAACTTACATTCACTCACACATAGAAGTACACTACCGCTACCGCACGGATATACGCATACACTCACTATCTTTGATACTTTACACACCATACCTTGAAAAATCACACACGTTTAAACATACACATGATATCGATACTAATACACACACACACTCCACTTTGCGTGCCTACTCGTTACCAAGACAACCTAATGGTTTGTCTTGTTTTCACTCAGTTTCTATTTTTTTTTTTCTTTATTCGGACCTTCTTTATTTCTGTTCCCCATTTGTGATTCTGTCTCTATTTTGTACTCCTGAAGAAGGGCTAAAGTCCGGCTCCTCGAACTTTCTATCCTCATTCCCTTATAAACCGTGAAACTAATAAGACTTTTTGTACCTTTGTTTGTTGTCCTTGAAATATATATATATATATATATATATATATATATATATATATATATATATATATATATATATATATATGTGTGTGTGTGTGTGTGTGTATATATGTATATATATACGTATATATATATATATATATATATTTATTTATATGTATATGTGTGTATATATATATATATATATATATATATATATACATACACACATATACATATATATATACACACATATATATATACATACACACACACACACACACACACCCACACACATATATATATATATATATATATATATATATATATATATATGTATATATATGTATATGTGTGTGTATATATATATATATATATATATATATATATATATATATATATATATATATATATAATGTATAATAGACAATACAATATAATTACCTCATTACCAGAGGTTTCCCGAATAAGACGAATACGAAAAACGTCCTCATTCGTTTGTCGGACAAGGCAATTTAAAACATAGTGAAATGTTTGAAAAGTCTCCTCAAGAAATGCAAAAATTTAACGGCCAAATAATATATAAATAAAAGTAATGCAAGAGATATATAAAAAAATAAGGAAATATAGTTAGGGTATGTGTATAAGTATGTATATACACTCACAAATGTACATATGTGTGTATGTACAAATGCATGTGTATGGTGAAAATGTGTGCGTAAGAACATATATGAAGGCAAGTATATTTGTGTATATGTGACCACAAATACGTATATAATATGAGTTGAAAAAGAAATTGTAAGATAATATAGTTAACACGCATCCAGATACAGATATTAAATACACATACGAGTATGAAAGCACGCGTATAAACACACACACACGCGCGGTCACTTATATGCGGAAGATAAAGAGGGAAGGGAGTGTAATAGTAAAAAGAAGTGTCATTCTCGATATATGTATAAAAATGAAACAATATATGAGAATGAAAAATCTTTTTAAATCAAAGAGAAAGTAATCAATTAAGACTAGAGAAAAGAAAACAAACATAGGTACGCACATACACACACACATATATATATATATAAATATTTATACACACAAATACGTACAGACAAAAGCGCATGCATGCGTACATACATACACACGAGGCACGTATATATATATATATATATATCGCCACATGTATATCTAATCACACGTACGTGACTATATATATATATACATATATACATACACACCCATACATACATATACATATACACACATATACATACACATACACATACATTCACCCGCATACACACACACGTATAAATAAGAATGTAAAAAACATAGATATATAAAAAAAAACATAGATATAAAAACACACATACACACACATATATATACGTACGCACGCACACATACGGAGGCGTTCGTATACATATACAGAACGTATACACACATATGCACACTCGCACGCATAGATACAGATTATAAACCAGCCGTATGTATGAATGAGTACAAATATAAAATCGGCTGCGAAACAACAGAATATATCTGGAGTGGAAAACGCAAGTGACATGTGATATCAGGTAGTGAAAGAAAATGGGGAAGTAAAATGTGGAATGTGAAGATATTAGGTAGGTGAATCGAAAAGTAGGGAGGGAGCGGGGGTTACTGGTGGATGTGAAGTAAAAATAAAAATAAAATTAAAAATAAAGTTAAAAATGAAAGTAAATCAGAAAGAGAAGTCTGTAAAGAGGTTAATTTAAGGAAAGTGAAGAATAAGAGTTTATGGAGGATAAGTATCTGAAAGTGAGTTAAGTTTATATGAGCTGGAAAGCAAGTGTGATTTCATGTGTGGGCAACTGGTGAAAATTTCTGTTTTTGTATTTAGGCAGGTTTTTGGTGATATATATATATATATATATATATATATATATATATATATATATATATATATATATATATATATATATATATATATATATATATATATATATATAGATGGAATAGAATGAAACGAAATTTCATTTCTCACTCTTAGTACGGCACTTACTTAAATGTAAGTATGTATGTATACGTACATACATATATGTATACAGACGTACAGTAGTATGTATATATATATACATACATGCACACATATATATATGCACGTATCGGTTTACCGAACATTTATTATAATGCTCGGTTTGTTTGTTTGTAAACAAACAAACAGCCCGAATTACGCCGTACAGTGTTTAGGCAAACACGTCACCTTTTTGTTCAACACTGACACAGGAACGATGTACTAGTTTCAAGCTTATTAGCTATCGTCAGCATCTCTCTCTCTCTCTCTCTCTCTCTCTCTCTCTCTCTCTCTCTCTCTCTCTATATATATATATATATATATATATATATATATATATATATATATATATATATATATATATATATATATATATATGTACATATATATATGTATATATATATATATATATAGGAAAAAGTATGACCCCGACGGCAGAGCTCAAGCCGTTTCGACGGCTATTTCTGGACCAGAAATAGCCCTCGAAACGGCTTGAGCTCTGTCGTCGGTGTCATACTTTTTCCTATTACCCATTCTTCTACCCTAAGTATTGAGTACTCTGGTGCATTATGGTCCATCTGGTTCCTTACCACAATTCCTTCGTTATACATATATATATATATATATATATATATATATATATACGATATTAATAAATGGAAACTATATTTATAAAACCATATTTATTTCATTATACATATTTCAGGGATACCAAATTAAATTATGGTATGCCTACATCAGACAAAATACAATATATAACAGTTTTACAAATAAGCTTTGACGTACCCTTTTAAAATGCAACCATTGTTTTTGGAAGCCATCCGGATAGTGATTTGTTTATATTACTTTAATAAGTCATAGTGTTAAGGACAATCAGAAAAAGACGGAGAGAAAGAAAAAGACGGAGAGAAAGAAAAAACGTTGAGAAATATCGGAGAGAGAGAGATGTATGGAGAAAAAAGAAAGAGATTAGTAAAGACAGGAAGAAAGGAAGAAAGAAGAAAAAAGGAAGAAATAAGAAAAACAGAGGAAAGCAACAGAGAGATATTAAGTCAACAGACAGATAGAAAAACTCAAGAGAGAGAAATATTATATAGAGAGAGGGGGAGATTATGAAAACTTTACGTCATGTCATATTAAGTTGAGTTAACAATTCATATGAAATGAATAATAAAAATATAAATATTAATATTCATGAATGGGACATAGGTATATAATATGAGAAATTAAACATATATATAAATATATATATATATATATATATATATATATATATATATATATATATATATATATATATATATATATATATATATATATATATATATATATATTTATATATATATATATATATATATATATATATATATATATATATATATATATATATATATATATATATATATATATATATAACGAAGGAAATGTGGTAAGGAACCAGCTTGAGCTCAGCTGTCGGGGTCTTACTGGTTCCTATTACCCACTCTACTGCCTCAAGTATCGAGTACTTTGGTGCGTTATGGTCCACCTGGTTCCTTACCACATTTCCTTCGTTATATATATATATATATATATATATATATATATATATATAGGCTTATCGAGTTAGTCACAGGGAATCGGCAGAGCTTTGGTCATCTACTTACATACTCAAATTACACAATAATATAATTAGGTTTGTAATACAAAGTCGTTAAGTTAATCGTTAGGGAATTAATATATCAAATATTCCGGACTGTTGATAATTTCTGCATTCTAATCTGTCAACAAAAGGTCCAACTGGAACGTTGACAGTGACTATGTAATATCAGCAGACATAACATACACTCTACATTGTACACACCACATTGTACACACTACATTGTACACACCACATTGTACACACCAGATTGTACACACTACATTGTACACACTACATTGTACACACCACATTGTACACACCACATTGTACACACCACATTGTACACACCACATTCTACACACCAGATTGTACACACTACATTGTACACACCACATTGTACACACTACATTGTACACACTACATTGTACACACTACATTGTACACACCACATTGTACACACCACATTGTACACACCACACTGTACACACCACATTGTACACACCAGATTGTACACACTACATTGTACACACTACATTTTACACACCACATTGTACACACCACATTGTACACACCACATAGTACACACCACATTGTACACACTACATTGTACACACCACATTGTACACACCACATTGTACACACCACATTGTACACACCACATTGTACACACCACATTGTACACACTACATTGTACACACCACATTGTACACACCACATTGTACACACCACATTGTACACACTACATTGTACACACTACATTGTACACACTACATTGTACACACCACCTTGTACACACTACATTGTACATACTACATTGTACACAACACATTGTACACACTACATTGTACACACCACATTGTACACACTACATTGTACACACCACATTGTACGCACCACATTGTACACACAATAGTGTACACACCACATTGTACACACCGCATTGTAGACACCACATTGTACACACCATATTGTACACAACACATTGTACACACCACATTGTACACACCACATTGTACGCACCACATTGTACACACCATATTGTACACACCACATTATACACACCACAATGTCCACAACACATTGTACACAAAACATTGTACACAACACATTCTACACACTACATTGTACACACCACATTGTACACACTACATTGTACACACCACATTGTACACACCACGTTGTACACACCATATTGTACACACCACGTTGTACACACCACAATGTACACAACACATTGTACACAAAACATTGTACACAACACATTGTACACAACATATTGTACAGAAAACATTGTACACAAAACCTTGTACACCCCACATTGTACACAACACATTGTACACCCCACATTGTACACACTACACTGTACATACTACATTGTACACAACACATTGTAGACACTACATTGTACACACCACATTGTACACACCATATTGTACACATCATATTGTACACACCACATTCTACACACCACATTGTACACACTACATTGTAAACACCACATTGTAAACACCACATTGTACACACCATATTGTACACACCACATTGTACACACCCTCTTGTACACACCACATTGTACACACCACATTGTACACACCACATTTTACACACTACATTGTACAAACTACATTGTACACTCTACATTTTACACAACACATTGTACACAGGACATTGTACACACCAGATTGTACACAACATATTGAACATAACACATTGTACACAACACATTGTACACACCACATAGTACACACTACATTGTACACATTACATTGTACACACGACATTGTACACACCACATTGTACACACTACATTGTAAACACCACATTGTGCACACTACATTGTACACACCACATTGTACACACTACATTGTACACAACACATTGTACACACTACACCACGTCGTACACACCACAATGTACACACTACATTGTACACAGCACATTGTACACACCACATTATACACACCACATTGTACACGACACGTTGTACATACTACATTGTACACACCACTTTGTACACAACACATTGTACACACTACATTGTACACATCACATTGTACACATCACATTGTACACACTACATTGTACACACCACATTGTACAGACTACATTGTACACAACACATTGTACACACTAAACCACATTGTACACACCACATTGTACACGCTACATGGTACACAACACATTGTACACACCACATTGTACACATCACTATGTTCACAACACATTGTACAGCCCACATTGTACACATTATATTGTACACAACACATTGTACACACTACACCACATCGTACACACCACATTGTAGACACTACATTGTATAAGATACATTGTACACACTACACCACATTGTACACACCACATTTTACACCCCACATTGTACACAACACATTGTACATAATACATTGTACACACCACATTGTACACAACACATTGTACACACTACATTGTACACACCACATTGTACACACCACATTGTACACACTACATTGTACACACCACATTGTACACACTACATTGTACACAGCACATTGTACACACTAAAACCCATTGTACGCACCACATTGTTCACGCTACAATGTACACAACACATTGTACACACCACATTGTACACACCACATTGTACACACCACATTGTACACACTACACTGTACACACCACATTGTAAACACCACATTGTACACACCATATTGTACACACCACATTGTACACAACCTCTTGTACACACCACATTGTACACACCACATTATACACACCATATTGTACACACCACATTGTACACACTACATGGTACACACCACATGGTACACACCATATTGTACACACCATATTGTACACACCATATTGTACGCACTACATTGTACACACTGCATTGTACACAACAAATTGTGCACACAACATTGTACACAACACATTGTACACACTACATTGTACACAACACATTGTACACACCATATTATACACACCACATTGTACACACCACATTGTACACACCACATTATACACACCGCATTGTACACACTACATTGTACATACTACATTGTACACAACACATTGTACACACTACATTGTACACACCCCATTGTACACACCACATTATACACACCACATTGTACACACCACATTGTACACACTACATTGTACACTCTACATTTTACACAACACATTGTACACAGCACATTGTACACACCAGATTGTACACAACATATTGAACACAACACATTGTACACAACACATTGTACACACCACATAGTACACACTACATTGTACACATTACATTGTACACACAACATTGTAAACACCACATTGTGCACACTACATTGTACACACCATATTGTACACACTACATTCTACACACCACATTGTACACGCTACATTGTACACACCACATTGTAGACACCACATTGTACACACCATATTGTACACACGTCATTGTACACACCACATTGTACACACCACTTTCTACACACCACATTGTACACACCACATTGTACACACCACATTGTACACACCACATTGTACACACCACATTATACACACCGCATTGTACACACTACATTGTACATACTACATTGTACACAACACATTGTACACACCACATTGTACACACCACATTGTACACACCACATTGTACACACCACATTGTACACACCACATTGTACACACTACACTGTACACACCACATTGTACACACCACATTGTACACACCACATTGTACACACTACATTGTACACACCACATTGTACACACCACATTGTACACACCACATTGTACACACTACATTGTACACACTACTTTGTATACAACACATTGTCCACACTAAACCACATTGTGCACACCACATTGTACACACTACATTGTACACACCACATTGTACACACTACATTGTACACACCACATTCTACACACTACATTGTACACAACACATTGTACACACTACATTGTACACGCCATATTGTACACACCTCATTGTACACAACACATGGTACACACCTCATTGTACACACTACATTGTACACACCACATTGTACACAGAATATTGTACACACCACATTGTACACACCACATTGTACAAATCACATTATACACACCACATTGTACAGAGTACATTGTATACACCACATTGTACATAACACATTGTACACACCACATTGTACACACCACATTGTACACACCACATTGTACACACCACATTGTACACACCACATTGTACACACCACATTGCACACACTACGTTGTACACACTACTTTGTATACAACACATTGTACACACTAAACCACATTGTGCACACCACATTGTACACACTACATTGTACACACCCCATTGTACACACTACACTGTACACACCACATTGTACACACTACACTACATTGTGCACACTACATTGTACAAACTACATTGTACACAACAAATTGTACACACTATACAACATTGTACACAACACATTGTACACACTACATTTTACACACCACATTGTACACACCGCATTGTACACACTACATTGTACATACTACATTGTACAGAACACATTGTACACACTACATTGTACATTTTACTTTGTACACACCACATTGTACACCACATTGTACACACACCACATTGTACACACCACATTGTACACACCATATTGTATACAGCACATTGTACACACCATATTGTACACACGGTATTGTACAAACCACATTGTACACACTACATTGTACACAACACATTGTACACACCACATTGTACACACCATATTGTACACACCACATTTTACACACAACATTTTACACACCACATCGTACACACTACATGGTACCAACCACATTGTACCCACCACATTGTACACACCACATTGTACACACTACATTGTACACACCACATTGTACAACAAACACATTGTACACAATACATTGTACATACTACATTGTACACAACACATTGTACACACAACATTGTATACACCACATTGTACACACCATATTGTACTCAACACATTGTACACACTATATTGTACACACTACATTGTACACAAGACATTGTACGCAACACATTGTACACAACACATTGTACACATCACTTTCTACACACCACATTGCACACACCACATTGTACACACCACATTATACACACAAAATTGTACAAACCAAATTGTAGACACCACATTGTACACACCACATTGTACACACCACATTGTACACACCACATTGTACACACCACATTGTACACACCGTATAGTACACACAATATTGTACACACCACATTGTACACACCATATTGTACACAACACTTTGTATACACCACATTTACACACAACCTTGTACACACCACATTGTACACAACATAATGTAAACACCACATTGTACACACCACATCGTACACAACACATTGTACACACTACATTGTACAGATTACATTGTTCACACCACATTGTACGCACTACATTGTACCAACCACATTGTACACACCACATTGAACACACCACATTTTACACACCACATTGTACACACCACATTGTACACACCACATTGTAAACACCACATTGTACACACTTCGTCGTACACAACACTTTTTACACAACATATTGTGGACAAAACATTGTACACAACAGATTGTACACACCACATTGTACACACCAAATAACATACACACCACATTGTACACAAAACATTGTACACACTATATTGTACACACCACATTGTACACACCGCATTGTACACACCACATTGTACACACCACATTGTACACAACACATTGTACACACCACACCACATTGTACACACCACACCACATTGTACACACCACACCACATTGTACACACTACACCACATTGTACACACTACATTGTACACACCACATCACACATCATACACACCACATCATACACAACACATCGTACACACCATATCATATACAACACATCATACACACTACATCATACACACGACAATGTCCACACCACATCATACACACCACATCATACACACCACATCATACACACCACATCATCCACACCTCATCATACACACCATATCATACATACCACACCACATTATACACACCACATCATACCAACCACATCATACACACCACACATTATACATACTAAACAATCTACACACCACATCATACACACCACATCACACATTATACACAACCCCTCATACACACCACATTATACACACTACATCATATATCACACATCATACACACCACATCATACACACCAGACCACATCACACACATCAGATCATACACACCACATCATACACAACACATCATACACATAACATAATACACACCACATCATACACACCACACCATACACACCACACCATACACACCACATCATACACACCACATCATACACATCACATCACACACACCACATAATACACACCACATTATACACACCACATCATACACACCACATGATACACACCGTACATTATAGACACCACACAATCTACACACCACACAATCTACACACCACATCGTACACACCACATCATACACACCACATCATACACACCACATTATACACCACACATCATACACACCACATCATGCACACCACATCATACCGACCACATCATACACACCACACATTATACACACCACACAATCTACACACCACATCATACACCACACGTTACACACTACACATCATACACACCACACATTATACACACCACACAATCTACACACCACATCATACACCACACGTTACACACTACACAATATACACACCACACAATATACACGGCACACAATCTACGCACCACATCATACACACCACATGATACACATCACATCATACACATCACACCATTCACACCACATCATACACACCACATCATACACACCACATTATACACACCACATAATACACAACACATCGTACACACCACATCATACACATCACATCATACACATCACATCATACACACCACATCATACACACCACATGATACGCACCACATCATACACACAACACATTATACACACGACACAATCTACACACCACATCATGACACCACACCATACACACCACATCATACACTCCACATCATACACATCACATCATATACATCACATCATACACACCACATCATACACATCATATCATACACACCACATCATACACACCACATCATACACATCACATCGTACACACCACATCATACACACCACATCATACACATCATATCATACACACCACATCATACACATCACATCATACACATCACATCATATACACCAAATCATACACACCACACATCATACACATCACATCATACACAGCACATTGTACACACCACATCGTACACCCCACATCATACACACCACATCATACACACCGTACAATATTCACACCACATCATACACAGCACATCATACACACCAAATCATACACAACACATAATACACACCACATCATACACACTACATCTTACACACCACATCATACACAACACATCATACACACCACATCATACACACCACATCATATACAACACATCATACACACCACATCATACACACCACACCACATTATACACACCAGATCATACAAACCACATCATACACACCACACATTATACACACTACACAATATACACACCACATTATACACACCACATCACACATTATACACAACAAATCATACACACCACATCATACACACCACATATCATACACACCACATCATACAGAACACATCGTACACACCATATCATACACACCACATCATACACACCACATCATACACACCACATCATACACACCACACCAGATTATACACACCACATCATACAAACCACATCATACACACCACACATTATACATACTAAACAATCTACACACCACATCATACACAACAAATCATACACACCACATCATACACACCACATATCATACACACCACATCATACAGAACACATCGTACACACCATATCATACACACCACATCATACACACCACATCATACACATCACATCATCTACACCACATCATACACACCACATCATACACACCACATCATACACTCCACACAATATACACACCAGATCATACACACCACATCATACACACCACATCATACACAACACTTCATACACACCACATCATACACAAACATCGTACACACCACATTGTACACATCACATCATACAGAACACATCACATTGGACACACCATATCATACACACCACACATCATACACATCACATTATACACACCACATTGTACACAACATATCATACACACCACATCATACACATCTCATCATACACACCACAACATACACACCACATCATACACACCACATCGTACACACCGCATCATACTTGCCACACAATAGCATTCACATCACATAATACACACCACATCATACACACCACATTGTACACACCACATCACAGACACCACATCATATATCACACTTCATACACACCACATCATACACACCAGACCACATCATACACATCACATCATACACACCACATCAATCACAACACATCTTACACAACACATCAAACACATCACATCATACACACCACATCATACACACCTCACCATACACACCACATCATACACACCACATCATACACACCACATCATATCACATCATATCATACACACCACATCATACACACCACATCATACACACCACATCATATCACATCATATCATACACACCACATCATACACACCACATCATACACACCACATCATACACACCACATCATATCACATCATATCATACACACCACATCATACACATCACATCATACACATCACATGATACACATCATACACACCACATCATACACACCACATCATACACACCACATCATATCACATCATATCATACACACCACATCATACACACAACATCATACACACCACATCATACACACCACATCATATCACATCATATCATACACACCACATCATACACACCACATGATACACATCATACACACCACATCATACACACCACATCATATCACATCATATCATACACACCACATCATACACACCACATCATACACATCACATCGTACACACCACATCATACACACCACACATCATACACATCACATCATACACAGCGCATTGTACACACCACGTCGTACACCCCACATCGTACACACCACATCATACACACCACATCATAGACACCGCACAATATACACACCACATCATACTCAGCATATTGTACTCAACACATCATACACACCACATTGTACTCACCACATCATACACACCACATCACACACAACACATCATACACACCACATCATACACACGACATCGTACACACCACATCATACACACCACACATCATACACATCACATCATACACATCACATCATACACACCACACATCATACACACCACATCATACACACCACATACACACCACATCACCACATCAGACAACACATTATACACACCACACAATCTACACACAACATCATACACACCACACCATACACACCACATCATACACACCACATCATACACATCACATCATATACATCACATCATACACAGCACATCATACACATGACATCATACACATCACATCATACACAGCACATCATACACATGACATCATACACAGCACATCATACACAGCACATCATACACACCATATCGTACACACCACATCATACACACCACATCATACAGACCACACATCATACACACCACATCGTACACACCACATCATACACACCACATCATACACACCACATTATACACCACACATCATACACACCACATCATGCACACCACATCATACCGACCACATCATACACACCACACATTATACACACCACACAATCTACACACCACATCATACACCACACGTTACACACTACACATCATACACACCACACATTATACACACCACACAATCTACACACCACATCATACACCACACGTTACACACTACACAATATACACACCACACAATATACACGGCACACAATCTACGCACCACATCATACACACCACATGATACACATCACATCATACACATCACACCATTCACACCACATCATACACACCACATCATACACACCACATTATACACACCACATAATACACAACACATCGTACACACCACATCATACACATCACATCATACACATCACATCATACACACCACATCATACACACCACATGATACGCACCACATCATACACACAACACATTATACACACGACACAATCTACACACCACATCATGACACCACACCATACACACCACATCATACACTCCACATCATACACATCACATCATATACATCACATCATACACACCACATCATACACATCATATCATACACACCACATCATACACACCACATCATACACATCACATCGTACACACCACATCATACACACCACATCATACACATCATATCATACACACCACATCATACACATCACATCATACACATCACATCATATACACCAAATCATACACACCACACATCATACACATCACATCATACACAGCACATTGTACACACCACATCGTACACCCCACATCATACACACCACATCATACACACCGTACAATATTCACACCACATCATACACAGCACATCATACACACCAAATCATACACAACACATAATACACACCACATCATACACACTACATCTTACACACCACATCATACACAACACATCATACACACCACATCATACACACCACATCATATACAACACATCATACACACCACATCATACACACCACACCACATTATACACACCAGATCATACAAACCACATCATACACACCACACATTATACACACTACACAATATACACACCACATTATACACACCACATCACACATTATACACAACAAATCATACACACCACATCATACACACCACATATCATACACACCACATCATACAGAACACATCGTACACACCATATCATACACACCACATCATACACACCACATCATACACACCACATCATACACACCACACCAGATTATACACACCACATCATACAAACCACATCATACACACCACACATTATACATACTAAACAATCTACACACCACATCATACACAACAAATCATACACACCACATCATACACACCACATATCATACACACCACATCATACAGAACACATCGTACACACCATATCATACACACCACATCATACACACCACATCATACACATCACATCATCTACACCACATCATACACACCACATCATACACACCACATCATACACTCCACACAATATACACACCAGATCATACACACCACATCATACACACCACATCATACACAACACTTCATACACACCACATCATACACAAACATCGTACACACCACATTGTACACATCACATCATACAGAACACATCACATTGGACACACCATATCATACACACCACACATCATACACATCACATTATACACACCACATTGTACACAACATATCATACACACCACATCATACACATCTCATCATACACACCACAACATACACACCACATCATACACACCACATCGTACACACCGCATCATACTCGCCACACAATAGCATTCACATCACATAATACACACCACATCATACACACCACATTGTACACACCACATCACAGACACCACATCATATATCACACTTCATACACACCACATCATACACACCAGACCACATCATACACATCACATCATACACACCACATCAATCACAACACATCTTACACAACACATCAAACACATCACATCATACACACCACATCATACACACCTCACCATACACACCACATCATACACACCACATCATACACACCACATCATATCACATCATATCATACACACCACATCATACACACCACATCATACACACCACATCATATCACATCATATCATACACACCACATCATACACACCACATCATACACACCACATCATACACACCACATCATATCACATCATATCATACACACCACATCATACACATCACATCATACACATCACATGATACACATCATACACACCACATCATACACACCACATCATACACACCACATCATATCACATCATATCATACACACCACATCATACACACAACATCATACACACCACATCATACACACCACATCATATCACATCATATCATACACACCACATCATACACACCACATCATACACACCACATGATACACATCATACACACCACATCATACACACCACATCATATCACATCATATCATACACACCACATCATACACACCACATCATACACATCACATCGTACACACCACATCATACACACCACACATCATACACATCACATCATACACAGCGCATTGTACACACCACGTCGTACACCCCACATCGTACACACCACATCATACACACCACATCATAGACACCGCACAATATACACACCACATCATACTCAGCATATTGTACTCAACACATCATACACACCACATTGTACTCACCACATCATACACACCACATCACACACAACACATCATACACACCACATCATACACACGACATCGTACACACCACATCATACACACCACACATCATACACATCACATCATACACATCACATCATACACACCACACATCATACACACCACATCATACACACCACATACACACCACATCACCACATCAGACAACACATTATACACACCACACAATCTACACACAACATCATACACACCACACCATACACACCACATCATACACACCACATCATACACATCACATCATATACATCACATCATACACAGCACATCATACACATGACATCATACACATCACATCATACACAGCACATCATACACATGACATCATACACAGCACATCATACACAGCACATCATACACACCATATCGTACACACCACATCATACACACCACATCATACAGACCACACATCATACACACCACATCGTACACACCACATCATACACACCACATCATACACACCACATTATACACCACACATCATACACACCACATCATGCACACCACATCATACCGACCACATCATACACACCACACATTATACACACCACACAATCTACACACCACATCATACACCACACGTTACACACTACACATCATACACACCACACATTATACACACCACACAATCTACACACCACATCATACACCACACGTTACACACTACACAATATACACACCACACAATATACACGGCACACAATCTACGCACCACATCATACACACCACATCATACACATCACATCATACACATCACACCATTCACACCACATCATACACACCACATCATACACACCACATTATACACACCACATAATACACAACACATCGTACACACCACATCATACACATCACATCATACACATCACATCATACACACCACATCATACACACCACATCATACGCACCACATCATACACACAACACATTATACACACGACACAATCTACACACCACATCATGACACCACACCATACACACCACATCATACACTCCACATCATACACATCACATCATATACATCACATCATACACACCACATCATACACATGACATCATACACTCCACATCATACACATCACATCATACACACCACATCATACACACCACATCATACACATGACATCATACACATCACATCATACACACCACATCATACACACCACATCATACACATCATATCATACACACCACATCATACACACCACATCATACACATCACATCGTACACACCACATCATACACACCACATCATACACATCATATCATACACACCACATCATACACATCACATCATACACATCACATCATACACACCAAATCATACACACCACACATCATACACATCACATCATACACAGCACATTGTACACACCACATCGTACACCCCACATCATACACACCACATCATACACACCGTACAATATTCACACCACATCATACACAGCACATCATACACACCAAATCATACACAACACATAATACACACCACATCATACACACTACATCTTACACACCACATCATACACAACACATCATACACACCACATCATACACACCACATCATATACAACACATCATACACACCACATCATACACACCACACCACATTATACACACCAGATCATACAAACCACATCATACACACCACACATTATACACACTACACAATATACACACCACATTATACACACCACATCACACATTATACACAACAAATGATACACACCACATCATACACACCACATATCATACACACCACATCATACAGAACACATCGTACACACCATATCATACACACCACATCATACACACCACATCATACACACCACATCATACACACCACACCAGATTATACACACCACATCATACAAACCACATCATACACACCACACATTATACATACTAAACAATCTACACACCACATCATACACAACAAATCATACACACCACATCATACACACCACATATCATACACACCACATCATACAGAACACATCGTACACACCATATCATACACACCACATCATACACACCACATCATACACATCACATCATCTACACCACATCATACACACCACATCATACACACCACATCATACACTCCACACAATATACACACCAGATCATACACACCACATCATACACACCACATCATACACAACACTTCATACACACCACATCATACACAAACATCGTACACACCACATTGTACACATCACATCATACAGAACACATCACATTGGACACACCATATCATACACACCACACATCATACACATCACATTATACACACCACATTGTACACAACATATCATACACACCACATCATACACATCTCATCATACACACCACAACATACACACCACATCATACACACCACATCGTACACACCGCATCATACTCGCCACACAATAGCATTCACATCACATAATACACACCACATCATACACACCACATTGTACACACCACATCATAGACACCACATCATATATCACACTTCATACACACCACATCATACACACCAGACCACATCATACACATCACATCATACACACCACATCAATCACAACACATCTTACACAACACATCAAACACATCACATCATACACACCACATCATACACACCTCACCATACACACCACATCATACACACCACATCATACACACCACATCATATCACATCATATCATACACACCACATCATACACACCACATCATACACACCACATCATATCACATCATATCATACACACCACATCATACACACCACATCATACACACCACATCATACACACCACATCATATCACATCATATCATACACACCACATCATACACATCACATCATACACATCACATGATACACATCATACACACCACATCATACACACCACATCATACACACCACATCATATCACATCATATCATACACACCACATCATACACACAACATCATACACACCACATCATACACACCACATCATATCACATCATATCATACACACCACATCATACACACCACATCATACACACCACATGATACACATGATACACACCACATCATACACACCACATCATATCACATCATATCATACACACCACATCATACACACCACATCATACACATCACATCGTACACACCACATCATACACACCACACATCATACACATCACATCATACACAGCGCATTGTACACACCACGTCGTACACCCCACATCGTACACACCACATCATACACACCACATCATAGACACCGCACAATATACACACCACATCATACTCAGCATATTGTACTCAACACATCATACACACCACATTGTACTCACCACATCATACACACCACATCACACACAACACATCATACACACCACATCATACACACGACATCGTACACACCACATCATACACACCACACATCATACACATCACATCATACACATCACATCATACACACCACACATCATACACACCACATCATACACACCACATACACACCACATCACCACATCAGACAACACATTATACACACCACACAATCTACACACAACATCATACACACCACACCATACACACCACATCATACACACCACATCATACACATCACATCATATACATCACATCATACACAGCACATCATACACATGACATCATACACATCACATCATACACAGCACATCATACACATGACATCATACACAGCACATCATACACAGCACATCATACACACCATATCGTACACACCACATCATACACACCACATCATACACACCACATCATACAGACCACACATCATACACACCACATCATACACACCACACATTATACACATCACATCATACACACCACATTGTACACAACACATCATACACGCCACATCTTACACACCACATCGTACACACCACACCACACCATATCATACGCACCACATTGTACACACCATATCATACACACCACATCATACACCACACATCATACACACCACATCATACACCACACATCATACACACTACATCATACACACCACATCATACACAGCACACCACTTCATACACACCACATCATACACACCACATTGTACTCACCACATCATACACACCACATCATACACCACACATCATACACACCACATCATACACCACACATCATACACACTACATCATACACACCACATCATACACAGCACACCACTTCATACACACCACATCATACACACCACAATGTACTCACCACATCATACACACCACTTCATACACATCACATCATACACCACACATCATACACACCATATCATACACACCACATCATACACACCACATCACATCATACACACCACATTATACACACCACATGATACACACCACATGATACACACCACACATTCTAGACACCACAAATCTACACACCACACAATCTACACACCACATCATACACACCACATCATACACACCACATCATACACACCACATCATCCACACCACACCATACACACCACATCATACACACCACATCATACAGCTCACACCATACACACCACATTGTACACAACACATCATACACACCACATCATACACACCACATCATACACACAACATCATACACATCACATCATACACACCACAACATACACAACACATCATACACATCACATCATACACACCGCATCATACACACCACATCATACACACAACACATTATACACACCACACAATCTACACACCACATCATACACTCCACACCATACACACCACATCATACACACCACATCATGCACATCACATCATATACATCACATCATACACATCACATCATACACACCATATCATACACAAAACATCATACACACCACATCATACACACCAAATCATACACACCACATCATACACACAACACATTATACACACCACACAATCTACACACCACATCATACACACCACACCACATCATACACATCACATCATACACACCACATCATACACACCACATCATACACACCATATCATACGCCCCACATCATACACCACACATTATACACACACGTTACACCCCACATTAAACACCACACATTATACACACCACACAATATACACACCACACATCATACACACAACACAATCTACACACCACACAATCTACACACCACATCGTATACACCTAACACCGGCCTGTTTATATATTATTTCTAATGTAGATAATCCACCATAAAATCTTGATTGCTGGAACCGTTTTTAATTGCCATATTGTCTCGTAGAATCCTTAGTGATTGCATAGAATTCACGAAATTTCTAAGTTAATTAAACCCCGCATTCTAATTGGATTCTGTGTATGTGTTTAAAACGTGTGTGTGTTTATGTTCGAGAATGTGTATATAATTATTTAGCTCTGCCGGGCAATACACACACATATATATATATATATATATAAGCACACACACACACACACACACACACACACACACACACACACACACACACACACACACACACACACACACACACACACACACACACACACACACACACACACACACACACACACACACACACACACACACACACACACACACACACTATTTTAATTTCAGTGAGATGTAACTTTGTAAATAAAATTTATATAATACAGTTTATTTTCAGAACATATTTATCGTTTTATTTGAAAAATCATTCAAAACACATTTATTTCTTCAAGTTCACTTAATGATGGCGATGATGGTGGTGGTGGTGGTAGTGGTGATGGTGGTGGTGGTGGTGGTGATTGTAGTAGGGGTGGTGTTGGTGGTGGTGGTGGTGATTGTAGTAGTGGTGGTGGTGGTGGTGGTGGTGATTGTAGTAGTGGTGGTGGTGGTGATTGTTGTAGTGGTGGTAGTGGTGGTGGTGGTAATGGTGGTGGTAGTGGTGATGGAGGTGGTGGTGGTGGTGATGGTGGTGGTGGTGGTGGTGGTGGTGATGGTGGTGGTGGTGGTGGTGATGGTGGTGGTGGTGGTGGTAGTGGTGATGGTGGTGGTGGTGGTGGTGGTGATGGTGGTGTTGTTGTTGGTGTTGGTGGTGGTGGTGGTGATGGTGGTGGTGGTGGTGGTGATGGTGGTGATTGTAGTAGTGGTGGTGTTGGTGGTGGTGGTGGTGGTGGTGATGGTGGTGATGGTGGTGGTGGTGGTGGTGGTAGTGGTGATAGTGGTGGTGGTGGTGGTGGTGATGGTGGTGTTGTTGTTGGTGTTGGTGGTGGTGGTGGTGATGGTGGTGGTGGTGGTGGTGATTGTAGTAGTGGTGGTGTTGGTGGTGGTGGTGGTGGTGATGGTGGTGTTGTTGTTGGTGTTGGTGGTGGTGGTGGTGATGGTGGTGGTGGTGGTGGTGGTGGTGGTGATTGTAGTAGTGGTGGTGTTGGTGGTGGTGGTGATGGTGGTGTTGTTGTTGGTGTTGGTGGTGGTGGTGGTGATGGTGGTGGTGGTGATTGTAGTAGTGGTGGTGTTGGTGGTGGTGGTGGTGGTGATGGTGGTGTTGTTGTTGGTGTTGGTGGTGGTGGTGGTGATGGTGGTGGTGGTGGTGGTGGTGATTGTAGTAGTGGTGGTGTTGGTGGTGGTGGTGATGGTGGTGTTGTTGTTGGTGTTGGTGGTGGTGGTGGTGATGGTGGTGGTGGTGGTGTTGGTGGTGGTGGTGGTGGTGATGGTGGTGTTGTTGTTGGTGTTGGTGGTGGTGGTGGTGATGGTGGTGGTGGTGGTGGTGGTGATTGTAGTAGTGGTGGTGGTGGTGGGGATTGTAGTAGTGGTGGTGGTGGTGATGATGGTGGTGGTGGTGGTGGTGGTTGTAGTAGTGGTGGTGGTGGTGGTGATTGTAGTAGTAGTGGTGGTGGTGGTGGTGGGGTGGTGGTGGTGGTGGTGGTGGTGATGGTGATTGTAGTAGTGGTGGTGGTGGTGGTGGTAGTGGCGATGGTGGTGGAGATGATGCTCATCGTGACGATGATGGTGATAGTGATGGTGATGGTGATGGTCGTGGTTACGATGGTGGTGATGATTGTAGTAGTGATGGTGGTGATGATGGTGATGATTGTAGTGGTGGTGGTGGTGGTGGTGGTGGTGGTGGAAATGATGTTCATCGTGACGGCGATGGTGATGATGATGGTGATGATCGTGTTGGTAGCAGTGGTGATGAATATGATGATAATACTGATGAATATGATAGTAGCGATGATGATGATGATGATGATGATGATGATGTTGATGATGGCGGATATGATGATGATGATATTGATGATGTTGATAATGATGGATGATGATGATGATGATGATGATGATGATGATGAAGGAAACAATAAAGGTCATTGGTCAATATCTCGATAGGTTCTTTTCTCTTTCTTTCTTTCTTTTTTTCTTTCTTTCTTCCCTTCTTTCTTCCTTTGTTTGTTTGTTTCTATATTTATTTATTTATTTGTTTATTCATTTATTGTTCGATAGTATTAAATGACAAATCGATCTAGGACGACTTGTTTGGGAAACAGTTCTGTTCAGAATGACATTTCAATATTTCAATAGTTCTCATTCGGGACCAGGTTTATTTTTAATGTTACACAAATTCGAGAAGGCACGTGGCTTAATGGTTAGGGCGTTGGGCTCACGACCGCATAGTGACGAGTTTGATCTCCAGGTCAGGAAGAAGGCGTTATGTCTTAGAGTAAGATACTATATATTTTATGTTATTCCTGTGCACTCATCTGGAAAAGAAAAATTATCTGTGACGTTGTGTCGGCCTTTGTTTTTCTCTAGAACAATGTACAGGGTGGGCCAGAATTCATGACTCACTTGATTATTTATCTATTGACACAAAATATCATAAAACAAGTTAAGGAATATAATACCATATACAGGCATAAGATCATGAACAAGATACGGTGGAAAAGAAAAAAAAACCAAAACCTGCTAAGCATATTAAGAAATAAAATGATAAACTAAAATAATTCAATAACAATAAAAATAAGCATGTTAAGAAATATAACTAACAAGCGAGTCATGAATTCTGGTCCACCCCGTATATAGTGTATAAATATTGTATATATTAATGGTTTGTGATTTAGGTACAACACCTAATTTTGGGGCACGGGAAAAATCGATGAAATCGAACTCAGTGCATTACTTGTACTTTATTTTATCGGCCTCGTAAGGATGAAAGGCAAAGCTAACCTTGACAGGATTTGAACTCAGATCGTAAAGGGCCATAACTCTATGCCATAAAGCATGGTGTTCGACGCTCCGTGTCTATGAGTTGTCATGACAATTTTGCCAAGTTGTATTGGATGAAAGGTAAAGCTAACCTCGACAGGATTTGAACTTAGATCATAAAGGGCTGTAACTCTATGCCATAAAGCATGGTGTTCGACGCTCCGTGTCTATGAGTTGCGATGACACTTTTGTTAAGCTGTATTGGCTTTTGTCTTTCACTTGGTCAACATTGGTCCGTCAGTCATAGGACCATAACCGATGGTCAGTCATGACTGAAGGAAGACATTTTCTTTCCTACACTTCTGGTGATATTGACTCATGGTCGATGGTGTTTGAAAGAAGATCTTTAAAAATATATCATATTTTGAAGGGCCTTTTTTATTTCGTTGTACTTTTATTCTTTTACTGGTTTTAGTCATTAGACTACGGTCATGCTGGGGCAACACCTTCAAGGGATTTTAGTCGATCATATCGAGCCCAATACATATTTGGTTTACAAATCTAGCACCAGAAGCGGACTGGATCTTAAAACTAACCGAGCGTCCGAACGACACTGACAAAGAAACCGGTGGGGGTCAGAGGAATGTCTTCACAGTCCAGCTAAGGTGACATTGACTAACAGATCGACTAACTACTGAGGGACAGAGGTGTATTTTCACTGGTCAGTTAACGTGACACTGACCAACCAATTTCTAATGGCTGAGGTCCAGAGGTGTGTTTTCAAGGCAACACAGATTAATACACTGCTGACTACTTTGGGCCAGATGTATATTTTCATGGCTCACCTAAGGTGACATTAACAGATTGCAGGTTGCTGAAGGTCAGCGGTGTGATTTTGCTGCTCAGCTGACACTAACTGACTGCCAAGTGACAGAGGTATGTGTTCACTGCCCAGCTAAGGTGACACTAGCAGACAAATGACTGTTAAGTGACAGGCATGTTTTCACTGCACAACTAAGGTGACACTGACCAGTGATGTCCAGAGTTGTGTTTTCACAGCTCAGCTAAGATGACAATGATTAATAGACTGCTGACTACTGTAGGTCAGGGGTGAATTTTCACTGCACAATTAAGTCATGTTCCATTTTTATTTCAGTCTGTGTGCATCGGCTATGACTTCAGTTTTCTGTGACACTTTTCAGTTGTATTTGTTTTTATCCAAATCAGCTCGACTCTGGTTCTCATTTTTACGAAACAGGACACAGCTACCCAAGATGTCAGCGAGATTAAAAACAATTTTTTTGCAAAAATTAGCATACAGCTCGGCGTTTCAAACAACAGCCAATTACTTGTATTAGAAACTCGTTTTTCTACACGGGACTCAAATCACTGAAATTGTATAGTTAAGAGGAAAAAGCGCTGCCCACAGCCCTTTTCAAAGACCCGTGGGAAGGAAGAAAGAAGATATTCTAAAACCGGAAACCTGGTCCAAATGCTTATAACTGAATGAGCTTCTCTAATGACGCCCAAGTGCTAGGTCGTTGGGGCGTTAATCCTAGCGACAGGTTAAGCCTACCATCCAAGCAGGCCACGGCGGAATTTGAACTCAAAACGCGAAAATTCAAAGCAAATACGTCTTAAACTGATACTATATTCATCGATCCCCACAGGAAGATCTCGGTGGGATTTGAACTCAGAGCACAGAAAGCCGGAATCGATACTGCAAGTCATTTCGTTCGACGCTCTAACGTTTGTGGCAATTCAGTAATCTTTATTTGAAGTAGACCTGACATAATGTACCCACTCCTATAAAATGAGAGTTTGTGACGTTCATTCATATGGAGTTAAGTCACCTGAATTGACACAGAGATGAATCTTCCATCGGTTTCGACGATGATTATTCAGTCGTTCGATCACCTAAACGTCTGATTCGTGAATTGATGAGTTCAGTGGTTGAGTATTATTTAATACCTTTAACTTATTTCTCAAGAGGAATCTGCGTGATACAATATGTGACAATCCTGGATCTTTTGAAGTCCAGGTACAATACAGCTTGTACTATAGTATGTATGGTCCCATAACCCCCGATAGAGTATTCACATACGGCGTTTCTTGCGTATTTTAAGCCTGACGGAGCCCATCCCTCTCCAGGCTTGAGTACAGCAGATTCTTCCAGAGAAAGATAGAAAGTGAGAGAGAGAGAGAGAGAGAGAGAGAGAAAGATAGAAAGTGAGAGAGAAGAAATGAGAAAGAGACAGTACTAGACTACTTTTTTATCGACCTCAAAAGGATGAAAGGCAAAGTTGACTTCGGCGGGATTTGAACTCCGATTGCTGAGAGCCGGGGCAAATACCACAAAGCATTCTATCCGACGTTCTATC
>OZ024741.1:179742905-179755405 GCA_964016885.1 Eledone cirrhosa
GCAACTAAGTTGGAGTCAACAAAGTTGATATATAACTTGAAAAATTGGGGAAACAATTAAACTAAGAATGAAAGCATTATCAGAAAAACATCAAGCGAATGTTTCTCATTGATAACTTTACACCATTTACCGACCAAAAAAGTCAATATAGATAATTTTATTGCATCTTTAATTATTTATATTTCTTCTTTATCAGTGCCAGATTTAGGACAAATCAGGCCCTGTCCTAGTTAAGTTATGAGGCCCCTTACATGTTGTACCTTGAAGGAGGTAAACATTTTTTTTTAGCAGGATACACCCCCTATCCTAAATCTGGCACTGTTCTTGTTAACTATGTTAATATGTTTAATTACCTCTTTTGAATACATTTTTGAATTTAGGTATAAAATGCCCCCCCCCCCCCCCCCCCCGCCTTCATCCGATATTTTTAGTTGTTCTAAAGTGCGCCGTGAGTAAAAAATGTTTGTGAAGTATATACCATATGGACAGGGCGGTGACTTGGCAGAGTTGGGAGAAAGGTTGGATGAAATGAATGGTTTGTGGAGTCCGTTACAGTTCATTGCGTTCTCAGTTCGAATCCCGCCGAGACTAATTTTGTTATTTCATTACAAGATTACAGGATTGATAAATAAAGTACCAGTGCAGAACTGGTATCGATTCTTCCTTTATCCACTAAACCAATACACACACACATACGCACACACACACTCTCTCTCTCTCTCTCTCTCTCTCTCTCTCTCTCTCTCTCTCTCTCACACACATATATATATATATATAGCAGACCTGCTAACCTCTAGAAACACAAACGAGGAGTACCCTGAAAAAATGTGCTCCCAAACGGGGGAGAAATGAGACAAAATAGGGAGATTTTACATAATGAAAGCTATACCCAGTTTCACAAGAGAAGACATCTCTTACGCACCCCAAAGTGGGTGGGAGATCTCCCCGTCGGACAGGGAAAGTTGACAGGTCTGATATGTATGTATATATATATATATTTTTTTTTCAGTGTGGTCATTGTTTCCGAAAAAGAGGGTCTGATCGAACCTATATATGAGGTCTGATAGTATACAGTTATATAACTGCTATAGATTAGACAATATGTCAATATCGACCTTCCAAAACGATCGTAAAACAATGATATGAATAGGTAAAATAACTTGACTTCGTTGTTTTTATTTTCATTGTTAATTTAATACCTTATATATATATATATATTATATATATATATATATATTATATATATATATATATATAGAGAGCGAGAGAGAGAGAGAGAGAGCGTGAGGGAGAGAGATGCATACACACACACACACACACACACACACACACACATATATATATGTAACCACCTTTCTTGAAAAAAAAAAAAAAATAACAAATTGCATTTATGAACAGATCAATAAAAAATGTAACAAGTTGTTTCCCTTGGTTCAAATACCATTGAACATCATTCATGGCTTAAATTCTACTGGAACAGGCGATTGACCGCTCTAAGATGTTCTAATTATGTAAGACTGCTCGTTGATTATCTATATTTCACAAAAGCGTTTGTTTTAAACTCATATGTACTTGTATATCTGATTCTCTCTCCTTCTCTTTCTCACACATCTTCTCTGTTTTACAACAACAACAAAAAGAACTAAACTAAAAGAAAAGAAAGACGCGCTAAAATGCACACATCCCATTTACACGAAAATATTTGATGCAGTTGAATCAATACATGTTATTCTTTTTTTTTCTCCCTCTCATCATAAAACGATCATGTACTTTAGCATATCGTACAATTTGATTGATTACTTACTTCCATCAATGAATTACACTCGGACTCAATCTGCCTGCGAGATATACTCTACTCGGACGATCGACTTGCTAGAAACAGCAGCCAATTCTACATCAAACAACATGCAATTGCTTAGACAAAAAGAATGATCTACCAGATAATATTGTTCTAGATTGTCTATTTTTGAAAGGAAGATGATGAAATAGTAAGTTGGAACGCTTTTGATAATAAATAGTTCTACTCGACCAGGACCAACTCGAGGTTGAACAACAATAACAACAGTAGCAGCAGCAACAACAACAAAAACAGCTGCAGCATCAGTAGTTAGCAGCAAACACCAATAATAACAAAAACAATTCATAATTGAGTACAATGATACTGAGACCCGTTTGAATGATATTGCGACTATGTGGCCCTTCACCTGCTGTCTAACCTAAAACAGTCTGACTGTCACCTCACTGACAATTGCGATGATAAATGAGAACAGCCTCCTGATTGTTTTCAGCGAATTTCAAGCGCAATTGTTCGTGAAAATGCCGCCAGCATTATATAATGTTTCAAAAACGACTTAAATGTTACCATATTAATTGTATTTATTACAAATATAGATGCGTGTGTGTTTTCGATTTCCATCGGTTCCAACGACGAGAGCTTTTAATAGTTGTTTAACCAACGTGCGATATTAACATGCGAGTTGCTGAGTATTCCACAGACGTGTACTTTTATCACAATTCTCAGGGAGATTCAGCGTGACACAGTGTGCGACAAGACTGGCCTTTTGAAGTACAGATACAATTAATTTTTGACAGCTCAGTGGACTGGAGCAACGTGAAATAATTTGTCTTGCTGAAGGACATAACTCGCTGCCAAGAATCGAACACGACTTTACGATAGTGAGCCGAAATTCTAATCATTAAGCCACGCACTTTGACATAAATGTATCACATTAACACGTACACAACAAACTGTATGTACATACACATACAGTCATATGTACATGCCCCCCCCCCCGCTCTCTCTCTCTCTCTATATATATATATATATATATATTATACACACACACACACACACACACACACACACATATATATATATATATATATACTGTTATATTTGGGGAGGGTCATATTGTTATAATATTGCCAGAAATAATAATAGAACACACTCACTGTTTGGTTTGGGTTTGTTTTCGCTTCTGTGTCTTTTATATCTCCATAGTTAATTTATCTGGCAATCAATGTTTATCATTTATTGACCAACGGTTAAAAATACAGACATAAATATATATATATATAGTCTATCGAAGTTCTTTCGTCACACATCTGTGACATCATCAGTTGTACTATTATGTTTCCTCCCGTTGTATAGTAATGCCTACGCCATTTTTATTCAATTTCTTCCCCAAATATAACAATATTTGTTTCAACACACGATTTCATATCAAAAACCTTGCAAAACACACACACACACACACACATATATATATATATATATCATCATCATCATCATCATCGTTTAACGTGTATCTTCAACGCTAGCATGGGTTTAGACGGGAATTGTCCCACTTGAGGCAAGATTGGTCGGATGACCATGTCTCGCTCGTATAGGACTGTCTAGCAGGTTTTCTACGGCTGGATGCCCTTCCTAACACCAACAACGTTACACACACACACATATATATATATATATATATATATATAATCTGAGTGTTTCGAATATTAATAATAACATTCGATTCGTTTGCAATTATACAAACAAGCCACATTTTTATAGCCATGTCAGTAGAATGAACCCTTCATTCTTGCTCTTGTGTTGGCATGTAAACAGAACTGCAGACACTAATGTTTCTGGGTATCATCCTTCATCAGTACAGCTCACGTCATGAATGTAGGGTTCATTCTACTGACATGGCTATACAAATGAGGCTAGTTTGTATAATTGCAAACGAATCGAATGTTATTATTAATATTAGAAAAACTCAGATTACATTTATTGTATTCAGCCATGTAGAGCGAAAATTCTTTTTCTTTATTTGAATGTGGCAAAGTCGGCCATTTACGGCTCGTATACAGGAAACTGACTGGCCAGTCTGCTGATATGCAAATCTGACTGATAAGTGGATCTGCTAATATGCAAATCTGATTGATCAGCCAGTCTGCTAATATGCAAATCAGGCCGATCAGTCACTGTATATTTTAGAAAATAGCATATATTCCCACTAGCTCTGACAGTTGGCAGGTGAGCAGTGAACTGCACTGATGAAGGGTGATACCCAGAAGCATTAGTGTCTGCGGTTCTGTTTACATGCCAACACAAGAGCAAGAATGAAGGGTTCATTCTACTGACATGGCTATAAAAATGAGGCTTGTTTGTATAATTGCAACCGAATCGAATGTTATTATTAATTATCGAAAAACTCAGATTACATTTATTGTATTCAGCCATGTGGAGCGAAACGGCTTGAGGTCTGCTGTCGGGGTTAAACATTTTCCTATATATATATAGTTAATAAATGAGAGAAACAAATACAGGAGGCAATTTTACACAGTTATATTAGGTTCACGCTTGTAGGAAGTGGAGGAGGTTTCAACGTTTCGGATATATATATATATATATATATACGATATTAATAAATGGAAACTATATTTATAAAACCATATCTATTTCATTATACATATTTCAGGGATACCAAATTAAATTATGGTATGCCTTCATCAGACAAAATACAAAAACAATGGTTACATTTTAATAGGGTACGTCAAAGCTTATTTGTAAAACTGTTATATATTGTATTTTGTCTGATGAAGGCATACCATAATTTAATTTGATATCCCTGAAATATGTATAATGAAATAGATATGGTTCTATAAATATAGTTTCCATTTATTAATATCGTATATCTATCTACTCCAAATACTTGTCGAGTGCTTTATATCAGTTATAAAAATATTTACTTGTTGTATCCCAACAACTTTAAATAGAACTTTTGCATATATATATATATATATATATATATATATATATATATATATATATATATATATGTGTGTGTGTGTGTGTGTGTGTGTGTGTGTGTGTGTGTGTGTGTGTGTGTGTGTGTATAATTTCATAATCATTTGGAACTTTAACTCTTGATGGAGTTGTGGTGATATACAACGTGTCTTGGGTATTTTAACTTTGGTAATTTTTTTCCAGAGAAAGAGTGAGAAAGAAGATGAGAAAGAGATAAAGAGGAAGGATCGGCCCCAATACTGGATTGGTATGAAAGGCAAAGTTGATATCGGCGTTATTTGAACTCAGCTCAAAGAGCCGGAACGAATATCGCAAAGCATTCTATCCAACATTCTAACAACTATGCCAATTCCCCGCCTACGCGCACGCACACACAGACACACAGACAGACAAACGGACACACAGACTGACAGACGGACACACACTCACACACTATGTATGTTGACAAGACGTGATACTCGTGCATTGTTCATGCGGGGGTTTGCTTCTTGAGCGCTGCCGTGAGTTTAAATTGTAGACAATTTTGTCTGAGCCGAGTTATCAAAGAGGGAAATATATCGAAAGTTGTATTGGAAGTTTACACCAGATTTTGCAGGATTAGGACGAGAAATCTCAAACATCATTGCATGGTTCTAGAAGTAAGTATTTTATTCTTTGTCTAAAATTAAAGTTGTCTCGGTTCAACGCTACTTGCTGATATAGAAACTCTCCTAAGACTATTCAACAGAATTCGTAATATAATCGGCTTGTCTCCCCACAGCCCCGGCGGAGAGAATGGAAAAAGCGTTTCCCCGGAGGACGGCAAGGAAAACGCGCTGGAAAAGCTATTCCAACTCGCGGGCTCACACCTGCGGCTGGCCAGCTCAGCACCTATGGTGGTGAATAGGGAGGTAGCCCTAGGGCCGAGGACACCAGAAGTCTCCACTGCCAAGAATACAACCGCAAACCTGTCGGAGAGCGACCGTATTTGAGGAGTTTGGCCTCCTCAGCCCGACGTGCAGCAGAACCTGGGTTAATCGCAGACTGCACCAGGTTGCGGCTGCAGAAAGTGTCGGTGAAAGTGGCATCCCAGACGAGGGGTTTGCCATCGCGGAACGGGAAAATGGTCAGCCCATCAGGCCTTTTGCCGTCCCCTCGGTCCAGCCCCACCGGCTCGAGCTGGGAAGGGAAGCCTGCAGCGTCCAAGCCATGCTTTATGACCTCATTGAGGGCAGCATGGCGAAAAAGCTCCGGTATTTGCTTGTCTTCCTGTCCTCTGAATTGCGGGCCGTGGTACCGGGGTTTGTGGCTGAAGCGACTAAGCCGGAGGCGAAGAACGTGTCACAACATGTCGCATCCCAGATAAGGGATTTACCTCTTTTGAAAGGAAAGAGGGTGATTCCGTCGGGGCGCTTGCCGCCCCACAGTCGAAGCCTGCTGTGGTGGAAAGTTGACACTATCCAGGCTTAATTTCGCTTTACTTTATTTAATGACATTTGCAGATGTTTGGTTACATTTACTTTCACATATTTAACCCCGTAAAGTTAGATTTAATCTATATATATATTACACTCTATTATTTGTATCTTTTCAATAAAATTTCCCGAACCATTGTTTCTGAGGATGTACGGCAGAATTAATGTATTTTATCGAGGCCAATACTCAGGAGTTGCACAACTGCCATAAATTAATCAATACATCGATAATATCTTGGTTTATTTTTGCCTTTTGAAACGATCGTAAAACAATAGGTTAATTAAATAGTAAACCTTGTCTTATATGTTTTTAATATTGAACTGTATGTATATATTATATGTACACACACACACACACACACACACACACACACACACACACACACACACACACACACACACACACACACACACACACACACACACACACATATATTTATGTGTATGTGTGTACTTGTGTGTATGTGTGTGTGCATATATATATATATTTATACATAGTGTTATAGTAGTGTGCGAACGCATGGAAATGGCATTCTCCCACTATTTCAAATAAACCCAATTATAAAATTGTCTAATGTAATGAAATTATTAATTTCCACATCTGAAAGAAATATGAGTATAATTCATTAACTGCTTCAATTCTTTTTGCTTCAGTTGAACTGCTTGTGTATAAACTTGAAAGCATTGAGATTTTCAGTCGTTATCGCATTACTTAATAGATATATATAAAAAGTAATGACTCCAAAAATAATAGCTGCGCCCTTTAATTTCTTAGAAGCTGATGGCCGCTCCTCTCACTTTGATGTTAGTATTCTCAAATACCTGAAATCACGATAAAAAATGTTGAGTCTTATATTTGCTTGTCTATTTCATTATATTCCGAAGGTATTTTATTTATTATTTTAAATTAAAAATAATACGCATTCTGGAAGATTATTGTACCAACGTTAGTGTGGTGTCGGATGAAATGTGAGCAGCGAAGGTGAAATCTTTCTCCGTTGTGTACTGCTCACAGAATTACAATGACTGAAAATGGAAAAAGAGATGATTCAGCAAAGCTGGAGGAGATCATTTTGGCTACAGACCAAACGAGAGAGCTTGCGAGCTATGTGATGCTTGATAGAATCCTTCGCAGTACGGACAGTGCACTTGCAAGAATTTCGATACTGTGTAAATCAGGGTTTCCCAAATTTTTTGAAACGTGGAACCCTTTTTGGTTCAGAAACTTTTTGGGGAACCCCAAAGTCTAATAATGTCATATGGTCATAATATAAATATACTCTTCTACCCTTTTTCACAGAACTCCAGACACTCCTTTGAAAAACCCTTGGGTTCCACGGAACCCACTTTGGGAACCATTGGTGTAAACGCTATCCAATTTTAGGAAATAGCTACTGTTTCCAGGCGTTGTAGGCTTTGCTTTTCTTTTACTGAATCGCTGAAGCGCAGTTATGAGCTGCCGGGAACCCATGTTTTTAGAGACCTCGAGATTCAGTTTGAATGTTCCACCTTTTGTATTTTACTCACTCTCACCATATTTTAAATTTAAGTGATAACTGTTTTTTTTTTTTTTTAACTTCTCACAATATTTTCCATTCAGGTTGTGACCACGTAGATATATATAAGTGTATAAGTATACGTCGTTTGCATGCGGAGTGTTATTTTGCTGACATTCTTGAACTCCAGTTTGTCACTTCTACAAAAATACACAAAGACACACTTAACGAAAGCAGTAGTTTTGTGACACATTACAAGAAATGGTAAAATTTATTTGATGTCTCTTCCGCTCTTTATCTTTCCCAAGCTGTATTTTTCTGTGGCAATACTTTTTCTCTTTGCTTTTAACCAACGAGTATTGTCTCATTATCTGCTTACAATACTATATATATGATTTATCATCTGAATAATTTATATTATATAAGTATGTATACATACATATATGTATACAGACGTACACTAGTATGTACATACATACATACATTCACACATATATATACGTATGGGTTTACCGAACATTTATTATAATGCCCGGTTTGTTTGAAAAAGCAAACAACCATCGATGCCCTTTTGTTCAACAGTGACTAAGGAACGATGAACTAGTTTCTAGCTTATTAGCTGTCATCAGCATCGTATACCTTCCTGTCAGTCGATTGAACGTTTGAAAGTATATACTTTCATTATGCATATTAACGGCTGAGCAGCCTAATTTGCATATCGAGTGAGTTAGTCGGCCGGGTGTACCGAAAACGATAAATGGAAAAAATGAAATTTCATTCTCACTCTTAGTACGGCTGATACTTAAATATAAGTATGTATACGTAGATATATATATGTATACAGACGTACACTAGTATGTATATACATGTTCGGTAAACATAAATAAATTTCATTTCTCACTCTTAGTGAGAAATGAAATTTCATTTTTTCCATTTATCGTGTTCGGTACACCCGGCCGACTAACTCACTCGATATGCAAACTAGGCTGCTCAGCCGTTAATATGCATAAGGAAAGTATATACTTTCAAACGTTCAATCGACTGACTGGAAGGTATACGATGCTGATGATAGCTAATAAGCTAGAAACTATTTCATCGTTCCTTAGTCAGTGTTGAACAAAAGGGCAACGATGGTTGCCGAACACTGTACGGCTAATAATTCGGGCTGTTTGTTTACAAACAAACCGAGAATTATAATAAATGTTCGGTAAACCCATATGTACATATATATATATGTGTGCATGTATGTATGTATATACATACTAGTGTACGTCTGTATACATATATGTATGTATGTACGTATACATACTTATATTTAAGTATCAGCCGTACTAAGAGTGAGAAATGAAATTTCATTTTTTCAATTTATATTAACTTATTTCACTATGAAGCAGCTCATCCCCACAAGAAAACCACCAATGACTAACAGGAACAAAGCGATTTGATACAACCACACCTTGCTAAACACAAACGTTCTAAAGTGCTAGTCAAAATATCGTGTATGACAAACAAGCTGTCTATATATCTTTTTCACTCTCTGTTTTACTAAACACACATGCATACATAATACACGCCCCCCACCTACACACACACACACACACACACACACACAATATATATATATTATATATACTAGCAGAAAAATCCCCCATGTGTAGTGTGCATATTGATATTATATGCAAATATATATGCATGTAGATATGATACATCAAATAAAATCGTAATTGAGAATATGCACAGAAATTGAAGAGATACAGTGTTACACTCTCTTCTGTAATCAGTAAAGTAATCCATGATACATTTAAAAAAAGACGATATTATATATAAACTGCATTACGGTGAAATGTAATGAAAATGAAAAAGGAGAAATTAGCGACAGAAATACTAACGTTATATAACGATGCTAATATATGAACGTTTTTATAAGCGATATAATATAGCGTCCGTTATATCATAACCGGAAGTATTGACATTTGAAAATTTTAAAGAAGTGAATCTTAAAATAAGCAATCATTATATATAAGAATATTTATGTGTAATCAACAGCTACGAAATTTAGTCGATAAATTATGTAATATTTATTCATTATTTTATTCAAAGTAATCCAACTTATTTTACTAACGGGATAAAAAAATATATTCAGGACACAGTCCCGCACTCCTCCCTTTATTATATTATGATACATTAGAGGTATATATGAAAGCATATACTACATGTTCATTTACGAACAAATATTTTTCTCTTTGTGTGATATCTTGAGAATGCCAGACAGCTGTTTCAAGATTCGTTAATCTTTCATCAGAGACATTCACTCAATCGGTACTGAGATGTAAATAAACTAGAGCCTATATAGATTTTGCGTGTTGATTTTTTTTTCGGATAGTGAGGCTCTCATATATTTGCTGTCTATAAACATATAGTATATGCTTTCACTTTCACCCCTATTATGCTTAACGCTATCTTAGTGCTGATGGCAATATATATATATATATATATATAGGAACCAGTAAGACCCCGACAGCTGAGCTCAAGCCGTTTCGACGGCTAATTCTGGTCTTACTGGTTTTACTGGTCTTACTATTGGGGTCTTACTGGTTCCTATTACCCACTCTACTACCCCAAGTATTGAGTACTTTGGTGCGTTATGGTCCACCTGGTTCCTTACCACATTTCCTTCGTTATATATATATATATATATATATATATATATACACACACATACATGCATACATATATGATGACTGCCCCTCGTTATCGAGTATGGCCATTGCACGATATACCATTATTAATAATTATTAATTAATGCTATCGTGTAATGCTTGTTCGTGAAGATTTTTTAAAGTGAGGAAAGACTGTGTACTGAGCCAATCCCACTCTCTGAGCGACAGAAGCTATAACCTGAAAAGAAGAAAAGATCAACATCATCGGTAACTACTGAGCCGCAGCTTTTATGTCGGAGTTACCCCAGTTTCCTGAGTTGCCTTCTCCTAGAAGAATGCCCTGACAAAGGCTAGGGGTCCTTTACTCCAGTGGTTTAACCGCGCGATCGGGTATCCAGCCCGTCTATTTCTATGTATATATATACATACATATATACATGTGTATATACATATTTACGCATTTTGGGATGGCCGTTGACTCTTACATGCATATATAACCGAGAAAGGAAAGGATCTAATCGTAAGTTCGGATCAAGGAATCCATGTTTCAATTAGTCTTTCCTTTGCTAAAATTATCTGCCGGTCAAACTCAGAACACATAGATCCAGATCATATACGGCAAACAGTATCTGAGCCAACCAATGGTTCGAATTAGAATTGGTTTTCGTTAGAATACATTATAAAAAAATAAAATTAACTTACCATTATCAGCAAACATTTTATATAGAGAGTGAGCTATCAGTATGGCTGATTGTGGAAGGCGTGTGACTTAGAGTGCTGGGCTTACTATCTTATGATTCCCGGTGGTGCCTCGTGTCATTGAGCAAGGCATAAAGTTACGTCCCTTTACGGTCTGAGTTCATCTTTACGAAGTCGATAAAATAAAGTACCAGTAACGTACTGGGATAATTGCTGGCCTTGTGCCAAAAGTAGAAATAATTATTTCACGTTACTCCAGTCCATTCAATTGGCATAAATTAGTTTGTATCTGTAGCCTTGTTATACACCGTATTATGCTGAATCTCCCTGAGAACTACGCCATGGCTATACTTGTCTATGAAATGCTCAGCCACTTGCACGTTAATTTCACGCGAGCAAGCAGTTCCGTTGTTCGAACAACTGGAACGCTCATCATCGAAACTGACGAAGGTCTACTATCACCGATTCCATGTCTCTTACTCTCTCACACACACAAACATAAACACACACGGTTGATCATAACTGAAAACACAAGAAGTTTGGAAACAAAAATCTTAATCATCTTCAAAACCTATGAAATTCTAATATTTTGTCTCCCTAATCCGCTGGCGATATCGTGTAATGGACGTGTTTATCCGCATTGATAAACTCTGTCTTTTCATGAACCCGTAACACTAACCTTCTGGTCCTTCAAAACTCTGAATCCCCTGGTTTCTTCTCCTAATCCCCTGGTCTCATTAATTATCAATTCGGTAGAAATGTATTTCTTAGTATTCTTCTCATTTATCACTGTTATTTTTTCCTTCAAATTCCTTCTCAAGTTCTGACCAATGTGAGGTTAGGTTAGACAATAAACAGTATCTAATTTTTTTTTTTTTAACAGCATGTAACTTTTGTCTTTGCTTTATCTTCGTTCTCTCACCAGTTTTGCTGTAGGCAGCGTTATTACTAAAACTGTCACTACTACTCTTTATTATCACTCCTTAGCATAGTTTGATCACATTTAGTCTTTCGACCATAGTATATAGCCTTAAGTGCTTTTCCTCTGTAGCCGTCCCTAATCGTGAGAATACAAATCTCCCACAGCTATCACCATGTGTTTGTATTTCCGTTGTTGTTTTTATAGTAGTCCAATAGCTAGCGTATTAGCCTCACTATTATAAGGTCGTGGCTTCGATTCCTGGACAGGTCGGCGCATTGTTTTATTTTAGAAAAATACTTTATTTCTCGTTGCCTTTTCTGCCAGGAGCTGGTGATCAGCAGATAGCATCAGCAATGAAAAGACAAATAGAAACATTATTTCTTTGGATAGATTTCACAACCGAAAGATAGTATCAACAATGGAAAGACAAATGAAACATCGTTTCCTTGGTAAGCTCTTATATCGGCCACTTTC
>OZ024741.1:179762905-179770405 GCA_964016885.1 Eledone cirrhosa
ATATATAAAGTTATCTCTCCTTTGACAATTAGCATCATTTATCCGAACACACATACTGGAGCATTCGTATAGAGACTTTAAGGCAACAAGAAGTTGTCCATCAATCCCATGTTCCTGCAGAACCTTCCACAACAGGTCCCGTGGAATGCAGTGATATCTTTTTTCAAGGCCTTCGAAACAAGAATACATCTCTTGGCAATACTCCCATGACTTCTCGAAGACCTGCTGCAGTGTGGATATTTGGTCGGCTGTGTTGCGTCTAGGGCAAAAAGCACACTGTTCGTTAGCTAGCTTCAATTTTACCGGAGAGTTTTCACAAGGAAATCTCTCTTTAATTTTTTGAAAATCGGGTTATCACTCCTAGATGCCTTTCTCTGAAGAGAAATGAATCTCCGACGAATTCCTGATAGCTGGCGTGTAGGGGGACTTCTTATTATAAAGTCGGTGGATGATCTGCGAGAATGCTTTATTTACTGACCTAATGTCGGATTCCAGCTTATCCTCAAAGTCTTTCAATGTTTTAACCTTGGACACTTCTGCTGCCTCTGCTGCGAATTTTCATGCCTGCTTGTACCGCGAATGCAAGAAAGAAAACTTATTTCAAAGCCAACTTTGTAAAGCTCCTTCTTTGCTTGGATGGCATCTTTAACCTACCGATTGAACCTTGGGTCCTCTTGTCACGCGGCACCACACCAAGCCGCTTTCGCCCGCAACATTTAAAAGCTAAAGCAGAAACTGCCGAACTGAACAGTCTCCTCTCCGTTTCAACGTCCTCAGTTTGTTCAGGTAATTCTTTGAATTCGGATGTAATAGTATACGCATACCTGGTCCTGACATCCTCATCAGCGAACGCTTCCTACTTTATCCTGTAGGTTAAACTGGACCTGCAAATTTGGTGGGTTTTCTTGGCTTTGGGTAGTCTCAGGTTGCTGCTCACCCCCTCTCTTGACACAAACATCCAGCACACAATCGAAGAGATAAGAGACAATAACAAAATCAATTACTGATCTCTGTCCTCAATTTCCTTAATACCATGTGTATTTATGGATATCTTTATGCTGGACGAATGTATTCACAATAGAAAGCCCATTACTAGAAACAGAAGTCTAATTAGACCTCTCCATCCGTAATTAAATCAGGATAGCTGTTCCTTCCAATCACTCCTTTCCAGGTGGTCAGTGCCAATATGTGCATTGAAGCTTCCCATTAGGATATATTACACAGTCTTAACTACATCTAACGTTGCAATGACCCCATCAAGGAAGGATATGTATTGGGAGTCTCTAATTGGCACATAAACTTGAACCACCCACAAAAACCTTTCTTTCAGCCTAAGCTTCAAGAGGAAAATCTTCTCTTCCAATGTGATCCAGTCCATAATACATTCTGACAGCCGGAATGTATAATGAACTGGATCCTATTGAGAAGGAGGATTTGCTTCTTTCAAGCTTAAGAACAAATATGTTACGTAAATTTATAAAATGTGGTTTGAAGGAGAACATAATAACGATAGGAGAAAAACAATGTTGGTGTTAGGAAAGAAAAAAAACATAGTAAAGAAATGATAGAAGAAATTAGATGAGGAAACGGATGGTAGAGCGAAGAAAACCTAGAGTTTAATTTAATTTCAAAATTTCATTCATTTGTGTGATTTTAGACTCATGAACGAAAGTGTCCCAATTACTGGAATGGGACCCTATACAGAGTTACAGAACATCACATTGATTTCGAAACGATAGGTTAATTTTCGGCCTGTGTTGATAAGAGAAGGAGTTAGTGTGAGAGGCTAGCAACCCTGATAAAAATTGCTGCAGATACGACGAGATGCCCAAAGATCTATAGAGAGCAAAGGGAACTAAAGAAGAAGAAGAAGAAGAAGAAGAAGAAGAAGAAGAAGAAGAAGAAGAAGAAGAAGAAGAAGAAGAAGAAGAAGAAGAAGAAGAAGAAATGAATATATTAGGTATTCTTCACATGACAATTCAATAGGTGAATGTGTAACGTAGTTTCTAAAGGTTTTCCGACAACCAGTCAAATATTGATGTCTAATCATATTTTGATTTGTTTACAAATATTTTTGTTTATATATTGTAACGCTACTTCACTTCTCACTTCTCCCGTCGTTTGAAGAATCACAGTGTAGTGATACTCACAGATACAATTCTAGAATCTTCAGCTTTTAATCCCCCCCCCCCCGCCTCACCAACACATACACTGACGCACACACTCTCTCTCTCACACACATTCACAAACATACTCGTTCACACATACACACAAAATATACACAGGCAGACATAGAAATGCATACAGGCATTCACATTTATTATTTGCCTGTCTAATGATTTAGTACAAAAACATGCCATACATACTGAATATGTTTTTAGACAACAAAACAACGACTGCTTCTAAGTTAACCTGGCTTGCAAAACATTGCTTAAACGCAATAATAATATTAATAATAATTGTTTCTACTTTAGGCACATGGCCAGCAATTATCCCAGTGTACTACTGGTACTTTATTTTATCGACCCCGTAAGGATGAAAGGCAAAGTCAACCTCGACAGAATTTGAACTCAGACCATCAAGGGGCGTAACTCTATGCGTCAAAGCATGGCGTCCGACCTTCTACCAATACTGCCAAATAATAATTGTTTCTACTTTAGGCACAAGGCCAGCAATAACCCAGTGCATTACTGGTACTTTATTTTATCGACCCCGTAAGGATGAAAGGCAAAGTTAACCTCGGCGGAATTTGAACTCAGACCGTAAAGGGACGTAACTATGCTGGAAAGCATGGCGTCCGACCCTCTACCGATACTGCCAATCCACCAAATAATAATGATTTCATTTATTGGCCACAAGGGCCGTCATGTAGGGGACAAGACAAAGACACAGACAGTGGGGGTAAAAGTGCACAATAGCAAGACTAATTTAACAATGAAAATAGAAAATAATAATAATAATGGTTTCTTATTTAGGCACAAGGCCAGCAATCCTTTTGGTGGTGGTGATGGTGGTGGTGGGGTGGGGTGGGTTTGAGGTAGATTAAATCAACCCCAGTGCGTTACTGGTATTTTATTTTATCGACCCCGTAAGGATGGAAGGCAAAGCTAACACCGGTGGGATTTAAACTCAGAACACAAAGGGCCATAACCAAATACCGCAAAGCGTTTTGTTCGAGGTGCTAACGATTCTGTCCAGCCGCCATCAACTTAATAACAAAACAACAACAACAATGACAATAACAATAACAAATAAAATAAAATAAAATAAATAATAAATGGCGAAGAATATAAAAACGGAGCAATTTAAAAGGATGTATGATAAACTACATACTAGGGTCGCCTGAAACGTTCGTAGGCTGACCAAGATACTCTCATGGAAGGACCAAATGACGTTTATTTTTCAATATAGTCCCCGGAAAGAAACAATGCAGTTATTAATAAGAAGAGTTGAAATTAATGTCTGCAAGATTCCAGAGTTCTAGCATCACTCCTTCATAGTCAGCCTATGAACCTTTCAGCCTAACCTCGTATAATTTAAAAAAAAATTTAATGAAGCACAATTAAATATGAAACAGAGTTGAAGAAATAATCAGTGATATTAAAGCATACATATAATATATACAGTCACAGTCTGAGATTGGTGTGGAAGTCGGACTTTCGCAAAGACTTGAAGAGCCGTCTCTTCATCGCTACAGTGGAGTCTGTGCTGCTGTACGGGTCTGAGACTGGGACACTGACCAAAAGACTTACTCATATGGTGGATGGGTGCTACACTAGAATGCTGTGAATGGCTCTGAACATTAATCAGTATTCACTGAGGATAAAGAACTCAAAGCTGTACGGGCACCTCCCAAAAAGTTAGCTCGAAAGTAACACAGAGGAAACTGAGGTTAGCTGGATAGGCTCACCGACATTCAGACTTGACACTGCACTCAGTGGTCCTGTGGGAGCCCCTATACGGACATACTGGAAGAGGGAGACCAAGGATGAAAGACAGAGACCGCTGGAGAGAACTCGTCGATGGATCTCGGGAATTTTACCCTCCCTATATATATATATATATATATATATATATATATAGGAAAAAGTATGACCCCGACGGCAGAGCTCAAGCCGTTTCGACGGCTATTTCTGGACCCAGAAATAGCCAGAAATAGCCGTCTAAACGGCTTGAGCTCTGCCGTCGGGGTCATACTTTTTCCTATTTCCCACTCTACTACCCTAAGTATTGAGTACTCTGGTGCGTTATGGTCCATCTGGTTCCTTACCACAATTCTTTTGTCATATATATATATATATATATATATATACAGGGTGGGCCAGAATTCATAACTCGCTTGTTAGTTATATTTTTTGACATGCTTATTTTATTGTTATTGTATTCGTTTAATTTATTATTTTATTTCTTAATATGCCTCACAGGTTTTTTTAATCTATTTTTCTAAATTTGTTTAACCGTGGCACATCCTTTGCTAAGGCTTTGAAAAACGTGTTCAATGTGTAAGATTATTTGTTTTATAACATCTTGTGTTAATAGATCTATAAATAATCAAGTGAGTCATGAATTCTGGCCCACATTGTATATATATATATATATATATATATATATATATATATATATATATATATATATATATATATATATAAGTATGTACACGTGCATACATATATGTATACAGACGTACAGTAGTATGTATATATATATACATACATGCACATATATATATATATATATGTACGTATGGATTCACCGAACATTTATTATAATGCTCGGTGTGTTTGTAAACAAACATCCCGTATTAAGCCGTAGTGTCTAGCAACCATCGTTGCTCGTTTGTTCAACACTGAAATTTCGTTTCATTTTTTTCGTTTATATATATATATATATATATATATATATATATATATATATATATATATATATATATATATATATATAAAAATGAGCGGAACAAGTAAACATTAAACAGTCTTTTAAATAAATTAAAATACGATTTAAATAGTCACCTGATCTAGTGCTGTGACCGACGGTTTCGCTTATCAAAAGATTGGAAATTCAGATAATTTCCAATGGAAAGAATCAGCTCTTCAGACAGCTATTTCCATACCACAGGGCACAAAAGCCTTGTGTTAGTAAATATATTGCTTTCTGCCCAATGTATGAGGTCAGGCCGATAAAGTGACCTACACATAAATAGGCCGTTAGGAAAAAGCGGGAATTATAGACTTGTTGAAATTTCATGTTACTAGAAATAGCAGCACGATACAACATTTTTTTCTCTACATAAAGGAGAATACAAATAAATGATATAAATATTCCAGTAGGTACTAAGTACCCACGGAAATATATATATATATATATATATATATATATATATATATATATATGAAGTATTTCCATAGGAAAGGTACAGGTGTAGGCTACAGAGCTTATTAGTTATGTAATAAACAACATAAGATAATTATTTCATTTACCAGTGGTTTCTTGAAGGTAGATATTTATATCTGTCTTCAGTCGTCAGAATAAATATCTGCCTTCAAGAAAACACTGGTAAATGAAATAATTATCTTATGTTGTTTATTACATAACTATATATATATATATATATATATATATATATATATATATATATAACGAAGGAAATGTGGTAAGGAACCTGGTGGACCATAACGCACCAAAGTACTCAATACTTAGAGTAGTAGAGTGGGTAATAGGAACGAGTAGGACCCCGACGGCTAATTCGACGGCTAATTCCAGAATTAGCCGTCGAAACGGCTTGAGCTCAGCCGTCGGGGTCCTACTCGTTCCTATATATATATATATATATATATATATATATATATATATATATATATATATATATACACATATATATATATGTGTGTGTGTAAGTGTGTAAAGACCTGAAGATCCGCCTCTTCATAGCTGTAGTGGAGTCTGTGCTGCTGTACGGGTCTGAGACTTGGACACTGACCAAGAAACTCACTCAGATGGGGGATGGGTGCTACACGAGAATGCTGAGGATGGCTCTGAACATTAATCAGTATAGACTGAGGATGAAGAACTCAGAGCTGTACGGGAGCCTCCCAAAAGTCAGCTCGAAAGTGACACAGAGGAGACTGAGGTTGGCTGGACATGCTCACCGACATCCAGAGTTGACACTGCACTCAGTGCTCCTGTGGGAACCCCTGCATGGACACACTGGAAGAGGAAGACCGAGGTTAACATATGTTGATACCCTAAGGAAAGACACTGGTCTCTGGGAGACGCAGGACATGGCAGCGATAATGAGGGACAGAGACCGCTGGAGAGAACTCGTTCGTGGATCTCGGGAATTTTACTCGCCCTAGATATAAATCGAAACAAAAACATCTAGATTTCGTTGTTCCGTAAAAGCTGAGGAAATTAGATCGAACAAATCTTATTCCAGAGCATATTCATACGATAATTGTTTCTACTTTTGGCACAAGGCCAGCAATTACCCAGTGTATTACTGGTACTTTATTTTATCGACCCTGTAAGGATGAAAGGCAAAGTTAACCTCGGCAGGATTTGAACTCAGATCGTAAAGGGACGTAACTACACTGGAAAGCATGTCTGCCCCTCTACCAATACTGCCAATTCACATACGATAATATTACAGAAACAGCATTAATTATGTATTGTAATCTAAACTATAATAAAGGAAGGTCTGCGGGACTGCGTACGGTTTATTTTTTTTATCCCGTTAGAAAAATAAGTTGGATTACTTTGAATAAATAATGAATGAATATTACATAATTTATCTACTACATTTCGTAAACAAAAATAATTTCTTAAAAATAAATAATTTAAAATTGACTTTTTTTCAAAGTTGCACTTCCAGTATATCGTTGCCACCACCACCACTTCAACTACCATATACTGTATATAGAAAGAGAGAGTGTGTGATGTCAACACTTACGGTGGCGATCACTTAAATAAACATACTCTTTTTCTGTCACTAATTTTCTCCTAATGCAGTTTATATATAATATCGTCTTTTTTTTAATGTATCATGGATTACGTTACTGTTTACATAAGACAGTGTAACACAGTCTTCGTTCAATTTCTGTTATTGTCAATTACGATTTTATTTGATGTATATATATATAATATCAATATGCACACTACATATGCTAGCAGAAAACCACAAGAAGGGTGGTTTTTCTGCTAGTACATATAACAAGGCAGAAAATAATCAAAATATAAAATTATTACTTACATTACTAATTATACCTATACAAGGCGAGTCATAAGTAACCGGAAAGTCCAACATTTATATTCCAAATGATAATATTTACAAAAATTCTGGTCATACATTACGAAATTATAAATACAGGGGCGGTGGAAGCATTTCTTAATGAGGTGGGGGAAAATTTGGTCAATTTAATTGTAGGGATTAGTTTAGCTGTTATTATCAAATAAGATATAAGGGCGGTGGATTGGTAGTATCGGTAGAGGGTCGGACGCCATGCT
>OZ024741.1:179775405-179785405 GCA_964016885.1 Eledone cirrhosa
TTATACTTCAGTCAATATTTTCCAAATCTTTCAAACTTTAATATTGGCTATAACACACACGCACTTTATTCTTCTTTGATATTTGATATTGGCTATAACAAACACGCATTTTATTCTATTTTATTCATTTATTTTTTTATTTTACTTCTTCATTTTATTGTATCGTATCTTATTATTTTATTATTTATTTTATCTTATTTTTTTATATTTTATTTCTTCATTTAACCTTATATTATTCCATTATATGGCGGTGGATTGGCAGTATCAGTAGAGAGTCGGACGCCATGCTTTCCAGCATAGTTACGTCCCTTTACGGTCTGTGTTCAAATCCCGCCGAGGTTAACTTTGCCTTTCATCCTTACGGGGTCGATAAAATAAAGTACCAGTAATGTACTGGGTAATTGCTGGCCTTGCGCCAAAAGTAGAAACAATTATTCCATTATCTGTTTGGCACCCCCCACCACGTGAAAGGGTGGTAGGATTGATGCCAACCCACACACACTCATTCTTCTAAAGACAGCAGCAGTAGAATTAAGGCTGACTTGTCAGCTGACCCCCTAACACCAATAAACACAAGGGAGGAGGTCAGCTGTACTTAACAAAAACAACCACAACAGATTGTCTTGCCTCATAAAAAAATTTCGCTAGACTTTTGACTGAGGAATGTTCTCATAACTGACCAATGGGAGGAGAGTGTCCTATGATGCCGAAATTCGTTTGTTCGAATTCATATGATTCCAATTCCTCAGAGAAATAACAACCCAACCAGGAGCTGGACATATCGGAGTATTGACGGAATAAAACACTTTAACAACATGTGTACCTGTCTCTACCACACCAATTCGAACTGCCTGAAGAGGTCACAGCCAATGATGGCTGTCACCGAAATATATATAGCAGTACATCTTTAATAAACGAAGCCAAATCTTAAATATTTGACTTAATTACTTTATTTTATATATATATATATATATATATATATATATATATATATATATATATATATAACAATTTAAATATAACTTTCCATATATATATATATATATATATATATATATGTAGATAAATCTACCAAGAGTTTACGGTAGTGTCCAATCCGTATGAAGAACTCAATGTATTCCGGATATCATGGAAAGAAGAGATGTAATGAAAAATCACTTTCGGTGAAAGATAAACGGAATACAGAGTCAAGATAAAATATTAAACAAATAATGAATAAAACAATGAAACAGTTCCTTATATTAAACAAAAAAAGTTCATTATTTAACGATCGTTTCTAGGATATATATGTGTTAGAATTGGCATGCATATTCAACAGATCTATGTACAAAATTATACAAAATTATACAAACTATCAAGATTAAATATACATACCAAACACACATATATGCCGTCTTCAGAAATAGGCATATTCTGAAGACGGCATATATGTGTGTTTGGTATGTATATTTAATCTTGATAGTTTGTATAATTTTGTATAATTTTGTACATAGATCTGTTGAATATGCATGCCAATTCTAACACATATATATCCTAGAAACGATCGTTAAATAATGAACTTTTTTTGTTTAATATAAGGAACTGTTTCATTGTTTTATTCATTATTTGTTTAATATTTTATATATATATATATATTTTTTATTTATCATTTATTTTGTTTTGACCTGTTTAGCTTGATTTGCTTTTTGGCTTAGGTGGTTGATGCTTTCTTGACCACTATTTCAGTTTTGTATGGCGTCTTAACATATTGTTTAGCTCTGGTTTTTTAATTATGGACCGCTTGCCAGCGTTATTTCTGATTTTTGCGTTTCGTTTCGCCTTTTCTACCCGCCGAAATGCGATTCTCGCTAAATCTATATTTGTATATATATATATAAATAAATATATACGGGTGTGTATAGAAGATTATATTAATAAAAGGAATTCCAACTTTGTTTGATTTACTCGTTTTATTTACAATCCTTTAAAATATATAATGGTATTAGAATGAAATAGTATGGTAGAATATTAAATATTAAGTGTTAATTGAACAAGTACTTTCATGTTTTCGCAATCTTCAGGTTCATATTCTGTGGTGACAGTCAAGTTTGCAATTTTCAACTGTAATGAGATGGGTAAATTTTGTGCCTTATATACAGGATGCTAAATTTTGCAAACTGTATTTCGACCAATCGGTGTGTAGTTTCACTGGATTACTAAAGCTGATTGGTTTAGGCGTCACGGTTGGTTGAGCATGTCTAACGACTACTGTTTGACCCTATCCAAAGGATCAATTGTTTTGCTATTTTTAGAAATGATGAAAATAGCATTTTCTAGTAATCATCACCATCAACATCACTTGTATTATTATTATTGTTGTTGGGTGGGAGTCGACATGACATGGTCGTAGTCATAATCATAGTAGTAGTAATACATCATTATTATTGTTCATTTAGCTTGGGCTGGAATTATCAATAAAATTATTTTCTTTGATTTTTCTCTTAATTTCACTTTGGCTGTGTAATTTGTAGAATGGAAATATTATAAATATTCTCTGACCACATGTTGCTAGAGGGTTTCCGGTTTTTGTTGTCCTGACGTTAAAAAAGGGATTTTTCTCTGTTCAGGATTTATATTGCTGTTGGTGTTTGCTTGATGAACTTTTGGTCGTGATATTATATTTGGTTTCGTTATGTATTTTTGTCCTATTTTTGGTATTATGTATATTATTTTTCCATTTCTTGTTAGCATTATTTTTAACAATCTGGGGAAATGACCTAGGTTTGCTTTCAGGTTTAGATCGTTTTTTTGCCCAGTTTCTTGTGGGTAATCTCTGTTGAGATCTTGAGAGTGATCTGGTTATTCTACAGTTTTTTTCCCCGTTCCTTGTGGGTAGTCTGTGTTGAGATCTTGAGAATGATCTGGTTTTTCTACTTTTCATGGTCTGGTCAAAGGAATATCTATCGTGTTTGTGCTTTTTGTTCATGCTGTATGCGTTACCGTAGTTCTTCTTTGATTCAAGGTAAGGTGAGTGTTTGTGTTGCCAAGTGTTCTGGCGTATGTTGTGTTGGTGAGATTGTCCACTTTTAATGCTTTTTTCTCAGAGTTCCAGAGTCTTTACCGTAATTTGCAGCATATTCGTCGAGAAATAATTGTTTCTGCTGCCATAACTTTCTTGATTTGCTTTCTTCTTTTGAGATATCTCTGATCCATAGTTCTCGTAGTTTTTCAGCTATATTACCAGTTGTTAGCTTTGAAATTTCGACTTCAATTTGGTCATCAATAGCTTCATATTTGGCTTTGTAGCGGGATTGTTTACATTGAGAAATGGAGATGTCGGTCCTGAATTTTGTCATTGTAAGTTCCCATCGGAGTTTTGTTTCTTCTTCTGGTTCTCCTGCAATTTCTGTAATTAGGTATTTGCGAGGGAGTATGGGTGCCGTTAGAGAGAGCCATTTCTAATGTGTTTCGACATATTTTTCGCATTTGTATGCTTTCCAGAAGTTTTGTTTTCTTATATTAACAAATTTTTTCCATGTCTTCCACATTTCTCTTCTTATTTGATGTGTTTTGCTTTCCAAATTTCTTTCGTTTAGTTTTGACATCCAAGGGGGTTGTGGTAGGCTTTCTCTTGTATCTTTGATAACTGTTGGTATAATTTCAGCTAAATTCTTAATTTCAGTGTTTATATGTTCAGTTATAAGTTTTCCGTCTGTAGATTGTTTTTCAATGATATGATTCCAGTTCCTCAGAAGAATAACAACACAACTAGGAGCTGGACATATCGATGTATTGACGGAGTAAAACACACTTCAACAACATATCATGATTCTTATTTTTATCATGATATGATTCCAGTTCCTCAGAAGAATAACAACACAACCAGGAGCAGGACATATCGATGTATTGATGGAGTAAAACACACTTCAACAACATGTGTACCTGTCTTTCCCACACCAATTCGGACTGCCTGAAGAGGTCACAGCCAATGATGGTTGTCACCGAAATATACATAGTAGTATATCTATAATTTATAATAAACGAAGCCAAATTTTACATATTTGACTTAATTATTTAACATTACTCCGGAGTAAACAAACCAACCTGCGTACTTCGTCGAGTGCTCCAATCTGTATACTGAGGTGTCGGTAAACAACCAACATATACTAAAAGAAAAAAAAAAGAAAATATATATATATATATATATAAATATAAATGTATAAATATGTATATATACACAAGTATTTAATGTCCATACCTATATTAGTAAATGTGTGTCTGTTAGTGTGTGTGCCCCCACCAGATTACAACTGTGATTCAGTCATATTTATTCCTCACTAAACAGAACCACCAATGTTGCTGGGAGTAAGGGGAAGAGCTTAGGAATTGATAATTTGAAAAATTAGCACTTAGCATGAACAAATATATACATACAAACACACGTGTGCGCTCTCTCTCTCTCACACACATATACATCTATGCATACATACATATATACACAGACACATACATGCATCTAAGAGCGTGGCGAAAGAATACGCTCACGAATGCAAGCGGCCGAAATGGTGTTCCTCCGTAGTGTCTTTGTAGTAACGTTACTCGATAATTGTTTCTACTTTTGGCACAAGGCCAGCAATTATCCCAGTGTATTACTGGTACTTTATTTTATCGACCCCGTAGGGATGAAAGGCAAAGTTAAAGTTAACCTCGGCGGGATTTGAACTCAGACCATAAAGGGCCATAACTCTTTGCTGCAAAGCATGGCGTCTGACCCTCTACCGATACTGCCAATACACCGCCCTACGTTACTCGATAATGTGCGTAGCTCGGAGACCAGAGCGTCACTCCAGGTAGAGCCGCTACTACACCGATTTCAATGATCACAGCTCTGGTACTGTGGGCATGTGGTTAGTATGTCTCAGGAAAGAATCGCTGGACAGATTTTATGGGCAAAACCAATCGGCAGGAGACCCAGGGGTAGACCCCCCCTCCCAGTAAGATGAGTGGATAACATCCATGAGCTTGGCTGGTCTTGCTTGAGGATCCAACCGGATCAGTTGGAAACGGTTGCTTCTGACTGGATCCGCTGGAAGGAGTGTTTGATGACTCAGCCCCCACAACCCTCCCAGAATTAAGTGGCTGAAGAAAAATACATACATGTATACATATGTTTATACATACATGCACATACATACACATATACGTGCACACATACACACATACATACACACGCATGCACACATACATATATTCATCATCATCATCATCATCCTGCGGCCTCAGCCGAAATAGACTCAACAATAGAACCCCACGTAAGTCTGTTGCTCATTGCAGTGCCAAGATCCCAAACTTCACTACTAGAATTTTTTACAGTTTGTTGAAGGTGAAACCTTTGAACTCAAACATCATATAAATAAGCAACACGCTGATGTTTGGGCCTTAGTAAATTGTTATCAAATGAGGTTATTAGAAAGCACGCAAAAACAAACTGGTTGAACAATTTAAGAGTATTCTGGGTGATATATCTCCTATCGAAGGTGATCTCTCACCGCCCCGCCAGGTAAAGGTCTCGCTTCTATTAGATATCTCCACAGCATAATTTTCTTTGAGCCACATTACTATTGTGATCAAATCCCTGGAGAAAAAGAAAACATCAGGTTTTGATAATATTCCCAGCATGTTTTGGAACAACCCTCACCTGGCCTCTGTTCTTCTGTCTCTATATAATTGTTTCCACTTTAGGCACAAGGCCAGCAATTACCCAGTTCATTACTGGTACTTTATTTTATCAATCCCGTAAGGATGAAAGGCAAAGTCAACCTCGGCGGGATTTGAACTCAGATCGTAAAGGGACGTAACTATACTGGAAAGCATGGCGTCCGACCCTCTACCGATACTGCCAATAATGAAATCTTAGACACTTTCTCCACCTTCAAGCTGGCTTAAAGCTGGAATAATTCTTATTCCTAAGAAGGGCAACATCTCTTCTCCCCAAAATTTCCAAGGAATTTCATTGACGCCAATTACCGCCAAAGTTTATCACAAACTAATTCTAAATCTACTTGTTCCATCAATTGATCCACTCTTTCTAATCAAACAAAACGATTTCAGACGAGGATGATATACGCTTGCTCAAATTCTAGCCTCAGAAGGATAATAAAAGAAATAAGAAATTCCAGCAGGGAAATGACTCTTGTCTTTGTAAAGCTTTCGACAGAATAAATAAAGATATCCTCTTCCAAACCTTCTTTTGTATAGGATTCCACTTATGTCGAGGGAAGCAATTAAGATACTCTATCAAAACACTAGTATAATTCCTCCCAATAGCCAAACTGAAGTCGTTGACATCTCTATAGGTGTGTTGCAAGGTGACATACTTACAAGATCCCTTTTTATCATAACGCTAGACACCATCAACGAGAAGGGCATCACCATCAAATCTCTCTTGAATTCAAAGCATCTCTTTAAATACCTTACAGATCTTGACTTTGCAGATGACATTATTCTAGCAGACTGCATGGAAAATTCCCAACAGATTCTCATGGCTCTTTAACAAGCAATTGCTTTCGTTGATCTCCATTACAATGATAGCAAGACAATGTACATCACAAATCCATCTGCTCAAACTACCCTCAAATCACAAGATGGAAGGGAAATTAAAAGGGCTAACGATTTTAGTACGTTGGTTTTGGGATCATGAACCCAGGAAAAGATTTCAACACCAGAAAAGCCCAGGTGTCACCAGCATGCAATAAGCTTCGCAGAATTTGGCATTTCAACTTACCAAATTCCTCAAAAGTAAGTCACTTCCAAGTTACAATACAACCAATCCTAATTACGGTCGTGAAAATTGGACATTAAACAATAAGCATATGCATAGTTGCTTCATAGGGTTCAAAACATGAGCTGGAAGCATTTAGAAATATGCGTTGGTTTCCCTCGTATTTGTGATAGTGTGCGAAAGAAGGGGTGAGATTTTCAGCCCAATTCCTACTGTGCCTCAAACGAAGCTGTATCTTTTTAGAACTTTGAAAACCAACACCTGTGAAAAGTCAAAGAGGTCGCAATCTCTCCTATCCAGGTATCATAGCCAGAGACCCTGGTATTGGTATTCTATGTAGATATAGGCAATGCAATGAGCAACAGAGCTACGTGGGTACATGGATAAATACATACACACATACATACACACACACATACACACACATGCATACATACATACATACATATGCATACATACATACATACATATGGTGGATGCCAACTCGTTTTCGAGTACGGCCACTACTTTATATCGATGTAGGAGAACCCCTACCGATGCGCTGAACGAGTGTGACATTTTAGTCCAGCCAGCGACTTGAAAACTCTGGTACAAACACTACACTTGTGACAATTATTGACACATAGTGCTGGGCCCATGGTACCATGTGACGACAAGTGCAGAGAGATCTCCAGATATAAAGCAATGCCTGTGCCGTGAAGCTTTTATAGTGAGCAAAGGCACTGCACAAAGCCAGTCCCACTCTCTTAACCAAGATGATATTTACCAAAAAGAAGAACAAGTCAACATCATTGGATACCATCAGGGTTGCAGGTGTTATATCAGAGTTTTCCTTCTCCTAGAATTCTGCCTTGACAAAGGCTAAGGGGTCATCTCTCATATACACATACACACATACAACAAATAAAAATATAAAGGAGGATACATATATATATATAAATATAAATAAATGTAAATATTATATATATATATATATATATATATATATATATATATATATATATATATATATATATATATATATATATATATATATATATATATATAGAGCGAGAGAGAGAGATTTTGAGTATATGTTGGTTGTATACCAACACCTCAGTATGCAGGCTGGAGCACTCGACGAAGTGCGCAGGTTGGTTTGGTTACTCCGGAGTAATGTAAAATAAAGTTAAATAAAAAGTCAAATGTTTAAAATTTAGCTTCGTTTATTGCTGCTATATATATTTCAGTGACAGCCATCTTTGGCTGTGACCTCTTCAGGCAGTCCGAATTAGTGTGGTATATACCACACTAAATTTTAAACATTTGACTTTTTATTTAACTTTATTTTATATATATATATATATATATAAATATATATACATATATATATATATATATATATATATATATATATATATATATATATATATATATATATATATATATATATATATATATATATATATATATATATATATATATATTTATATTTATAAATATACATATATATATATATATATATATATATATATATATATATATATATATACCGCAGTTCACAGTAATAATAATATTAGCTCAAAGAAGACCAGAGAATTTTCAACTGACCTCAAATACAAATATATTACACAGAGAGAAAGTTATAAGGCTGGTAATTTAAAACTCTACTTCGGAGATTTGATTCTGACTTAGTGTTCTTTCTATTTAATTGCCAACCTGAAGGTGTTGTTTTCCATACAGTAACGGTTAAACTCACATGTAATAATTCTTTACACACATCTCACTGTGTAACACACTTCTCTCTGTGTAATATATTTTTGTATATATATATATATATATATATATACATGTACACATACACACTCACATACATACATACATGCATACACATATACGTACATATATAAAGCATTCGAAAATATACAGATGCACGTATAAATACATAGATACCGCAGACACGCATATATAGACACACTCATAAACACACACACACACATATATACAAATTTGCACACATGAACACATAAGTGCACACACACATACATACATACATACATACATCCATACATACATACCTTCATACATACTTACATAAAGCACATGAACAAATACACATGCACGCACAAATAGATACATACCGCAGACACACATAAACACACACACACATACACATACAATTATTGACACATGCATATAGTCGTACTTCCATACACACATTTACACATACACATACACATACACGCGTGTATATACACATATGCACATACATACATATACATACACATACACGCGTGTATGAATATATATACATATGCACACACATACATATACATACACATGCAGCATATATACATATATACATCTACACACATGCACACACATACATATACATACACATACACGCGTGTATATATATACACATATGCACACACATACATATACATACACATACACGCGTGTATATACATATATACATCTACACACATGCACACACATACATATACATACACATACACGCGTGTATATACACATATGCACACACATACATACATATACATAAAAATACATGCATATATACATATATACATATACACACATGCACACACATACATATACATACACATACACGCGTGTGTATTTATACACATAAGCACACACATACATATACATACACATACACGCATATATACATATATACATCTACACACATGCACACACATACATATACATGCACATACACGCGTGTATATACATATACACATGCACACACATACATATACATACACATACACGCGTGTATATATATACACATATGCACACACATACATATACATATACATACACGCATGTATACATATATACGTCTACACACATGCACACACATACATATACATACACATACACGCGTGTATATACACATATGCACACACATACATACATATACATACACATACATGCATATATACATATATACATATACACACATGCACACACATACATATACATACACATACACGCGTGTGTATTTATACACATAAGCACACACATACATATACATACACATACACGCATATATACATATATACATCTACACACATGCACACACATACATATACATGCACATACACGCGTGTATATACATATACACATGCACACACATACATATACATGCACATACACGCGTGTATATATATACACATATGCACACACATACATATACATATACATACACGCATGTATACATATATACGTCTACAC
>OZ024741.1:179792905-179795405 GCA_964016885.1 Eledone cirrhosa
GAGACACACACACACACAGACACACACACAGACACACACACACACACACTCACACACACACACACACACACACACACACACACACACACACACACACACACACACACACACACACACACACACACACACACACACACACACACCACACACACATAAGAAATTGTTTTATCGCTCTACATGGCTGAATACAAGAAATGTATATCTGAGATTTTCGAATATTAATAATAATATTCGATTCGTTTGCAATTATGCAAGCCGCCTCTTTAAGCCTATCTACTGATATGCAAATCTGAGCAATGGGTCTGCTTATATGCAGATCTGACTGATCAGTCAGTCTGCTAATATGCAAATCAGGCCGATCAGTCACTGTATTTTCCCCCAAATATCATATATTTTCACTAGCTCTGACAGTTGGCAGGTAAACAGTATACGGTACTGATGAAGGGTAATCGTACAGAAACATTAGTGTCTGCAGTTCTGTTTATATGCCTACACGAGAGCAAGAATGACGTGGTCATACTACTCACAAGACTTAAAGAGGCCGTTTGCATAATTGCAAACATATCAAATATCATTATGGTGGATTGGCAGTATCGGTAGAGGGTCGGACGCTATGCTTTGACGCATAGAGTTACGGCCCTTGCCATTCTGAGTTCGAATCCTGCCGAGGTTAACTTTGCCTTTCATCCTTACGGGGTCGATAAAATAAAGTACCAGTAATGCACTGGGTAATTGCTGGCCTTGTGCCTAAAGTAGAAACAATTATTAATATTCGAAAAACTCAGATATATATATATATATATATATATATATATATATATATATATATATAGAGAGAGAGAGAGAGAGAGAGAAATACATATATGTACATATGTATACATACTTACAAATGCATATATAAATATAGAAATACATATATGTACATATGTATACATACTTACAAGCGTATATACATGTATGCATATATGCGTATATACGAATCCTCTTCGGATTTTAGTCTTCACATATATGCATATATATATATATATATATATATATATATATATATATATATATATATATATATATATATATATATATATATATATATATATATATATATATATATATAAGAGAGTATTGAAGTTTGCTTGAAGCATTGTGGAATAATAAGTAAATATCTTTAAGTCGTTTGGAAGCCTCGACAATGCAAATGTGTAAATCTCCGGGTAAAACAACAAACAGCGGAGGACGCGTTTCGCACCTGTCCGACAGACAACCTTTCCCCCACCCCGGAAAAAAACCCCAGTTGATGGATGTGAATCCGAAATATATAGGGACTATTAAATCTCTCCCAAGGTAACTCTCTCTTGTGTTGTTATTTTAATTTTATCCTTTATACTCTTCCCTTCATTCTTCTACACATCTTACACATCTTATACACACCACGCATCTCAACATACACCCACTTACATCTCTCTCTCCACCACCGGATCTTGTTACCCGGAGATTTACCCATTCGCATTGTCGAGGCTTCCAAACGACTTAAAGATATTTACATATATATATATATATATATATATATATATATAAAAGTTAAACAAGGTTCAATGAATACACCAATGAATGAGTTTTACAATAGATTGGAAGCAGCACTCAACAGAAAAATGTTTTCCAGAGTTATTAATATTAATTCAAAATATTAACAAAATAGATATTCTTGTGATCAATTATATTTTATTATACATATTTCAGAGGTACTGAGTTAAGTTTAACAGTACGTCCTGATCAGATAAAATAGGATGATGCATGACATACCCTGACACAGTAGATGGTTAAGATTCAGTCATGGTAGTGATTAACATATGACAAAACTCAATATTTATACCCTAATATTGAGAACATGAGTAATATAATACAAACAATAGAGAGGGTACGTGTAATACCGCTTAAAAAATACATGGCATCAATATCACAGTTAAAATTTTTTTTTTTAAAACTACTGAAGAAAGAGGAGGGAAAGGAAAGCATAGAGGAAGAAACAGCTGATGTGATAATATATTTAATAGGTGGCTCGAAAAAACAAAAGAAAGATGATTAAAGAGAGAAAGAGACAAAGGGGAGTAATTTACAATTTATATACAATTTTTCATATACCCAAATTAATATAGTTGGCCGTTAATATTCAAAATATTTAATCTAAGTTATTTCAGAGTAATGAATAATATTTTAGGTTTTAAAAGTTAATAGGTATTTGTATTAATATTATAATTATTCTTAATTTTTAAAATTCAAATATGAAAACATTCTCAATATTAGGGTATACATTTTGAGTTTTGTCATATGTTAATCACTACCATGACTGAATCTTAACCATCTACTGTGTCAGGGTATGTCATGCATCATCCTATTTTATCTGATCAGGACGTACTGTTAAACTTAACTCAGTACCTCTGAAATATGTATAATAAAATATAATTGATCACAAGAATATCTATTTTGTTAATATTTTGAATTAATA
>OZ024741.1:179800405-179805405 GCA_964016885.1 Eledone cirrhosa
TATAAAGAGATCGACCGAAACAAATCAAGCGTTTGTTTTTTATTGCCCCGGGGATTGAAACAAATTTCGTTATACTGAAAAATTCGTTATAATGGTATTCCTTATAACGGAATTTTACCTGTAGTAGGAATGTGACTATAAAGACTATGATGATTATGACGAAGGTGTGTTGATGAGACTAGGCTAGTTGCTGATCTTGTTTTGCTCCAGCTCGGGCTTGATCGAGTAAACGATTTTCTTACGTGTATGGAACCCAGGACCATAGGAACTGGCCTGACCGAATTCTAAGACTGCAGCGGGACTGATCTGAGTGATATTGCTGTGGTGATAGTGGTGGTGATGGTGGTGGCGGTGGTGATGGTGGTGGTGGGAGGGGTGACAGTAGTGGTGGTGTTGGTGGTGATGGTGGTGGTGGTAGTGATAGTAGTGGTGGTGGTGGTGGTTGTGGTGGTGGTGGTAGTGGTGGTGATAGTGGTGGTGATGGTGGTGGCGGTGGTGATGGTGGTGGTTGAGAGGGGTGATAGTAGTGGTGGTGTTGGTGGTGATGGTGGTGGTGGTAGTGATAGTAGTGGTGGTGGTGGTGGTTGTGGTGGTGGTGGTAGTGGTGGTGATAGTGGTGGTGATGGTGGTGGCGGTGGTGATGGTGGTGGTTGAGAGGGGTGATAGTAGTGGTGGTGTTGGTGGTGATGGCGGTGGTGGTGGTGATAGTAGTGGTGGTGGTGGTGGTTGTGGTGGTGGTGGTAGTGGTGGTGATAGTGGTGGTGATGGTGGTGGTGGTGGGAGGGGTGATAGTAGTGGTGGTGGTGGTGGTGGTTGTGGTGGTGGTGGTAGTGGTGGTGATAGTGGTGGTGATGGTGGTGGTGGGAGGGGTGATAGTAGTGGTGGTGTTGGTGGTGATGGTGGTGGTGATAGTAGTGGTGGTGGTGATGGTTGTGGTGGTGGTGGTAGTGGTGGTGATAGTGGTGGTGATGGTGGTGGCGGTGGTGATGGTGGTGGTTGAGAGGGGTGATAGTAGTGGTGGTGTTGGTGGTAATGGCGGTGGTGGTGGTGATAGTAGTGGTGGTGGTGGTGGTTGTGGTGGTGGTGGTAGTGGTGGTGATAGTGGTGGTGATGGTGGTGGTGGGAGGGGTGATAGTAGTGGTGGTGTTGGTGGTGATGGTGGTGGTGATAGTAGTGGTGGTGGTGATGGTTGTGGTGGTGGTGGTAGTGGTGGTGATAGTGGTGGTGATGGTGGTGGTGGTGGGAGGGGTGATAGTAGTGGTGGTGTTGGTGGTGATGGTGGTGGTGGTAGTGATAGTAGTGGTGGTGGTGGTGGTGGTGGTGGTTGTGGTGGTGGTGGTAGTGGTGGTGATAGTGGTGGTGATGGTGGTGGTGGGAGGGGTGATAGTAGTGGTGGTGTTGGTGGTGATGGTGGTGGTGATAGTAGTGGTGGTGGTGATGGTTGTGGTGGTGGTGGTAGTGGTGGTGATAGTGGTGGTGATGGTGGTGGTGGTGGCGATGATGGAGGAGGTGGTGATGATAATGGTGGTGGTGTGGTAGTGTGGAGTTGAGGTGGTGTGGTGTGTTGGTGTGGTGTGATAGTGTGATGTAGTGGTGGTGTAGTGGGCGTGGAGTGGTGGTGTGTGGTAGTGGTGAAGTGTGGTGTAGAGTCGTGGTGAGATTTGTATAGAGGGGGTATGCTGTAGTGGTGGTGTTGTGTAGTGGTGGTGTGGTGTAGTTGGTTGTGCTGTAGTGGTAGTGTGGTGTGGTGTAATGCTGGTGTCGTGTAGTGGTGCCTTGGTGTAATGGTGTGTGGCGGTGGTGTGGTGTAGTGTTGGTGTGGTGATGTGCTGATGTGGTGAGGTGTGGTGTGGCGGTGGTGTGGTGTAGAGTTGGTGTGTTGTGGTGGTGTGGTGTAGTGACGTGGTAGTGTGGCGGTGGTGTGGTGTAGTGTTGGTGTGTTGTGGTGAGGTGTAGTGACGTGGTAGTGTGGTGGTGGTGTGGTGTAGTGTTGGTGTGATGTGGTGAGGTGTAGTGTGGTGGTGTGGTGTAGTGTTGGTGTGGTGTAGTGACGTGGTAGTGTAGTGGTGTGGTGGTGTGGTGTAGTGTTGGTGTGTTGTGGTGACGTGGTGAGGTGTAGTGTAGTGGTGTGGTGTAGTGTTGGTGTGGTGTAGTGACGTGGTAGTGTGGTGGTGTGGTGTAGACCACAATGTTGTGGTGAGGTGTGTGTGGTGGTGTGGTGTAGTGTGGTGTAGTGTTGGTGTGTTGTGGTGAGGTGTGTGTGGTGGTGTGGTGTAGTGTTGGTGTGTTGTGGTGATGTGGTGAGGTGTAGTGTGGTGGTGTGGTGTAGTGTTGGTGTGTTGTGGTGATGTGGTGAGGTGTAGTGTTGTGGTGTGGTGTAGTGTTGGTGTGGTGTAGTGACGTGGTGAGGTGTAGTGTTGTGGTGTGGTGTAGTGTTGGTGTGGTGTAGTGATGTGGTAGTGTGGTGGTGTGGTGTAGTGTTGGTGTGATGTGGTGAGGTGTGTGTGGTGGTGTGGTGTAGTGTGGTGTAGTGTTGGTGTGTTGTGGTGATGTGGTGAGGTGTAGTGTGGTGGTGTGGTGTAGTGTTGGTGTGGTGTAGTGACGTGGTAGTGTGGTGGTGTGGTGGTGTGGTGTAGTGTTGGTGTGTTGTGGTGATGTGGTGAGGTGTGTGTGGTGGTGTGGTGTAGTGTTGGTGTGTTGTGGTGATGTAGTGAGGTGTAGTGTGGTGGTGTAGTGTTGGTGTGTTGTGGTGATGTGGTGAGGTGTAGTGTGGTGGTGTGGTGTGGTGTGTTGGTGTGTTGTGGTGATGTGGTGAGGTGTAGTGTGGTGGTGTGGTGTAGTGTTGGTGTGGTGTAGTGACGTGGTAGTGTGGTGGTGTGGTGTAGTGTTGGTGTGTTGTGGTGAGGTGTGTGTGGTGGTGTGGTGTAGTGTGGTGTAGTGTTGGTGTGTTGTGGTGATGTGGTGAGGTGTAGTGTGGTCGTGTGGTGTAGTGTTGGTGTGATGTGGTGAGGTGTGTGTGGTGGTGTGGTGTAGTGTTGGTGTGTTGTGGTGAGGTGTGTGTGGTGGTGTGGTGTAGTGTTGGTGTGTTGTGGTGATGTGGTGAGGTGTAGTGTGGTGGTGTGGTGTAGTGTTGGTGTGATGTGGTGAGGTGTGTGTGGTGGTGTGGTGTAGTGTTGGTGTGGTGTAGTGTGGTGTGGTGTAATGACGTGGTAGTGTGGTGGTGTGGTGTAGTGTTGGTGTGTTGTGGTGAGGTGTGTGTGGTGGTGAGGTGTAGTGTAGTGGTGTGGTGTAGTGTTGGTGTGGTGTAGTGACGTGGTAATGTGGTGGTGTGGTGTAGTGTTGGTGTGTTGTGGTGAGGTGTGTGTGGTGGTGTGGTGTAGTGTTGGTGTGTTGTAGTGTGGTGTGTGGTGATGTGGTGTAGTGTGGTGTGTTGTAGTGTGGTGGTGTGGTGTAGTGTGGTGTGGTGGTGGTGTGTTGTGGTGATGTGGTGTAGTGTGGTGTGGTGGTGTGGTGTAGTGTTGGTGTGTTGTAGTGTGGTGTGCGGTGGTGTGGTGTAGTGTGGTGTAGTGTTGGTGTGTTGTGGTGGTGTGGTGTAGTGTGGTGTGGTGGTGGTGTGGTGTAGTGTTGGTGTGTTGTAGTGTGGTGTGTGGTGGTGTGGTGTAGTGTGGTGTGTTGTAGTGTGGTGTGGTGGTGTGGTGTAGTGTGGTGTGGTGGTGGTGTGTTGTGGTGATGTGGTGTAGTGTGGTGTGGTGGTGTGGTGTAGTCTTGGTGTGTTGTAGTGTGGTGTGCGGTGGTGTGGTGTAGCGTTGGTGTGGTGTAGTGTGGTGTGTGGTGGTGTGGTGTAGTGTGGTGTGTTGTAGTGTGGTGTGTTGGTGTGGTGTAGTGTGGTGTGGTGGTGGTGTGTTGTGGTGATGTGGTGTAGTGTGGTGTGGTGGTGTGGTGTAGTGTTGGTGTGTTGTAGTGTGGTGTGCGGTGGTGTGGTGTAGTGTGGTGTAGTGTTGGTGTGTTGTGGTGGTGTGGTGTGTGGTGTGGTGGTGGTGTGGTGTATTGTTGGTGTGTTGTAGTGTGGTGTGGTGGTGGTGTGGTGTAGTGTTGGTGTATTGTAGTGTGGTGTGGTGGTGGTGTGGTGTAGTGTTGGTGTGTTCTAGTGTGGTGTGGTGGTGGTGTGGTGGTGGTGTGGTGTAGTGTTGGTGTGGTGGTGGTGTGGTGTGGTGGTGGTGTGGTGTAGTGTGGTGTGGACTTCATATCTAAATTTTCTAAAAAGCGAGCAAAATACTTAAAAGGGGAAAAAAGAATTGTTATAATGATAGTAAAATTGGGAAATATGTGTATGTATGTATGTATGTATGTATGTATGTATGTATGTATGTATGTATGTATGTATGTATGTATGTATGTATGTATGTACGTATGTATGTACGTTTGTATATATGTATGTATGTATGTATGTATGTATGTATGTATGTATGTATGTAGTATGTATGTATGTATGTATGCATTTCTGTGTGTGTGTGGGTATAAGTATGAGTGGATGTATGTATACATTTGTATGTGTATATTATATCTATCTATAGGCATGTAAATACATATACGCATGTATATATGTATGTACATACGTAAACACAAACTGTAAAAATGAAGTGCAAACATGCCTACAAACATCTATATATATGTATACCTATATATATACACAAACATGCATGCATACATATATATGTATGTGTGTATATATACATATATATATATATATATATATAATATATATATAATATATATATTTATGTATGTATATATACACACATACATATATATGTATGTATGTTTGTGTATATATATATATAAATGTATATATATATATATAGGTATACATATATATAGAGAGAGATGTTTGTAGGCATGTTTGCACTTCATTTTTACAGTTTGTGTTTACGTATGTACATACATATATATATATATATGTTTACGTATGTACATACATATATACATATGTTTACGTATGT
>OZ024741.1:179815405-179827905 GCA_964016885.1 Eledone cirrhosa
TGTGAGAGCGGGACTAATAGAGAGGGAGAGAGAGAAAGTATGAAGTCCACCATTTTTTTTTTGCTAGATCCTGATGTATGAAGCAGGCTGAGGGTTTGGTGTACGTGTGTATATATATGTGTGTGGGTTGCTTATGTATGCGCGCGCGTGTGTGTGTGTGTGTATGTAGTACTCTGAATATCAACATTTCTCAATTTATGTTCTGAGGGTTAAAATTATAGCTTAAATTAAAGTTGACGTGTTTTATTTTGTCTTGTTTTGTTATTTTTGTATTAATTTTGTCTATTTATTTAGTTCTTATTTGTTTATTATTTTTTTGTATAAACCTATGTTTTAGACTCAGTTTATCAAAGTTGAATAAAATCACACGTTGAAAATGGAATGTCAATTAAAGAATGTTAAAATGAATTAAAGTTGGGGAGAAAATAGCAGAAAGTAAGTAATAATAGTAATGACAGCGTCAACATAGATGACAGCCATATTAGCGAGGCTAATAGCCCTTTCACTGTTTCCATAGTTAAAACTAATAAGGGTAAAACATCCTTCACAAAGAATTATTCCTACAAAAACTAAAGATACGAACGAAGAAAGAAATGAAGAAAGGTTTTAAAAAATAGCTTCACCGAAAATAACCAAACAAAGCTTTGGCAGAAAAATTACATTAGATTGCTAAAAAGCGAAAAGAAATCCAACGTAGTGTTTTGTTAAGTTTCGGCAGTTGAGGGTGTATTTTTACGAAAGTATAAATAAATTAATGAGTCGAAGAAGAAAAGAAGAAAAGAAGAAAAAAACATGTAAAGAATAATGAATGTTTTACGAAATAAACGTTCCTTAGATGATAATAAGAATGGAATTAAAAGTAGCGAGGAAAACATTAAAAGAAAAAGGTTGGGTGTGAAGGAACAAGAAAAAAAGTCTATTGGAAAATTATCGAATAGATTGTGGACAAATAGTGAGAGAGAGTGAGTGAGAGAGGGGGGGGGGGGCAGGAGACAAAAAAATAGAACTATATTACAATTTCTTTAATCCTCTTTAAGGAAATTGTAAATAAGTTGATAACAGGGTATGCTGTTTTTCAGATATCGTCTGGTATTTTTCATAATATTCCTACCATATTCGTGATTGAGTGGCCTCAGTGATGGTTGCGAAATTATATAGCTAATCAAACAAAGGGAAAGCCTATGTGTAATATAAGCCGTATTTTCGTATATATCTAAAGTAAATGAAATGAAATGAGTCGTCAGAAAATTAGGAAAGGAAGCAAGAAAGGAAGGAAGCAGAAGACGGAAATTAATAACCGTACTGAGTATCTCTTCTTTGTTTAGAACAAACACTAATTATGTGTGTATTTCTGTTATCATTACATCTGTCATAGGCCAGTACTTTGGAACTTCGTGTTATTTTAAGCAATATATATTAGTTTGTTGTGATATAGCTTTCAATATATGCGACCAAGAACAAAATATCTTATAATATATATATATATATATATATATATATATATATATATATATATATATATATATATATATAACGAAGCATGTGTGGTAAGGAACCAGGTGGGCCATAATGCACCAGAGTACTCGATACTGGGTAGTAGAGTGGGTAATAGTTAGGACCCCTGACTCTTTTCCTATATATATATATATATACAGGGTAGTCAGGAGTCCTGACTATTACCCACTCTACTACTCAGTATCGAGTACTCTGGTGCGCTATGGTCCACCTGGTTCCTTACCACACTTGCTTCGTTTTATATATATATATATATATATAAGATATTTCGTAACTCTGATTTTGCGTTTTGTTTCGCTTTTTCTTCCCCCAGAAATGCGATTCTCACTGAATTTATATATATATATATATATATATATATATATATAATATAGAAATGGCTTCTACAGGACTAGAACTGTTTCATTCGGAAAAAATCATCATACTCTGCTATATGTATTCAGTACCTTACTTACTGTGGTTACCGCCGATTGAACCCGGGATAAACATATATATATATATATATATATATATATATATATATATATATATATATATATATATATATATATATATATATATATACACACATATGTATGCGCATGGTCATGGAAATACTCGGTTTGGTGCCCGATCGCGCGATTAGTCTGCCGGAAGTGAGAAATCTCTAGTTCTTGTTTGGACATCATTGTTAGGGTCTTTTCTAAACAGTGCTCACAGAACGGGGAATTCTCTTATTCTGCTGCCAGGTGCAGTAAACGTCTGCCAAGAGGTCCTCGAACAAGTTTGGCATATGAACGTAAAGCTCGTAGGGCAGACCATCCAAACCAGGCGATTTACCCCACGTGTGTTGTTATTGGATTTTCACAACACTCCACCCCCGTCGCAAAGAGTTGCGGCTGGCCGTCGAGGTAAGTAGTAAAATCCATCCCGCGATCTGGCCCACCGCAACTCCCGAACAGTTGGACGAAATGCTGCTGAAAAGCCGCAAATATCTGTTTAGGATCGAGTAACATGCGCCCGTTATGGTGTGTCAAAGATCGGATTGTGGCTTTGTTGCCACGTCACGCCTGCACCACTTGGGCCTATTGAACAGCTTTCGCCCTCTCGTGCCTAAGAGCACGCGCCTTAGCTCCGACAACGTTGGTTGCGATACCTTTGCTTATTGCCTCTTCTAGTTTTTTCACTAGCTCTCCGTCTGCTCTACTTTTTTCTATTGCTACGGCTTTACTAAACCCTAACGATTCTACTCTCATCGCCCTTTTCAGGCCACCTCTTGTTGTTGACGATTGCCTCCACCAACGTACGCTTAACTAATTCACTAATCCGGTCTCTGTAGAGTTTGTGCGTCGGGAATGAGCTGTTCAGTTTCCAATAACAGAGTGCTTGCCTATTAATCCTATCTAGATCTACCCAACAGATCACAAATTTGTGTCTGTGTAGTCAACTATTTTGAATTGTGGACAACCTATGGTATTCTTGTCTAATTCCCTATAGAAGAATACCTTATCTAGATACGTTCTGGATGGCCCGATGCGGTTTGTCCATGTCCCCACTGGCGTATTCGGGAAATCCAGTCGGTACCTTTCAGACAGTTGGAAGCGTCTGAGCAGGTTCGCGAGGCTTTTCCACCCTCTTCCCCGTTGCAAACTTCACCTCCACTATGCCAAAGACCCGTCACTTTGTATGAAAGATGTTTGGTTCCATACAAAGCCAAAAGCTTTCTGTAATTGAGCCTCTTCTGCTCTTTCCACCTTTCTAGCTTTTAATACAATAATGATTTCTAGTATAGGCACAAGGCCAGTAATTTTGGGGAGGAGAAAGTCGATTAAATCGACTCCTGTACGTTACTGGTGCTTTATTTAATCGACCTCGTAAGGATGAAAGGCAAAGTTAACCTCGGCGGGATTTGAACTCAGACCATAAAGGGACGTAACTCTATGCTACAAAACATGGTGTCCGACCCTCTACCGATACTGCCAATCCAACAATTATAAGATATGTTATGGTCCAACTTATCATATTTTCAATAGTTTCAATAAGGGTGTTGAGATTTACAATATGGCCGTCTCTTTCCACTAGCACTTTTGCTTGTTTTACTTCTTTAGAGAAAGTGATCTTTGAAAAAGAAATTTTCATTACAATAGCGAAAGCTAACTTAGTTCTAGCAGTGCTGGCATTATTTGCTGGCTGATTTGCTGCTGTTATTTTTATTGTTGCTATTTTCACTGTGATTGTTTATTCCGATTCTATCGCTGTTGCTACTTTAGCTGCTGTTGCTTTTGTTGCTGTTTTCATTTTTATCGTTGTTATTGTCATTGTTGTTGTTGGTGGTACTGCTGTTGTCACTGTTGTTATTCTTGTTGGGTGTATTTACAATATTATTTTGTGTGTTTAAAACCATATTATTTAATATACCGTATTTCCCGGTGTCGAAGTCTCTACTTTCTTCCTAAAATAAGTCTAAAAAATCTACCATGCATCCTGGAGGCCGAAGGTTGTTTATTATTTTGTTTTCAAATTTTTGGTTATCAAAATTAGGGTGCGTCCTCGAGGACGAAGCGTTTTCGGCGCCGGGAAATACGGTACATATGTTGTTTTTTTTTGTAGTCCGTCTCCACAATAGAGACGCTGTCTTCTGTCTTTGCCTCAGCTGGTGATAGCGACTCCCTCTCTATGAGATCTTTCGCTGTGTTCTTTCGTCTCGGTAACAGAATCCATGTTTATAAATTTTTGTAGGGGGTGTCATATCAACACGACCTACCCACCCGTGAGAAACAGGTCAGTTGCTCCAAACTCTTGTCAAGTCTAAAACTCAAACAAAAGGTTAGAGACGGTTAAAATAATTTAAAAAAAAACAATAGAAACTTTAAGGGGCCGATGTGAAGCGTGGCTTCCACCTCAGTTGTCAATAATAATACCAGAAAAAGTGTCAGAGAATGACAAAGCAACCATTCTCTGGGATATGCCTATATATACAGACAGAGAGATCAAAGCCAACCGTCCAGATATTACAGTCAATGACCACACACACACAAACACACATACACACATACACACACATGCCTTCTAATAGATGTATCAATCCTCACAGAAGACAATATATCTTCCAAGGAAATAGAGAAACTCTCCAAATATAAAGATCTAGAGATAGAAATAACTCGAATGTGGAAAATGAAATACTATGTGCTCTGGGAATGATAAAAAAAACACACAACACAGACACATACATAACCAAAACCCCAGGACTTACAAATATATACAGTGTACAAAAGATAGTACTACTAGGCACTGCACACATTACGAAAAGTATTATCAATACAATAAAAAGAACATAAGCAAAAAACTACACTGCTCATAGCCAAGGCGCGCAGAGTTGTACTCGGTAAAGCAGTAATGATGTGCAATGAAAATAACAATGGACATAATAATAATTGTTTCTACTTTTGGCACAAGGTCAGCAATTATCCCAGTGCATTACTGGTACTTTATTTTATCGACCCCGTAAGGATGGAAGGCAAAGTTAACCTCGATGTGTTTTGAACTCAGACCGTAAAGGGGCGTAACTATGATAGAAAGCATGGTGTCCGGCCCTCTACCGATACTGCCAGTCCACCGCCAATGGAAATAATAATAATTGTTTCTACTTTTGGCACAAGACCAGCAATTATACCAGTGCATTACTGGTACTTTATTTTATCGACCCCGTAAGGATGAAAGGCAAAGTTAACCTCGGCGGGATTTGAACCCATACCGTAAAGGGCCGTAACTCTATGCTGCTAAGCATGACGTCCGACCCTCTACCGATACTGCCACCCAATAATACTGTAATGCTGATGATCATCAAGATATTAGTACGCTAAACTGCATGTTATATGCAACAGAAGTAGCTGTAACTGAAAAACTGAACATAAAATATAAAGAAAAACACTTGTAACAGGCATAAAGAGCCTGGTTGGAAAATAAAAATAAAGAAAGAAATAGATGTACTAAGGAGTGACATTTCTGTACTTCATGAAATGTCAAATGGGGTTCAAATGATTACCTTGAAGTAAAAAGAATATAGAAAATAAACAACATATTAGAAATAAAAGAAACATTGAAGCAAAAGTACAAGTGAAGTCATAAAGGTTAATGTGGTATGAAAAAATTTCAAGTTTTTATCGGTAAAACAAGAGTTTTGAACCAGAAGGCAAATGGCTCTATAGAGAAATAGGAAAACATGAAATAGAAATGAAAAAGAAACACCCTCGATGAAAGAAGTACAAAACTTCTGAGAAAACATATTGAGTTATTGAAAGGGAGACAATGAAAATGGTGAGTGACAGAAAGTACGAATGGGGGATAGGCTAACACATTAGTGGAGTAATATCAGAAAAGAAAATGTCAAAAATCCTTAAAGAAATCTGCAGAATGGCAATCACCTGGCTGTGACAAAATGCCAGCCAAACGTTTAGCTTCACCACTTTACATCTACACATAGTTTGATGAGAAAAACTCTATCCCCACGGGAGATGCAAACCTGGATCACTAAGGCAATAACACTCCTCTAGGTCCACAAGGAAGGAACTGAATTACAGACCAATACCATGCTTATCCACTATATATTAACTATTAACATCAATAATCAATAACCTCCTGCAAGAAGCTGAGCAGTGCCTGTTGTTCAGTATAGCTTTAACTTAATTAACTGGATAGTATCAAAAGAATGGATATTAAGACTCATAAACTTCTAATATGTCACCGTATGTATCACCCTAGAGCAGATGTTGAGTGACTCAGATCTGAGGAAGGCAGAGATATAATCCAGTTGGAGCTGTCCTCTAAGACAACAACACTTGACCAGCACCAATAACTTGAAGCAACCAATGATTGGATGATGCAAGCAGTAAAACAACACAAAATCAGCAAAAAGCCTTACTCCATGGTAAAATAAAGCACCAAATATAAATAGGCAATAAATCTGAACACAGCTGTGACACACGAAATTGCTCTACCACCAGCATGACAGCAAAGGCCTCACAACAAGAACAAAGGAAGCAACCCTTCAGCAGATGAAGACAAAATGGTAAAATAAACCTCTACATGGCCAGTACTTAACACGAACCATGCAAGCTGATGTAAAAAAAACCCAGACCCATCAGTAGCTGCACAGTTCAGAACTGGAAGCTGAAGCACAAGTTTTTATACTGGCTGCACAAGACCAATGTCTTGTCACAAAAAATTATCTGGAAAACGTATTTGGAAAAACTAATGATTCAGAATGCAGGTTCTGCAATAGAAATACTGAAGAAGGGGGACACCTAATATCTTCCTGCACCACCTTAGCACCATCTGAATACAAAAACAGACATCATACACTGGAAAATATGTAAATTTTATAGAAAAGAAACAACGACAAACGGGTATCAATACCATCCAGATCCTGTAATATAAATTGGTAATGTCATAATACTGTGGTGGGATTTCGTAATATATACTGACAAGACAACCAAAGCCAAGAGAACACTATGCTAGAGGTTATAAATCGCATGTAAACACAGATTTCGCAGTCTTGGAAGGCATATTTTAGTAACACGGCAAACCTTGTTTGACACCCTTTCCCACTGAAATTGGTTGTGAAAGGACCCCATTGAAGTTTAATTTGCCTGTATGTAGTGACGAAGCTTTTTGAATATCTCGACAAATTCAGAAGGGCATCTAAGCTTCCCCCAATAGTACCTACAGTGTTCTACCATTAATGGCATCAAATGCCTTAGTAAGGCCAATGCATATTTGATACAGTAGTACTCGTTGCTCAACACACGTCTCCATAAGCGGGCTGAGAACATCATGCCCCTAGTAACCTGCCCAGATCTGAATCCACATTGGGTCTCAGGGATGACATCAGGGCAGATCCATATTGTTAGTCTATTCAACAAAACCTTGGATAGAATGTTTCCTACCAATTTGAGCAGATAATCACCACATTCAGACTTGGAGCCTTGGTCTTACATACATACATACAAATATACATACATACATGCATACACGACTAGTTAGGAAATTACAGGTACAATCCATAAATGGAACAGTAAAAATATTTAAAACATTCCAAAAAGTCTGCATCTAATAACTGCATATACACATGTACAGATACAAAGCATATGCACATGCACACATATAACTCAAAACATCCACATCCACACATAGAATAACATCCATACCTGCACACACATGCATGCATGCAGACATGCAGACATATCTACCTAGTTGATGTGTAAATTCCAATGAGAGAGTCTTGTATCTATGTTAGAAACCGACTCTCTCTCTCTATTGGCAAAAATTTGGGAAATTATAAAACCAGGAGAACATACATACTTATGGTATGTGGTGCATATACACACACACATATGATGTATATATACACACACATACACACGTGTGTGCATGTGTGCGTGTATATATATATACACATAGATATATATACATATATATATATATATATATATATATATATATATATATATATATATATATATATATATATATATATATATACATATATATATATATATATATATATATATATATACATATATATATATATATATATACATATATATATATATATATATATATATATATATATATATATATATATATATATATATATATATATATTATATATATATATATATATATATGCCATATAACTGTGTATAAGTCAACCCTAGTCCTTCACAAACAACACCAGATCAACATTTGTGAGTCAAGGTATTACTGTGAGCATAAATGTTACGATGAAATTATTTTTACTACTTTATTATATCCGGATGTACGCAAGTGGAATTATTTATAAGAGCCCAGCGGTATTATTTATGTGTTTGTTAGCTGGAAGTGTGTTCTGACGCATAGAAACATTGGTATTATTACTGTAATATATCGTTTTTGTTTTTACTCAGTTAGAATCCATTTTGGCTCCTGATTACTGATACGGTCTTTTGGATTGTAGTGTGAATGTCAACCCCACGAAAGTAGTGTACATGTAATAATGGACCTCATAAATCTCATCTACAAAATCATCTAAAAATTTCGGCTTTTACATCAGTATATACGGGTTATATATATATATATATATATATATATATATATATATATATATATATATATATATATATATATATATATATACAGTATGTGTGTGTGTGTGTACATATTTGCGGAATGCTTAGCCTCTAGCACAATAAAGTCATACATACATACACCCCCCATATATATATATATATGCAAAAAGTAAACGGAAAACAACAAAGCAAACAATACAGTACAATGAAGATATGTATTAGTTTAACGCATGATACATACATAAGGGAGCGGAGAAATCGGGGAGTCTGTTGCTTATAATTTCCTCACGGACATTAGTGTTATGAGCGAAGTAAAATGGTTTCATCTGGCGATTGAAACCGCGCCCGGTCTTTGTTGTATTGCTCCTATATTTTACAGTATGAAGATATAATGTCAAATGAAAGGCTGTAACTAATGACTAGTACATATTATCCAAGATAACTTAAAGATAAAACCAGTGCCGGGGGAACTTTAGTTCTACTATGTTTTTTTTTCATTTACCCTTCCTAGATTTCTCTACTCTAATACACCGTTTATATGTTTGCATTAATATTTAAAAGGGCGGTGGCTTGGCAGTATCGGTAGAGAGTCGGACACAATACTTTGCAGCATAGAGTTACGGTCCTTTACGGTCTGAGTTCAAATCTCGCCGAGGTTAACTTTGCCTTTCATCCATACGGAGTCGATAAAATAAAGCACCAGTAACGTACTGGGGTCGATTTAATCGACTTTCCCCTCCCCCCAAATTACTGGCCTTGTGCCTATACTAGAAATCATTAATATTTAAAAGGGGATGATATGGTAGAGTTGTTAGAACGTCGAATAGACTGTTTGATGGTATCCGGTCTGACCCTTTGCACTCTGAATTCAAGTCTCGCCGAGGGCAACTTTGCATTTTATCCTTTCGATGTATAACAAAAACATGTCTACCAAATTTCGTTGACAAAGTATTGGTCAACCCGAGTCTATATTACAAGAGATTTGTTCATGGTACCATGTAGTGTGTCTGAACGCGAAACCACGTGATTTCGAAGTGAACTACTTAGCCACATGGCCATGTCTTGTTTGTTTATTTGTGTTATTATTAATCGGGTTCAATATCTGTTTGAACATCGAATTTCGCTTTTATTTAATCGACATTTAGTGGATCACTGGCGATATATAGAATTACTGTGGAACACAACAGGAAAAGAAAACTGGTTCAGCGTCACTGCTTTAAACTATGAGTCGCCATATTAACTGCACAAGAAGCCATCTTTAATTCATTCATTTTATCTTAAATGTATTGCCTTCTATTCCATTTCCTTTTAACATTCGTAGCTACAGGGGCTGTTAGTTTTGCCAAAACTGGAGGGGCTGTTAGTCGTGTCATAACTGGAGTGGCTCTTAGTCATGTCATAGCTGGAGGAGCTGTTAGTCGTGTCATAACTGGAGTGGCTCTTAGTCAAGTCATAGCTTGAGGGCTGTTAGTTGTGTCATAACTGGAGCGGCTGTTAGTTTTGTCATAGCTGGAGGGGCTGTTAGTCTTGTCATAACTGGAGCGGCTGTTAGTTTTGTCATAGCTGGAGGGGTTGTTAGTCTTGTCATAACTGGAGCGGCTGTTAGTTTTATCATAGCTGGAGGGGTTGTTAGTCTTGTCATAACTGGAGCGGCTATTAGTTTTGTCATAGCTGGAGGGGTTGTTAGTCTTGTCATAACTGGAGCGGCTGTTAGTTTTGTCATAGCTGGAGGGGTTGTTAGTCTTGTCATAACTGGAGCGGCTATTAGTTTTGTCATAGCTGGAGGGGTTGTTAGTCTTGTCATAACTGGAGCGGCTATTAGTTTTGTCATAGCTGGAGGGGTTGTTAGTCTTGTCATAACTGGAGCGGCTGTTAGTTTTGTCATAGCTGGAGGGGTTGTTAGTCTTGTCATAACTGGAGCGGCTATTAGTTTTGTTATAGCTGGGGCAGACACATTAAGCGGAGACAGACACATTAAGCTGGGACATAGTCGCGAGGTTGTTACGAAAGATTCTATTTTGTTTTTGTTTGTTTCATGTGGACATGAAGTCATGGTGGACATGCTTTTGTTATCCATCTAATAAATCTTGACCGTTTGCTCGAGTGTTCAATTGGTATCAAATTTAATAGACGACCATCATCCTGCATTGGAGAATTTCTCTGCATGTGTGTGTCAGTGTGTTTGTGTGTGTGTTTGTTGTGTGTGTGTGTGTGTGTGTTTATGTATGCGTTCAAGTGTATGCCTGTGTATGTGCATAAAAAAATTATTGCAACAAAACCCATAGAATCAATGCGGGAGCTTATGAAGCTTAGTTGCTCGACCTGCTAGAAATAGCAACCAAAATTTCATTCCTCAAATTACGATCCATACCATCTTAAAAACAAAACAAAAGACAAAACAACGAAATATTGGATAATGCACACAGACACACAGACACACAGATACGTACATTCACACACACACAGACACATTCACACACATTCAGACACATTCACACACGCGCGCACACTTGCACACACACACACAGAGTACGTCTGAAAACATGACAGGACGGTCATGGATGAAACGGCTGCCATCATAGGTCAATTCAATCAAAGGATTACCTGTAGCTAAGCAACCACAACGCCACCTCCAATGACAACAAAAAACAACAAAGGCAACAAAAACTACAACAACAATAACAACAATAATACCAATAACAACATCAGGAGCAATAACAACAACAACAACAACAATATCAATAACAACAACAATAACAACAACAGCAATGACAACAACAACAGTCACAATGAGATCAACTGAAAATACTCCACTCCCTTATTTTCCAGTCACTATATTATATACAGTATATTCCTTCCTCAAAGTTTAATTAGATGAGTCTGACCTATTTTAAGGATCTTCGCCATCTTCATCTTCTTCTTCATCTTCTTTTACGTCTTCTCTACATAATAAACATTTCATCCAGCTTAACCGCCAACCCACCCCAACCTTCGTCAGCAGCTAGCAAAAGAACTAGATTAACAAATGAATGTAACGTTAAGTAACAAACCTTCTGGTTACCACGGCAACGACCGTTTGCTAATCGAACGCTCCTCGCTTCCCTTTCTATCCCTCTCTCCTCTTCCCCATTCTTTCTCTTTGACTCTTCCCTCCCCTCTCTCTCTCTCTGTCTTTCTTTCGTTTAAAGAAATGAATTCCTCGTGTCTACCAAGATTTCAATGTAAACACACTTACTCCGGTGTGTATAATTATAAATACAGCCGGAAAACTTAGGTCGGTTTCTTTAGATAAAAGCAACTCCTTTTGTAAAAAGAAGCGGGGGTGACCTTTTTTTTTATTTATTACGCATGCCTCGTCTTTGAGGAGAAGGTAATGAAGAGCAGCGATTGTAGGCTCGCACAGAATAAATGACAGAGCTGGTTCGATAGTGTTAGGCCTTAGGTCACTTAATGACAGGGTAGTGGGGTCTCAACGAGAAGTATATTGAGTAATTTACAGAAAATCACCAACAGCATCCGAAAGAACGGGGTTCGGCTATGTTAATATGCAGTCATGGAAAAGACGTGTGATGTAAATAGTACGCCCGGGATAATATTATATGCATAGCATGGCGCATACATACATATGTACACACATATATGTATGTACGCATGAATGTATGTACATGCGTACATACGTATATACATACATCAATATATACATATATACAAACATAAATACATCCATACATACTTACATGCCTACATAAATACACACATATATGCATACACGAATGCTTGCATACATATGTATGTATTTATATATATATATTTATATATATATATATATATATATATATATATATATATATATATATATATATATATATATATATATATATGTGTGTGTATATATATATA
>OZ024741.1:179837905-179867905 GCA_964016885.1 Eledone cirrhosa
TGAAAGCCACTTCAACTTGCCTTAACTCCAAGACCGAGATCTTCAGACGTTGTCCTCAACTGAAATCACATCTGCTCTGTAACTGAATTGACATTCCTACGATAACTCAACCACCTTGAACTTCTTCTTTGCTACGATGACTTAACCACCTTGAACTTCTTCTTTGCTCTTTACGCCTTACTCTACTACGACCTTTATTACTCTCCGAACTCACTTTCTGTAACCTTATTTTCTCTTTCTCCCTTATCTCCTCTTATCTTTTAACTTTTTATTTTCCTTATTCCCACCTACTCTCTACCTTACCCTTTACATACCCACCGCCTTTTGATTTTTAGGTATTAATTTTACGTGTATGTATGTTGTCGTGTATATGTGTATATATATATATATGTGTGTGTATGTGTTTATATGTGTGCGTGTGTGTATTTATTTATGTGGTGTTGTAACCCTTTGTACTTATGTGTGTGTGTATATTAGTGTGTGTGTATATATATATACATATATGTATGTATATGTGTATATATATATATATATATGTATATATATATGTATATATATTTGTATGTAGTTGGTTGTCAGTGTGTGTGTGTGTGTATGTATGGTTTTGTATGTAAATTTTTAATGCTTACTTTTATTGACTATTTGCTCCAGGAACTGTTGAGTGCTCTTAATCAGCGATAAACATTTATACCTTTATATTTTTTATTTGTCGTATGCCCTACTATTTGAATACCCCTTCCTTCCCTTTATTTTTATTTTGTGTGTGTATGTATATATATATATATGTATATATATATATATATATATATATGTATATGTATATATGTGTATATGTATATATATGTATGTATATATATATATATGTATATATATATGTATACATAAAATTGAAAATAAATTTTTATGTATTTCTTTTATATATATATATATATATATATATATATATATATATATATATATATATATATATATAATAAAATAACAGGAGGCTGGACTGGTGTAAATCCTTGAAAGGTTTATTATACTATGATCATTTCAATGACTGGGTTCCATATGAATCCGGTGATATCATCAGGTATTGGAATATAACAAAGGAATATGTAAAAAACCGTTAGTCCGAAAAATCAGAGACAGAGACAAAGAGGACGACTGACCAACTAGCTGCTCGGCCAATCGCCCTCAAAGTGGTGGCAACTGAATCTACTAATGACTTGTGTGGTGGCTTTTCCCGGCTGCGCGCTGGGCACTCGGAAAGTTCAGCCTTCCTTGAGTGCTCGGAAAAATAAATTTCTCCTCTTTCGGTAAACGAAATTACTCGGAGCGGCTGCTTTGCCCCAGTCCCACCGCGCCGCCTGTTTTGGCCGCCATATTATACTTATACCTATAAACTCCAGGTTTAGGCATAACTGTTAGCTGTATCATACCTCTACTGGCACGTAAATAAACCCCTCATGTGTGATTTAATAGTATTCGTTTGGTATAGACGATGGCCTGTCGAAATTGTGGAGTTCCCGCTAGCGCCACCCCAGCCTAAGGTAGCTACGTTCCTAGAGTACTCGGAAAAATTAATTTTCCATTTCTTTCGCTGGACGATACCACGCGAGACTGGCTGACTCATGATGGGAGGGGGGTGCTGGCTGGGACTCCCAATCGAAATCTTTACTCTAATATCCTAATATCTTATCGAAATAAATTTTTTCATATAAAACTCTCTCCGTAAGTTCATTAAATAAATAAATCTCGCTACCTTAATCTTTAATTCTCTAATAACTTATTTTTCAATTTATCATTTTGCAATTTAATATTTTTAATTTAATTTAATTTCATCCTATAACTCGCAACATAAGTTTAATGTTCCAATCTTCGGTTCACACATTAGACCATACAGACACCCATTATAGATTCTTTAGAGTAGCATTTTTTCGCAGCATTTTCTAGCATGAATGTAGTATGACCCTTACACTGACTTCTTTCTCCCTTTCTTTCTTCCCCATTTTCTTTGACGGTAGTGCATTATAAGCCTTCGCCCCCTCACCAGATATTCATTAGTAGATTCGGTTGCCACCACTTTGAGGGCGACTGGCCGAGCAGCTAGTTGGTCAGTCGTCCTCTTTGTCTCTGTCTCTGATTTTTCGGACCCATGGTTTTTTACATATTCCTTTGTTATATTCCAATACCTGATGATATCACCGGATTCATATGGAACCCGTCATTGAAATGATCATAGTATAATAAACCTTTCAAGGATTTACACCAGTCCAGCCTCCTGTTATTTTATTTTATTTATAATTAACTCCGTATTCGAACCACCAACTACACAAACGAAGATGGGTGAACTGCACTGCGTTGAGTACTCTTCATAATATTACACCAGAATTGACCATACGGAATGACCAGTTCTATCCAGTGGTGAACCAACAAACCTAAAGAAATATATATATATATATATATATATATATATATATATATATATATATATATATATATATATATATATATATATATACATATATATATATATATGTATATATATGTGTGTGTATATGTGTGTATGTATATATGTATGTATGTATGTATGTATGTATGTATGTATGTATGTATGTATGTATGTATATAATTATGTATATGTGTGCGTGTATGTGTATATATATATATATATATATACATGTGTGTGTGTGTATGTACAAATGTGTTTATATATATATATATATATATAAAATATTAAACAAATAATGAATAAACAATTCCTTATATTAAACAAAAAAAGTTCATTATTTAACGATCGTTTCTAGGATATATATGTGTTAGAGTTGGCATGCATATTCAACAGATCTATGTACAAAATTATACAAAATTATACAAACTATCAAGATTAAATATACATACCAACACATATATATATATATATATATATATATATATATATATATATATATTAATTCAAAATATTAACAAAAATAGACATTCGTGTGATCAAGTATATTTTATTATACATATTTCAGAGGTACTGATCTATCTTCAACAGTACGTCCTCTTCAGATAAAATAAGATGATGCATGACATACCCTGACATAGTAGATGGTTAAGATTCAGTCATGGTAGTGAATATGATATGACAAGACTCAATATTTATATACCTTAAGATTGAGACATGAAAAAATTTACATATAATACAGAGGGTGCGTGTGAGAAAGCTTAAAAATACATAATAGCAATTTACATAACTGTTAGAGATTCAAATAATTTAAATTATTGAAGAAAGAAGAAAGAAAGAAGAAAGACAGAGAGAAGCAGATGAGGAAAAATATAGTTACTAGAAGTATAGAAAGCAAAAGAGAATTGATCAAGTTTAAAGAGACAAAGGGGAATAATTTTTATAGTATGAAGCATAGATAAATACATGAATATACATTTGGGCATAGCTTTGTGAAAGAGTAAACTCGAATCTTCGAATTATCTAGAAGTATCCATCTATCTAAATATTAAATATATCTGGGTGTAATTATATGAGGGTTTAATTTCGAGTCCTCAATTAATAAGAAATATACTAACAATTAGTTATATACACTATATATATCCAAACTTATTCGGCTGACCGTTAAATTTCGAATTCCTTATGTTAGTTCAGAATAATGGATTAATCTAAAGGTATAATATTTCAGGCTATAAAAGTTTATAAATGTCTATATTAATATTAAAGTATACTAACATATTTAATTTATAAAATCATATATAAAGTATTTTCAAACATGAGAAAGAAACTTAGTATTTTCATCCACACGAAGGTAAACCATATTAAATTATATTATCTTATATTATTTTCCCATACTAAAATAATTCTCACTATATAATTTAGAAAATAATTACAGTTATAACTTTAAAAATTTTAAATTAACAATTAGAATGCCCTAAAGCATCTAAAGGTCTTATAATTAAACTTTAAAAAGTTATTATTAAATTTGATATATGCATTTGTCTAAATATATACAAAGAGTATATTGTCTAAAGTTCAAGACGATATTAGTCAGTTATACATAACATAATATAATACAATATAATAAATAAGTTACTGTTAATATTATTACAATTAAGGTTTTAGATCAATTATTGTATCTTAGGATCATGTAATACATATATACTATAACAATTTCATGATATGGTTGAGTGCTTCCAATCTCATTCTTTGATTTATTCATTGAACCTTGTTTAACCTTTAAATATATATATATATATATATATATATATATATATATATATATATATAGGAACCAGTAAGACCCCGACAGCTGAGCTCAAGCCGTTTCGACGGCTAATTCGACTGAATTAGCCGTCGAAACGGCTTGAGCTCAGCTGTCGGGGTCTTACTGGTTCCTATTACCCACTCTACTACCTCAAGTATTGAGTACTTTGGTGCGTTATGGTCCACCTGGTTCCTTACCACATCTCATTCGTTATATATATATATATATATTTCGTTTCTGAATTTGTTTAGCAAGATTCTTTATCTGAAATCGTGTGTTGAAACCGATATTGTTATACTTTGGGAGGGTCATGTTGCCAATAAGAAACACACGCACCAGTTGCTTTCACTTCAATTTATTATATATTTATAAATTTACAAATTTATAAATTTCTGGTTGGTTGGTTGGTTCCAAAACCAGATAGTTGTTTATATATAGTCATAGTTCTTTCGTCACACACTCTGTGACCTCTTCAGTGACTGGGGATTCCTTTCTTTGTTTCTGTGCCTCTCCTTTGTTCTGTCCTACGCCATTTTGTTTCTGTGTGTGTGTTGTGTGCTCAGTCTGCGCATGCGCCACATCCGGGTGTCTGTGTGTGTTTATGTTCCTTTATCTATTTGTTTATTTACATGTTACTGGTTGGTTGTTTGTTCTATGTGTGTGTGTGTTTTCATTTTGTCCTTAATTGTAAGTTGTGATGTTGCTGTTCCACTCATGTTTTCTATTTAATTTTGGTTGTAATTCTTTTATGTTTATTGCCTATGTAATTTGTCTAAACATTGCGTCTTTTCTGTGTGTAGATTCTATTTTTATTTCTATGTTCTCTAATTTACTATTGTGTTCTATCTTAGCATGTTGGTAGAGTACAGCTGATTCTTTATTATCTTGAAGGTCTCGCCAGTGTTCATTTATCCGTTCCCCTACACTACGAGCTGTCTCACCTATGTACACTATATTTTTGTCTCTACATTGTCCTTCAGTACATCTTATGCTATACACTACATTTCTAGTTTTACAGTTAATATGGGGGCTTATTTTACAGGTTACACATTTCTTATCTATACATGAGGGTCTTTGAAAAGGGTATGTCCTGCTAATAAGTGTTTTTACGGAGGTACCTGGTCTTTCTACTATCTTAATATTGAGTTTATGTTTATTTAGGGCCCTTCTAAATTTGTAAGCTAGTTCACCTCTAGGGGTTGTATCGATGAACATTACACTCTGGTATTTATTGCTATCATACCATGAGTTTATTCTATTAGCCTTGTTCCTAGTTCTTTCTATTCTATTCCAAAATTTGCTCCTATACAAGGGGCAGGTCCCATTTATGTCATTATTTACCATTTTTTCCCATTTGGTTCTGGCTCCTCTATACACTCTGATTCTATCTCTCTGATTGTAGCCAGAGAACTGAATACGGTGGATGAAGTGTTGTATGTGTCTCTCTAGTTCTTCGGGGTTGCACATGCGGGACACATTTCTCATCACCCGTACCAATCCGCAATCAGTATGTTGATTTTGGTATGGTCCGAAATGGCCGAGTTTCGGTGGATCAGATGTTTGGAAGTCATGGGTTTGGCATAATGGGAATGGAGGATTTGTTTTTTGTTGTTAATGGTATCTAACCAGAGCTCTGTGTCTAGTACAGGTAATCGATGGTTGGGGTGTTTACTTGGGTAGTCTATAGTAACTCTAATGCTCTGGTGGATGGAGTTTGCTATTTGCTGGATGCTTTCCATTGTGTTTTTCTCTAGTTCCTGACTGTTCTCTAGTGGGGGTGTCTTAACTATGATGTTTATATCATCTTCGTAGCGGGAGTACATTATCAGGGTTAAGGGGTCTTCTAATTGTTCTTTAAGTTTAAGTTTAAGTCTACTGTCCCACCATACCATGAATAAGTTAGCTATGTCGCCTGCAATGCTAACACCAATGGCTGCTCCTTCCTCTTGGGCATATGTTTTTCTATTAAATTTGAACAGAGTGTGTGACGAAAGAACTATGACTATATATAAACAACTATCTGGTTGTGGAACCAACCAACCAACCAGAAATTTATAAATTTGTAAATTTATAAATATATAATAAATTGAAGTGAAAGCAACTGGTGCGTGTGTTTCTTATTGGCAACATGACCTTCCCAAAGTATAACAATATATATATATATATATATATATATATATATAATATATATATATATATATATATATATATATATATATATATATATATATATATATATATATATATATATATATATATATATATATATATATATATATATATATATATATATATGGAAAGTTATATTTAAATTGTTGTGTTACAACTAGTAAATATTTATAACTGATATAAAAGCACTCGACAAATATTTGGAGTATATTTACAATATTAAATAAATGGAAACTATATTTATAAAACCATATTTATTTCATTATATATATTTCAGGGATAACATATTAATAATATGCTATGCCTTCCTCAGACAAAATACAATATAAACAGTCTTATAGATAAATAGATTCGACATACCGTAACAACATCTACTTGCATTTGAGAAGGTTGATTTGGTTGTGACAAAATTGTACACAGAGAGAAAGAAAGAGAGAGAGAAAGAGAGAAAAAAGAGAGAGAAAAAAAGAAAGAAAGACAGAAAACGAAGAAAAAGAAAAAGAAGAAATGCATGGAACAAAATAGAGAGATGGAAAGATAGATAAAGAGAAGAACTTCATGTAAAGAAACAGAAAGAGATATATATATATATAGAGAGAGAGGAAATAGAGATAGATACATATATAGAAAGCACTATACATATATAGTGGGACGAACTGTTGAATAACGTATCAATGATACATTTATTTATTTATTTATTTATTTAGCTCTAGTATTAATGTAAGGGAGATGTATGGAGGGAAAACCAGCTGTTATATAGGGAGAGAAAAAAATATAGAGAGAGAAAAAAAGAGAGAGAGAAAATTCAAAAATATCCAGACACAGGCGAGGCGTACAAACCTCTGTTTTAATGTAGAGGTACTAGTATTTACAAAACAAAACCAGCCTCTGCATTGTAAATATCAGTATTCCTGAATGAGATATGTATCCACAATGTGTGAAAATTAATGATCTTATGTTTAGTTTTTTAAAAAAAAATTCATATGCTGATAAGATTGTGTACATAGATAATGATAGACAAACTAAACAAAGTAACAACTTTTTTAATTACGGCAACATCCTTAACAACTATAATAGAAAGCATTACAATAATTCCAAAGGCCAAAAAAGAAATAGAACTAGGAACATAATTTGGTTTGCCCCCCCTTTCTCACTAAACATTAAAACCCACATCGCTAAACTATTTTTTAAAGCTCTTGATAATCGCTTCCCTAGAACACATAGATATCACTCAATTTTCAATAGACATACAATTAAATTAACCTACTCATCCACCAAAAATTTAGCACAAAATATCAATAGAATAAATAATAGGAACTTAAAACCTAGTGATAACAGCATAAATAATATACAAGTTAACAAATGTAACTGTAGAGATAGATCTAAATGTCCGTTAAATAACAACTGCTTAGTTAAAAATATAGTATACAATTGTAATGTTAATACTGACTCTAATTCTTTTAACTACGTCGGTTCCACATCGACGGAATTTAAACTTCGCTATAATAACCACAAGAATTCTTTCACAGATCCAAGTAAAAAATCTTCAACGGCACTATCAGGCGTACTATGGCAACTTAAGCTAGATAACGTTAGATATTCGACGGCTTGGAATATAGTCTCAAGAGGGATTCCTTTTAATTCATCCTCTGAGACATGTGACCTCTGCGCAGAGGAGATATTCTTTATACTAAAATCTAAAAATTCCCTTAATCTACGGACAAATTTATTCAGTTGTTGCAAACATAGATTAAACTCAACGTTTAAATATAAATTTAAATTTAAAATGTAGCATATTTAGTTTGATTTATAATTATATGGGAAACTAGCCGATAAATCTTTGATTCTCTTTTTACTCTTTTTATTTTTATTTTATTTATTTAAACATTCTTCATGAAAAATTAAGCTATCCTAAAAGTTGATGCTCCAAATACTTCGAATAAAAGTTACACTAGATAAACTTCTATATTAAATATAAGAACACATGTAGACCAAATTGGGCATCCTATACTTTTTGAAATGATCTTTGCTAGATGCGATTTGATAGATAATTTTTGGCTTTATCTGTTTTTCGACTCTGATGTTTATAATGAACTTGGCAATATATTGTCAATTAATTTTGAAGGGTTGATCTTTGTGGTTTATTTTATTTTTATTACTGTAGTATTTCCTATATTTTTATTACTGTAGTATTTCCTAATTTTTATTTTTTAATATTTTTAATATGTAAATTTTTTAATATGTAATATTTTTAATATGTAATATTCTTTCGTAATATTTCTTAGTTTTCTATTTTATTATTACTTATTATTATTATTGTTATTTTTAGTTTAGTTTTGTTTCCGATATATTTTTATTTTTATTTTTATTAGTATATTGAAATCTGCTCTATCTTTGCTTGATAGATAATCTTGTAGAGTAGAGACAGAAATAGTAATATTGACTCTATATACACATATATGTATACTTAAATTTTTATACCGCATTGAGAATACTTTCCGTGAACTTAGGGTTTGCAGAATTGATCATGTACATTCACATAGATGTTTGTAATTATCACATAAACAGAAAGGGACTCAGAATTATTATCTCGTACAAGTTCACTTTGCTGCACTGGGTCGTTGCTGGCCCGGGATGGAAACCTTTATTGTTTATTTCGTGGTAGTCTCTTTAGTATTTTGGCCCCTTTTGTTGACCCGTCACCGTATCATTTACGTACTTATACCTCTTAAAAGGGTCCTTGCCTATTCCGTCCCACCTAGTTCTTTTACTTATTTCGTTATTTCTTTATTTATTTCTTTCTTTACTTCTTTCTTTCTTTCTTTATTTTATTCTAGCCTAACAATAGCCTGAGACCTAGGTCGTAGAATTTAATTTACTTTACTTTTTTCTTTACACTTATTTGCTTTTCTTCACTCTCAGTATTTTTTCTTTCCTATATATTTCTACCCCCCATTGTTCTACCTACCGTTCCGACTTCCTCCCCCTCCCCCTCCCCTGTATCTTCTTTGACCTCATGTCCAGCTGTAGCTGGCACTACCAACGCTTGATTGGGTCTACTCCACCCCTCTCCTCTTTCTCCTACTGGCAGGTTTAGCCACCATCTCCCCTACTAATTTGCAACCACAGAATTACTACTGATTTTTGACAATCACTTTGACCATATATGGAATTGCCCCTTGAGAAGATCGGCTATTTAAATACCAGGATAAATTTTCATTTAGTCCAGAATTAGCCGTCGAAACGGCTTGAGCTCAGCTGTCGGGGTCTTACTGGTTCCTATATATTTATATATATATATGTATTTAGGTTTTTTTTTGTGTGCATTTGCTTACCACGTGCGTTTGGTCATTTATTATTATTATTATTATTATTGTTGGTGAAGCCACGCTTCTTATCGCCTCCAGTTTTTTTCAACGTTTTACCTCGTTTTCAACCGTTCTAAACCTTTTATTCAAGTTTTAAATTTGATAAAAGTTTAAAAGAAGTGACCCACCTAATACAGGGGTTCACTAGTAAATAATACGGCACCCCTTTACGGGGTGTCGTATTCGTATTTGTGTAAAAATATTTTTTTTTGAAAAATTTCAACATGGATAACACAAGAAAAAGAGAGAGCGCTTTCAGACAACACAGAGAGAGGGAGACTTTATCAGCATGTCAACAAGACAGCTTTCCAGCGGAGGTAAATATAAACGAAATTATTACAAAGGAAAAGAAGATTGTTACAGATTTAAAATTAACAAATATTTCTAACACAAACAACACCAACAATAACACCAACAACAACACCAACAACAACACCAACAACAACAACACCATCAATAACAACAGCAACAACAAAAATAACAGCGGTAAAGTTGAGAACGACAATAACAAAAATAACAGCGGTAAGGTCGAGAACGACAATAACAAAAATAACAGCGGTAAGGTCGAGAACGACAATAACAATGACAATAACAACAGCCACAACAACAATAATAGTAGGAACAGTATCAACAAAAACAACAATAATAACAACAGCCACAATAACAGTAACAACAGCAACAGTATCAACGAAAACAACAACAACAACAATAGCAACAACTGTACCAACGAAAACATCAACAATGACACCGATACCTGTAATAGCGACCTAAGCACCACCAGTAAGACTAGTAGCGGCAGCAATAGTGGTGCTGCTGAAAAAGGGACCACTTCTTTTGCAGGTGTCACCCGAAATATCGAGACAGTGTTAGTCACAGAGGAGGAGATGGCAGTCGCAAGGGCCATGGTGACAAGAAGCGCAAATAGAGTTTCCCTGAAACCTCCACCCGATATTTTCAAGGACCAGCAGCTACGGACGGTGACTTACCGCACCGTAAGCAAAATCTCACATCGAGTGGAGAGAGCCACGGAGGCTCAAATCCAAAAGGCCTTGGGGTGCGTCTGGGCACGCAAAACCCACATCACCCGAGGCAGAAAGTACGCCATAGTAGACGTACTTTTCGCCACCCCCAGGAAGTAAAGTCTCACTCTTTGGAAACCCTAAAGAGTGAAGAGATAGTCTTGGTGCCCTCCTACTGCGGGCAGAAAATTGTGAGGGTCAAAGTGACCCAGGTCCCACCCGACGTGCCCATACCTTGGCTGGCCGCGTCTGTCCTTGCTGGAATCGAGAACAGGGCGACCATGCTGCAAGTAGAAAAAATAGGGAGAGAGAACTGGTCAGGTATAGGCATGCAAATGCTTATACAAACTGACCAGGAATGTATCGACGCTATCCCCGATATCATAGACATCGAGGAAGGACTCCAACTCCCTATAAGTGTAAAAGGAAGACGGCCAAAATGTTATCTCTGTGGGTCGAAGGGTCACCTCAGGGCCTTTTGCCCGCAGAAGACAGCGAAGAAGGCCCCTCTCCTTCCAATACCTGGTCCGCTGCTACCAAGAGCAGAGCAGGCAACAAACGAAGAAGCCCCTTCCACGGTGAGTAGGAGGGCAACGTCCGTAGCACCAGTACCAAGGCCACGGATAACTAAAGCAGCATCATCAGTAGCGGCAACACCAATAGCTACATTTGAAGTAGCTACACCAGCAACAAAATTGCCGAAGAGGGCTCCACTACCACCACCAACAGCCGTGGAGCACATACTCCTCCCAGACGCCACAGAATCCGACATGGAGTTTGAGGCGGGAGTGAAGTGGCAAACGGTCTGCCACAAAAAACGAAAAAGAAAAAAACCCTTAGATTCACCCTCCAAAAGCGAAGGCATACAAAGAGGGGTAAAGGCAGCAAGGAAACTTGCAGCAACACCACCACTATCACCACCACAAACTCCAACAACGCAAACACAACAAGACACACACACCAAACAGCAACAAGAAGAAAACAGCAACAAAATCCCCCCCCCCCCCCCAAAAAAAAGTACACAGCCATAAACATGGCAAAAAAAAAGAACTCATACAATATATAAAGCAGCAGAACACAGACATCACAGAAAAAAACTACTACACCCCACCAACACCAAGAACTCTCCCGAGAAACATAAGCATCATCGAAATCTCAATAGAACAGTACAAACCTTTAAAACAAAAATTCCCCAACGCAGTTGGAGACTTCAGAGGGTCGGTTACCAAGATGATATACACTGACATCCCCTTGGAAATACCCATGACCAGCGAAAGGGACGGTTCTACTGTCCCTACACCACACGAACAAGGTAAGTGACCCTTTCTCACTTGCCCCGTTTCTCATCCAACATGGCTGTACTCAGAATAAGCAGTATAAATGCACGTGGTCTGGGGTCATCTTGGAAGCAGGGTCACCTGCTCAATGACCTCAGGTCACTAAACATAGATGTGGTGGCCATCAGTGAAACTAGAATTTCCGAAGCACAGGCCTTCGCACCGATCTTCGGCGGCTACGATGTATACGCATCTCCCAGCCGTCCAAGATCGGGGGGAGGGGTTGCCATCCTTTTTCGGAGAGGCTTGGATCTCGCGATACGGGCCATCTTCCTGGACCCAGAAGGTAAGTCGGTGGTGCTGGACGTGACCGGCAGCGAAGGCAATGCTTTCAGGCTAGTAGCCGTCTACGCCCCAACAGGGGCAGGACGGCCAGATTTCTTCAGACGTCTAGAGACCTTTCTTGGAACGTCCCGCTCTTTAGTGTTAGTGGGCGACTGGAACGGTATCTTGGATGCACGCTGGGATCGTGTGGGGCTAGTGGATAGGGGAGGAGGGTGCAAGAGCCACACCAACCTGCTCAGACGTTTTGAACTGTCTGACAGGTATCGACTGGATCACCCGAATGTGCCAATGTGGACAAGGAACAAACCGCATCGGGTCATCCAGATCGTATCTAGATAGGGTATTCTGCAGAGAACTAGATAAGGCTAGTATAAGTTGTCCACAATTTAAAATAGTCGACTACACAGACCACAAATTTGTGATCTGTGAGATCGACATAGACAGACTTCATAGACAAGGGCCTGGTTACTGGAAGCTGAACGCGTTTTTCCCGGCGCGCAAAGCCTACAGAGACCGGATTAGCGTATTAGTTAAGCGGGCGTTGACGGGAGCGGTCGTCAACAACAGGTGGTGGTTCGCCCTGAAAAGGGCAATTAAAGTAGAGTCGATTAGGTTTAGCAACGGAGTAGTGATAGAGGAAAATAGAGTAGAGGGAGAGCTAGTCAGAAAGCTAGAAGAGGCGTTTAGGACAGGCATCGCAACCGACGTGCTTGCGGCGAGATTGGCACTCGACCAATTCTTCAACGCAAAACACGAAGGCTGCGTTGTCAGAGCTAGAGCGCGTGCTCTGAAACACGAGGGGACAAAATCCGTCCAATGGGCCCGGGTGGCAGAGGCGCGACGTGGCAACAAAGCCACAATTCGGTCTTTGTCTGACCAAAACGGGTGAGTGATGCTCGAACCCGAGCGGATGTGTGAAGCTTTTCAGCAGCGCTTTGCTGAACTGTTCGGGAGCGGCGGCGGCCCAGATCGGGGCATAGACTTCAGTGCATACCTCGACGGACTGTCTCGGCTCTCGACGACCGCAGCACAGTGTTGCGAAAAGCCAATAACAGCCGGTGAAATACGGGAAGCGATGGCTAACTGCACAAGGGGTAAATCACCAGGTTTAGATGGTCTGCCCTACGAGCTTTATGCATTTATGCCAGACTTGTTCGGTGACCTCTTGGCAGACGTCTACTGCAATTGGCAGCAGAACGGGAGCATTCCCAGTTTTGTGAGCCGGGGAGCAGTGGCGCTGCTGAGAAAAGACCCGAACAAAGGGGATGTTATCGATAATTTCAGGCCCATAACCCTGCTAAACGCAGAGTTCAAGATTTTGGCCAAGGTGTTAGCCACGAGGTTGGCGCTTGTCGTCAAGGGTTTGGTGGGAGAGGCGCAGACATGCGCCATTCCGGACAGATCCATACACGACAACATCCACCTCATGCGATACATCATAGAGAGGGTGGTTAAGGAACCTGGCAAGGGTGGGCCCTGATCAACTTGGATCAATCCAAAGCATTCGATAGGGTCGACCATCGGTACCTGGCGGTGGTCCTCGAGGCAGCCGGTTTCGGGACCGTTTTCAGGGGTTGGATCGCAGCAATGTACAGCGACATCTGCTCAGTTGTGAGGGTGAACGGTCACCTGTCGCAGCCGTTCAATATCATGGGCTCAGTCCGCCAGGGTTGTCCCCTCTCGTCCCTCTTGTACGTATTGGCTCTCGAGCCGTTACTGCACAAACTGGGGCGATGAGGGGCGTCCCACGCGAACTAGGATGCGGGAAATCCGAGTCGGCTTACGCTGACGACGTCACCGTGGTGGTGTCGAGCACCAGACACGTCCAGATGCTCGGCACCGCTCTCAAGGAATACGAAGCGGTGACAGGAGCAAAGATAAACCAGGAAAAGTCGGTGGGCTTGCAGCTCGGCACCTGGAGAGGCAAGTCAATGCCGTCCGACAGCGTCGTGGGGCGTTGGACGGACGGACCGGTTAAATTGCTCGGGGTCTGGTTCGGACCGGACCTCCAGATGGAGAAAAAACTGGAACGAGGTGACGAGCAGGGTGGCCTCCCTCGCCCAGAAATGGGCTGAGAGGAAGCTGTCACTGAAAGGCCGGGCGGAAGTGGCGAATGCGTACATCGCATCCGTCATCTGCTACCGCCTCACCGTCGTCCCTTGCTTCAGCCCAACTCTCACCAAAATGGAGCGCCTCCTCTTCCGCTTTTTGTGGAAGGGACGCGTTCCCATGGTCAGACAATCCATCTGCTGTCAACACCCGTTTCGTGGAGGACTGGGCATGCCATGGCTGATGATGCGCAAACATGCGCTGAGGCTGCGACATCTCTGGTGCTTCCTTGATGGTGAACGGATGTGGTCACCGTTCGCCAGGCACGTTTTCCCACAGCTCGTCTCCTTGACGGAGCTGCAGTCCTGGGTCAGAAAAAGACCGAGGGATAGCGCTTGGAAACTGGAATGTCTCCAAGCGCTCACTGCCCTCTCCCAGTTTGGCACCAGTATCGGTGGAACATCCACCTCGGCGTTCTATAGAGAACTAGTGGAGGGGAAGAGCGACGGCATTCTCGGAGAGATCCTGGGCGTCGAAGAAGATCAGCTGTTTGCTCTCTTCCGGAGAACTTTCAGCCCGGGGCCTATGGATAACTTCCAAAAATCTCTGGCCTGGCAGTGCTACCGGGGAGCGCTGCCGGTTCGAGATAAGCTCTACAGGCACGGAAGTGCCGTCAGCCGATCCTGTTCGAGATGCGCGCAGAGCGTCGAAACCGTTGTGCACGCACTCGTTCAGTGCCCGAGCATTGCTGACTTGTGGAGCTATGTCGAACAGTTGCTGTCGCGTGTGGGACTGATCCGGTTGTCGACTGAGTCCATTGTGCAGATGGTCTCGCCGTCTTCCTTTGAGGAGGAAGGGCAGGCGGTTTTCATCTGCCTGGTGGCCATGGCGAAAGAGATTGCGTGGTGGACAAGGTTAAAAGGGTTAAAGACAAACACTTTCCTCTTCGGCGAATCCCTAATTAACTTTTTCAAGTTTCACTTGAAGATGAAAATCAGGATGGAGAGGCAAGTGCTGCTTTCTAGCAAGTTTGTTGAAAGGTGGGTGAATGTAGCTAGAATTGTCCGAGGGAATATACGTCTGTAGTTTGAGAGATGAAAAAATTGAGAGAGGGCGCTTGCCCCGGTGGTCAGAGTGGCCGTGGTCTTTTGTGTGGTTTTCGCCACGAGTAACCCTCGGAGGTTTCCCCCGTATTGGGGAATTGTTCATTGTTTCAATTTTCATTTTTATTGTTTATATATATATATGTTTTATGTCCTTTTTTTTCTTTTCTTATATAAATAATAAAAATATTTACACGCACAAAACCCACATCGTACCGTCCTGTGCCGTCTGTAATGTTTTTTCTTGATGTCAGCCCTTGTGGCCAATAAAGAAATTATTATTATTATTATTATTATTATTGGTGACCTACGTAGTAAATCGTATCATCGTGAGCTCCGCAAAGGTTTGTTATTTTTAGTTGTTCAAAATTGTCATTCATGGAAAATTTTATTGTTAATTGTATATAAGTGCACATACATTGTTATCTGAAAAGGATACCCAAAAAGATTGGGGCCTTGAGCCCAAAATTTAAACTTTTATAATTATCAAACAAAAAATCTTTTCTTTGAAACATCATGGCTGACTCAGAGTCACTCCTTTCACACAAACTAACACCTCACACCGACACCACCATTGTAAATATTACTACGTTTGCCAACACTAAAAAAAATATAAGCAGTAGCAATATTTTAAATTTGTCTCAGGCAGACATTCATTTTCCGCCATTACCAATGACTGCAGGTGTTAAAGCCGCCACCACCACCACCGCGACAACCCCCACCCCCACCACCACCGCGACAACAGAAACAAAAGAAAAAAATAAATTAACTCGTGATATCGAAATGCATTCAACCAAAATGAACTCTTCCACACCGAACACCACTGACGCCACCACCACCACAACTGAAACTAAAATTAATAATAACAAAAATAACGAGAACAACAACAGCAACAATGACATTAAGAAAACCACCCTGAGTTTTGCCAGAGTAGCAAAACAGTGCGAAGCATTTCAGGTAACTCAGGAGGAATTAGAAGAAGCCCAAAAAAATGGTAAAGAAAGATGGGTACAGGGTCAGCCCCCCCCCCCACACACCTAATAAAATGGAGCATCGGCGCCTATGCACCGTGTCTTATCGAACAATTAATATAAAATCGCGCCGAGTGGAACGGGCATCCGAGTCCCAAATCCAAAAAGCTTTGGGACATGTGTGGGCAAAAAAAAACCCACATCAGACGTGGGCAGAAGTATGGAACCGTGGACGTGTTCTTTGAAACACCACAGGAGGCTAGAGAACACTCCATGGCCCCATTAAGAAGTGACGACTTCACACTCGTCCCAAGCTATTGTGGCCAGAGACTCGTAAAGATCAGGGTCACCCACATTCCACCGGCCATCGAAATTCCCTGGCTAATAGCTGCCGTCCTCGCTGGCATCGAAGCCAACACCAAGATAATCGAAATAGCGAAAGAAAAGCAGGAGAACTGGTCCGGATCTGGGATGGAGCTCCTGATCCAAGCGGACCAAAAAAGCATTGAGGAGATCCCAGAGGTAATAGACCTCACTGACGGCAGCCACCTCACCGTAATTGTCGAGGGCAGAAGGCCTAGGTGTGTCGTTTGTGGCGAAGGAACCCACCTAAGGGCTTTCTGCCCTCAGGCTAAAAGGTTGAGGCCACCTCTCCTACCCACCCAGTGACACAACCATCAACACCACCAGTAGCAGAGATGGCAGCAACAACTGTAGCAGCAACAACAGAAGCAACTGTAACAGCAACAACCCCAACAACAGTAGCAAAACCAACACCACCACCACCCAACGCGCCAGAACTAGCACCAGCGCTTACACCATCCACCACGCCACAAGCAAAACTAACGCCTGTGGAGGATTTTCCACTCCCCGGCCTAACACAACTGGAGACAGATTGTGACGACGAGGAGTGGGAAACGGTATCAGGAAAAAAGAAAAAAAGAAACCAAAAAAGAAAAAAATTCTCTTCCTTCCCCCTCCAAAAACAAAATACAGAGGGAAACAAATAAACTATCAAACAAAAAAGTTAGGACAGATATGCCACCATCCACACCAGCATCACCAACCCCATCACCCCAAACACCAACACCATCACCATCATTAACCCCAACACCACCATCACCTACACCACAAAAGTCACCAAAAAGCGAAACAGAAACAAACCCACAACAAACGCAAACAAAACAAAACAAAACAAAACAACCAAAACGATACACACGACACAGCATTAAATTTGAACAACAACCAATTATTACACTACATCCAACACAACACCAGCATCACAGAAAAAAGACTACACAACAACCCAAAAGTTCACACCACCTCCACACATACAATCACTCGCATCGCACAGAAAACGTACACGACACTAAAAAAAAAATTCCCCAAAGACATCGGAGACTTCTGAGAAGCACTCTCCAGGGGGATTTACAAGGACATCCTACCGGGGGAGGCCACAAGCAGTGAGAAGGATGGAGAAACCATCCTTCCTCTACGTGAAGTAAGGTAAGTGGTCTTTCCCATCTTTTCCACTCCATTTCAACATGATCTCACTCAGAATAAGCAGCATAAATGCGCGTGGCTTGGGGTCGTCATGGAAGCAGGGCCACCTGCTCAACGACCTCAGGTCACTAAACATAGATGTAATGGCCATCAGCGAGACCAGAATCTCCGAAGCACGGACCTTCGCACCGATCTTCGGCGGCTACGATGTGTACGCATCTCCCAGCCGTCCGGGATCGGGGGGAGGAGTTGCTGAGCTTTTTCGGAGAGGTTTGGATCTTGCCATACAGGCCATCTTCCTGGACCCAGAAGGTAAGTTGGTGGTGCTGGACGTGACCAGCGGAGACGGGCAAGCTTTCAGGTTAGTGGCCGTCTATGCCCCGACAGGAGCAGGGCAGCCTGATTTCTTCCGGCGTCTGGAGACCTTTCTTGGAACGTCCCGCTCTTTAGTGTTAGTGGGCGACTGGAACGGGATCTTAGATGCACGCTGGGACTGTGTGGGATTAGTGGATAGGGGAGGAGGCTGCAAGAGTCTCACCAACCTGCTCAGGCGCTTTGAACTGTCTGACAGGTACCGATTGGATTTCCCGAATGTGCCAATGTGGACTTGGACAAATCGCATAGGGTCATCCAGATCATATTTAGATAGAGTATTTTGTATGGAAATAGATAGGTCTAGCATAGGCTGTCCACAATTCAAGATAGTCAGCTACACGGACCACAAATTCGTGATCTGTGTGCTTGACTTAGATAGGCTTCATAGACGAGGACCCGGCTACTGGAAGCTAAACGCGTCCTTACCAGCGCGCAAGGCCTACAGAGACCGGATTAGCGAACTAGTTAAGCGGGCGTTGACGGGGGCCATCGTCAACAACAAGTGGTGGTTTGCTCTGAAAAGAGAGATTAGAATAGAATCCATTAGGTTTAGTAAGGCTTTAGCAATAGAGAAAAATAGAGCAGAGGGAGAACTAGTTAGAAAATTAGACGAGGCGCTTAGCAAAGGCATTGCGACCGACGTGCTTGCGGCGAAATTGGCCCTTGACCAATTCTTCAATGCAAAGCACGAAGGCTGCGTTGTCAGAGCAAGGGTGCGTGCTCTCAGACACGAGGGGACGAAAGCCGTTCAATGGGCCCGAGTGGCGGAGGCGCGTCGTGGCAACAAAGCCACGATCCGGTCTTTAGTGGACCACGACGGGCGCATGCTACTCGATCCCGGGCAAATGTGTGAAGCTTTTCAGCGACACTTTGCTCAGCTGTTCGGGGGCAGCGGTGGGCCGGGTCGAGGGATGAACTTTAGTGTCTACCTCGACGGACTGCCGCGGCTCTCGGCCACTGAGGCGAAGTGTTGCGAAAAGCCGATAACAGCTGCTGAAGTAAGGGAGGCAATGACTGGCTGCACAAGGGGTAAATCGCCTGGTTTGGATGGTCTGCCCTATGAACTTTACGTACAGATGCCAGACTTGTTCGGAGGCCTCTTGGCGGACGTCTACTGCAACTGGCAACAGAACGGGAGAATTCCCAGTTCTGTGATCCGAGGAGCGGTGGCACTGCTGAGAAAGGATCCGAACAAGGGGGATAACATAGATAATTTCCGGCCCATAACTCTGCTAAACACAGAGTTCAAGATTTTGGCCAAGGTGCTAGCAAAGAGGTTGGCGCTTGTCGTTGGTGGTCTGGTGGGAGAGGCGCAGACATGCGCCATTCCCGACAGATCCATCCACGACAACCTCCACCTCATGCGATACATCGTAGAGAGGGTAGCTAGGGAACCTGGCACGGGTGGGTCCTTGATCAATTTAGATCAGTCGAAAGCTTTCGATAGGGTCGACCATCGTTACCTAGCGGCAGTCCTGAGGGCGGCTGGCTTTGGGCCCGTCTTCAGAGGCTGGATCGCTGCCATGCACAGTGACATCTGCTCTGTGGTGAGAGTGAACGGTCACCTGTCGGAACCGTTCAACATCATGCGCTCGGTCCGCCAAGGATGTCCCCTCTCGTCCCTCTTGTACGTATTGACTCTCGAGCCATTACTGCACAAACTGGAGACGTTGAGGGGCGTCCCGCGCGAACTAGGATGCGGAAGATCCGTGTCAGCATATGCGGACGATGTCACCGTAGTGGTGTCGAACGCCAAACACATCGAGGCGATCGGCACTACACTAAGAGAATACGAAGCGGTGACAGGAGCAATGATCAACCAGGAAAAGTCAGTGGGCCTGCAGCTCGGCACCTGGAGAGGAAGATCCATGCCGTCCAACAGCGTCGTCGGACGCTGGACGGACGGACCGGTTAAATTGCTAGGGGTCTGGTTCGGTCCGGACCTCTAGACGGACAAAAACTGGGACGAGGTGACGAGCAGGGTGGCTTCTCTCACCCAGAAATGGGCGGAGAGGAAGCTATCCCTGAAAGGTCGAGCGAAGGTGGCTAACGCGTACATCGCGTCTGTCATCTGCTACCTCCTGACCGTCGTACCTTGTCCTAAGCCTCGCCTGACTGCGCTGGAGCGTTTGCTCTTTCGCTTTTTGTGGAAGGGACGTGCTCCGATGGTCAGGCGGTCCATCTGTTGTCAACACCCGCTACGTGGAGGGCTGGGCATGCCGTGGCTGATGATGCGCAGGCACGCGCTCAGGCTACGACATCTCCACCTCTTCCTCGACGGTGATCAGGTGTGGTCGCCGTTTGCTAGACACGTATTTCCCCAGCTCGTTTCCTTGACGGAGCTGCAGTCCTGGGTCAAGCGAAGACCGAGAGGGAGCGCCTGGAGACTGGAATGTCTTCAGGCGCTCACAGCCCTCGACCAATCGGGCAATGTGATCGGTGGAAACTCCACCTCGGCGTTCTATAGAGGATTAGTGAAGGGGAAGAGCGACGACGTACTTGGGGAAACTCTAGGCGTCGACGAAAATCAACTAGCCAATCTCTTCGGAAGAACTTTCGGGCCAGGGCCTATGGACAACTTCCAGAAATCTCTGGCCTGGCAGTGCTACCGAGGAGCCTTGCCAGTTCGGGATAAACTCTACAGGCATGGAGGTGCCGTCAGCCGGGCATGTCCGAGATGCGCGCAGGGCGACGAAACCGTCCTGCACGCACTCGTCCAGTGTCCGAAAATTGCTGACTTGTGGGTTTATGTCGAACACCTGCTGTCGCGTTTAGGACGGATCCGGCTATCATCTGAGTCCATCGTGAGGATTGCCCCGCCCTCCTCCTTTAGCCGGGAAGGGCAGGCTGTTTTTATCTGTCTGGTGGCCATGGCGAAAGAGATAGTATGGTGGACACGTTTGAAAGGGCTGAAGACGAGCACTTACCTCTTCGGTGATGCTCTGATTGACTTTTTCAAATTTCATTTGAAAAGGAAAATCAGAGTAGAGAGGGAAGTGCTCTCTTCCCAGCATTTTGTTGAAAGATGGGTGAGAGAAGCAAGAATGGCCCGAGTGAATGGGCCTACTCTGAGTATATATCTGTAAATTAAAGGTGGAAAACTGGGAGAGGGCACTTGCCTTGGTGGTCAGGGTCATTGTGGCCTTTTACTGGGCTTTCTCCACAAATGTCCCTCCGAAGTCTCCCCCCTATTGGGGAATTTTTCATTGTTATTTTTTGTTACATCCTCTGTTTTTGTTTTTTACACGCAGAAATGCCCATTTGTACCGTCCTGTATTGTCCTGCACTGCCCTTAATGTCTACTTTATGTAAACCCTTGTGGTTAATAAATAAATCATTATTATACACTGGGTAATTGCTGGCCTTGTGCCTAACGTAGAAACAATTATTATTATTATTATTATTATTTTTATTTTATATTTCGCTGTCAACTTAATATTTTTTATTTTTTTATTTTTTTATTTTTTTATTTTTTTATTTTTTTATTTTTTTATTTTTTTATTTTCTTAATCCTTATTTTTTATGTGACGGCCTATTATGATTATTTATTCTTATTTGTGTGTGTGCATATGTATCCTTTTGTATGTGAGTACATATGCATGTGTGTATATATATATATGTGTGTATGTATGTGTGTGTGTGTGTGTATGTATGTATGTGTATGTGTATATATATGTATATATATATATGTTTATATATATATATATATATATATATATATATATATATATATGTATGTGTGTGCATGTATATATAATTGTATAGATGTTCATCCCTCATATATTAGAGCAAACATCACGGACGCTCTATCTCAAAATTATTTTTGAAAAGCATTAGAAATGCGCGACCGGTAAAAACTTAAAACTAAAACTGAATACTAACTAATACTTATTACTAATTTTTACTTATTCCTAATTAAACTATTTTTCACTGGGAAAAATTTGTCAGCATATTCTTTTCCTTTTATATATATATATATATATATATATATATATATATATATATATATATATATTCTATGCATGCATGTATATATGTTGTATGTATGTATACAAGCAGTGATACTGGCCGTTGCTTGGGTGCCAAATATTATTTGAATGACCTGTTTTTGTTAAAACTAAATGACTTGACTTCCATCTAGCAAACAGTTTTACAGGCTCCGAGACATACAGACACACACACACTACACTGTTTCATGATACTGATACGCCGGTATATACATACACACACACATATATATATATATACTGTATATGTGTGTGTGTATGCGTGCGCGCATTGTATTATGAGCACACTGAAGCAATCCTGTCATTTGCTTCTGAAATTTTCGAAACCTTTGAATACTTTAAATGAATTCGAAATAACTTTCAGAAAATAATAATGATGAAGATGATAATAATAATAATAACAAGAAGAAGAAGGAAATAAAATCAGAAAAATAATAATTAGAATTTTTTTCCTTGGGATAAAGTTGTTACATAATATAAAATCATACCATCAATTCCGTCTTCACAAAAAGAATGTTCCATTACGGAAATAGATTTTGAACGGCTTAAAACGGATTAAATCTGTAACTAGGATATATTCTAGAAATTTCTACAACCAAATCAATGCAGCCATCTTAATAAAAATAATAGTTAAGCAATATTTGGCAAAATGATTTGCTGAATTTTTGTTTTTTATGTTCCTAACTTGTTTGTTTAAATACGGTTGAGGAAATGAAAAGTGAAGGATGCAATTAGAATAGCAAACGAGAGTTTTTTAGTGTGTTTTTTTATATTCATTTACAGAAGAAGCCAATAGAAATATTTATGTAGATAAATATAACACTCAGTAACTATACTGAAATGTTAAAAGGGAAGTTAGTCTTCTGTTAAATAAACTGCTTAGGAAAACTGGAATACTGAGAGCGAAACTAAAATGAATTATCACAACAGTGTCCACGAAAAGAATATGGAACACTGACTATAATGTAAACGATTCCTACAATGTGGCATTTTGGACAAAAGTTTTGGGTTATTTTTAAACTGTAGTCTCGGGTTAACTCAAGCCTTTTGAATAAAGTTGAGTAGACGAAAACTGTTTATCAGACTAAAACAAAAGATGTCTGCCTTTAGATAATTTGTTTTGCCTTGTTTGTCTATACACATGAGCAATATACCTAAACAAAAATATACTTAAATACACATAATTTAAACAAACGAAACAAACAACAGTAATAATAAACCTAATAAGATTATTTTAGAACAAAACATACAAACTTCAAAAGAAAGAAAATGTTATTTCTATAGACAATAATACTAATGGGGACAATCCTAACATGTTTGGCAACAACCTCAACAACAATACCAAAAACACTCATCCCCCACGTACACATACAAAATAAGTTTTAATGTTAACTATATAAGTCAAAATCCATCTTTTGAAAACATTACCTACAACGGACAAACTCTGGATATAGGCCACAGAACAACCATTAAGCAGTAATATGTAATTAAAACAAACGCACTTATGCCAAAACCACAAGAAAACCACAAGAAAAGTGACATATTTCAGTAGTTCTAAAGTTTCAGGAACTTTCTGTGTGCTCTTAAACCAAGAAATGGTTGTAGCCAGTGGCGGACTGGCCAGATTGCCAGATTGCCCAATGGCAAGTGGACCCCAGGGGGCCCACGGTAGCATTGCAAGAGCCCACAGTAGCATTGCATGGGCCACTGTAGTATTTTAGGGGCCAATGCTTAGCTTTCAAAAAATACCTGAAAGGATAAAATTAAGAGAAAGGATAAAATAAAAAATAAAATAAATAAAACAATTAAGCAAAGCATTTGGTCAACCAATTCCACAGGGTATTTAGAGAGTCGGACACCATGCTTTGAAGCATAGAGTTACGTTCCTTTATGATCTGAGTTCAAATCCCGCCGAGGTTAACTTTGCCTTTCATCCTTACGGGGTCGATAAAATAAAGTACCAGTAATGTACTGGGTAATTGCTGGCCTTGTGCCTAAAATAGAAACAATTATTAGAAACCAAAATATACAATAGGGCAAATAGATGGAATGAGTGGTTGTACATTCTACTAAATCTAAAGCTTAGTGTATTCATTCATGCATGCAAACATACATATATAGACACAGACACACAAGCATATATATATGTCTATTTTTATTTGACCTGTTTAGCTTGATTTGTTTTTTGGCTTAGGTGGTCAATGCCTTCTTAACCACTTTTTCAGTTTGTATGGCGTTTTAACATATTGTTTAGCTCTAGTTTTTTAACTATTGAGCGCTTGCCAGCATTTCTACGATTTTGCGTTTCGTTTCGCTTTTTCTACCAGCCGAAATTCGATTCTCGCTGAATTATATTTATATATATATGTATATATATATATATATAATTATATATATATATATATATATATATATATATATATATATATATATATATATATATATATATATATATATATATATATAGAAAGGATGAATATAAAATGAAAGTGCTTTTTTTAAAAAGGAATTTATTTCTACATTTTCTCCGGAATATAATTTATACTCGTTGAACAAACCGCTGTTCATCTCTAACGTAACGATATATTATCACTACATTATTGATAACCTGAAATTTTATATATATATATATATATATATACATATATGTGTGTGTGTATGTGTGTGTGTGTGTGTGTGTGTGTGTGTGTGTGTGTGTGTGTGTGTGTGTGTGTGTGTGTGTGTGTGTGTGTGTGTGTGTGTGTGTGTGTGTGTGTGTGTGCAGTTCTGTTCGCATGCCAACACAAAAGCAAGATTGAAGGGTTCATTCTACTGACATGGCTATAAAATTTAAGCTTGTTTGCAAAATTGCATTGGCAGTATTGGATTGGCAGTATCGGTAGAGGGTCCGACGCTATGATATGCAGCATAGTTACGCCCCTTTACGGACTGAGTTCAAATCCCGCCAAGGTTAACTTTGCCTTTCATCCTTACGGGGTCGATAAAATAAAGTACCAGTAATGCACTGAGTATTTGCTGGCCTTGTGCCAAAAGTAGAAACAATTATTAATATTCGAAAACCTCAGATTACATTTATTCTATTCAGCCATGTAGAGCGAAATTTTGTTTATATATATATATATATATATATATATATAAACGGAAAAAATGAAACGAAACGAAACGAAACGATGAAACGAAACGAAACGAAATTTCATTTATCTCTCTGAGTACGGCTGTTACTTAAATATAAGTAAGTATACGTACATACATATATCTATACAGACGTACAGTAGTATGTATATATATATGCATACATGCACACATATATATATGTACGTATGGATTCACCGAACATTTATTATAATGCTCGGTGTGGTTGTAAACAAACATCCCGAATTATACATATGTATGTATGTACGTATACTTACTTATATTTAAGTAACAGCCGTACTAAGAGTGAGAAATGAAATTTCGTTTCGTTTCGTTTCGTTTCATCGTTTCGTTTCATTTTTTTCCGTTTATCGTTTTCGGCACGCCCGGCCGAGTAACTCACTCGATATGCAAATTAGGGTGCTCAGCCGTTAGTATGCATAAGGAAAGTATATACTTTCAGAGGTTCAACCATCTGGCAGGAAGGTATACGTTGCTGACGATAGCTAATAAGCTTGAAACTAGTACAGCGTTCCTTTGTCAGTGTTGAACAAATGAGCAACGATGGTTGCTAGACACTGTACGGCTTAATTCGGCATGTTTGTTTACAAGCACACCGAGCATTATAATAAATGTTCGGTGAATCCATACGTACATATATATATGTGTGCATGTATGTATATATATATAATACTACTGTACGTTGTATACATATATGTATGTACGTATACTTACTTATATATATATATATATATACTTACGCATACACACCAACTACTGACCAAATAATGTTTGGTATCAATAGGTTAAAGACATCTGTCAAATCAATTAGTGGTGTACAAATATATATATATATATATATATATATATATATATATATATATATATATATATAGAGAGAGAGAGAGAGAGAGAGAGAGAGAAAATAGAAAACGAAAAGTCAGTGATGCATCTGAACTCAATTTATTGTGTTACAATTGTTTCGCCGTCTGATTCTGGACCCGCAGGTTCGACGGAGACGTCTAATGATTTCGGAGCATATTGAGAGAATGTTCCGAAATCATTAGACGTGTCCGTCGAACCTGCGGGTCCAGAATCAGACAGATCCACACAATGATCGCGTCTCGAGCTGTCCGCCGGCGAAACAATTTTAACACACAATAAATTGAGTTCAGATGCATCACTGATTTTTCGTTTTCTATTCTATCATACTCTGCTCTGTAAGAGCATAGAGTGCTCAACCGGCATGCTGCCTATGGAAGCATCTTAGCTACCATCAGACACACACACACACATATATATATATATATATAGAGAGAGAGAGAGATAGACACACACGCGCGCATGTACGCACACACACACACACACGCACGCACACACACACACACACACACACACACACACACACACACATACACACACACACACACACACACACACACACACACATATATATATATTTGATTTTGTATTGAACATTTTGAAAGTAGATTTATAAGTATGAATTTTTATAGGAGTTTTGGATCTATCTCAGTGGCCTAGTGGTAGGTGCTAGAGGTGATGGAGATCTTGTCTTTGGTTTCAGTCCTCGTCAAGAGGTACATGTAACGTTTTCAGTTTTTATTTGACAACCAATAGAAAAATATTGAAAAGGTTTACTGGGTACCCTACTCCCGACCAGGATCACCACCGTCTATGATTCCCCCAACTAGACCACTGAGACAGCTCCAAAAATCCGATGAAAATTCATACTTATATATCTACTTTCAAAATTTTCAATAAAAATATTTTACCTTCTCCAATAAAAAATAGGATTTTTTGCGAAATCCAGAGACCAGAAGTCGACCCTAAATATTACTAATAGCTTTAGGAAAGCCATGAAAGGCACCACATCTTTTTAACTTTGGTTTTGAAAGTAGGTTTATGATTATCAATTTTCATTATACGCTTGTAGCTGTCTCAGTGGTAGGTACTAGAGACGGTGGAGATCCTGTACTTGGGTTCAATCCTGGTCAAGAGGTTCCTGTAACCTTTTTCAGTTTTTATTTTACAGCCCTTAGAAAAAAAGTGAAACGGTTTACTGGGAACCCGACTCCCGACCACGATCGAACTTCAGACCAGGACCACCACCGTGATTGCTCCAACTAGGCCACTGAGACAGCTACAATAGTATAATGAAAATTGATAATTATAAATCTACTTTCAAAATCAAAGTTAAAAGGATGTCGTTCATGGCTCTCCTAGAGCTATTAGTCATATTTAGGGTCAACTTCTGGTCATTATTGAAAGTCTCTGGATCTCGCAAAATACATAGTATTTTTTATTGGAGAAGGTAAGATATTTTCCAGCAAAAATTTGATTGCACTGTTTTGTTTCCACTTATGTATTTTTCGAAAATGTTATTTATTCATTATAAGAATTAAACGATAGTATTCTATATGTAGGTGGGCCCCCTTCATCTCCTGGCAACCAATATTTTTAGACCCAGTCCACCACTGGTTGTAGCTCTGGCTTATACACGCAGCTAAATCTCTTTTGTCGGTCGGGACAGGTTATATGAAAGTAGGTCTCACATTTAAAATGTGTGACGACGCAAGAGGTAAGCTGATCTAGAGCGTCACATGACTACCCTTAGGATAGTGCTCCAATATATGGAAGGAAGAAACGCAGGGATCATCGTGAAAGACATTGGAAGCGACATTGACCATGCCTTAGTGGTACGATACAGGTAGAAGGTCAGTGCCGACGTGACCTTGAACGATATGAAGGTGAGGTACGGTCAGTATAGACATACAAGTTCTGATGATCCCCGGAGAGCGCAATGCAATTCCGTAAGTGAGCCTTGTAGTATGTGTAGAAAAAAAAGCATTAGAAGTGATTGTACAGCTGAGAAAGCTCAGGTGTTATACATGTGGCACTAAGCGTTATTAAATCTCTTTTTGGCCAGAAGAACAAGATAAACTGAAGTAAAATAATGATACAAACAACATGAGTACCAACAGGCCACGAGTGTTACAGTTCTCATGGCGCTACTAGTAACAGATCCAGAAATATCAAAGAGATCCTTAAACTGTCGGTCCCAAAGAACCCCCTTCCATGGCTATAACCAATAGCACCATCCTATAGTATTGTGGTGATGAATAGATGAAGCAAAATGAATAAGGGCGACAGATCACAGGAGAAAACGTAAGAAGAGAAAGAACGCCCTCAAGAAAAAAACACTCACACGAAGAGGAGTTAAGCAAACATTGTGAGTAAGAGCGGGAGAAAAAAAGAGTTACAAACGAAGAAATGGATTATCACTGACCCATAAACCTTTAGTTTTCATCGACTGCGGCAGAATATATGACAGTGTCAGTCAGGTGCTGAAAATCTAGGAGGAAGTAGAGTGACAATTAGTGATAGTGAAATACATGCCTGTCCATAGGGTCTACCACAATATATGAACTTGTGCAGTACAAGAGTGAAAGTTAGAGACATTATTCCTTTGAAATGGCAGTATCGGTAGAGCGTCGATCGCCATGCTTTGCAGCTTAGAGTTACGGCCCTTTACGGTCTGAGTTCAAATCCCGCCGGGTTTAACTTTCCCTTTCATCCTTACAGGGTCGATAAAATAAACCACCATTGATGCACTGGGATAATTGCTGGCCTTGTGATAAAAGTAGAAACAATTGTTCCTTTCCATAACAAATTCCCGATGAAAGATGCTGTTTATGATTTTCAAATAATTTTGAAAATAATCAAGAATTTTGAGGGATTTAATAATATATCTAACCTCCCTATGAAGTTGGTGTTTGGAACAGTATTTAATAAAGGTTCTTATATAGAATTATGATGGAAGTTTTTTTTTAGATAAATGTAAAGAATTTAAAATAGATAGCTTTGTGCCAGCACAATCAGTGGAGGTTCCGTTGGTTCCAGAAGCTACCGAGGTCGTAGTCCCCTTAGTTAACTGTAAATATATTTCTAAAAATGTAATCTCGTCCAGAGTTTAAAAAATACAAATGAGAGGAGCCATTTGTCAGACCGGACCAAAGAAACTGTTTCCTTTGGTATTTCCATCGTGGATACTATTTGCCAGTCTCAATTCCTAGCGAAAGATTCCTAGCGAAGGATTTGGACTCAGAACGCTTAGAAACTTATCAGATATCACAAAGCAACCTGTTCGATTCTTTAACAATTCCGACAATCCATTACCCATAGTGTGGACAGGTAGGTTATTTATCGACCTGGAAAGAATAAATGTCAAAACTAACCACGGTTGAGTCGTACGGAAGTCGTCGTGACATACGACGTGTCCTGGGTATTTTATAACTGGCGGAGTCCATTATCTTTTCAGGTGTGATTTCCCCTGAGAATGAGAGAAAGTGATAAAGAGGCAGTAAGAACCAGATATAGAGGAAGAATCGATCCCAGTACCAGACAGGTACTTTTTTTATCG
>OZ024741.1:179883567-179888567 GCA_964016885.1 Eledone cirrhosa
AAGGATGAAAGGCAAAGTAAACCTCGGCGGGATTTGAACTCAGATCGTAAAGGGACGTAACTATGCTGGAAAGCATGGCGTCCGACCCTCTACCGATACTGCCAATCCACCGCCCTTTTGGGTATTAATCTTAATGCTCCCATTAACACAAGGATATTGTTTGTGGTCATTCTCCACATGCGGTTGCTCTCTATTTGTAGGCCTTTATACCTTGACAGATTTTCCATTGTTTTTATAGATGTTCTCTTTTCAGCTGTACAGCAATATTTATCATGCTACATGTCCTATCTGTTTTTATATGTTATCTTGTCTGTTGACAGTAATTTCACTGTCAGTTATCACAGGCGTATCCCACAAAACGGATATGTTGCCATTTTTCATGACTATTTTTCGTTGATGTTCATGCCATTTCTTGGAGGTTTGGCTGCCATGAGATCAATAGAGCATCTAGTGAATATATTTGGCAATGCTGTTGTATCTTTTAATCAGTGTTTGCCAGCTCTGGACACTCGGACTTAAAATGATCTGTCCTGGAGATAACTATCCAATCCAATAGTTGCTGTTTTGTATGCAGCTTCCAGTTGTAGGAGACGTCGCCTATCTTTACTTATTGAGATATACAGCCTGTGTACAACGGTTTTAGGGTGGTGCATTTGTCAGTAGTTTTCTGTTAATAGTTGTTTCTACTTTTGACACAAGGCCAGCAGTTACCCAGTACATTACTGGTACTTTATTTTATCGACCCCGTAAGGATGAAAGGCACAGTTAACCTCGGCGGGCTTTGAACTGAGAACACAAAGGGCCGTAACTCTATGCTGCAAAGCATTGTGTCCGACACTCTACCGATACTGGCTTTCTGCTAATAGTGTCCATCCTTTGTAGTTTCTGAAGGTTCTAGTTTATGATGTTAAAGCTATATGTTATCGCTGGTACTGTTAGGCTGTTAAAGGCTTTGAACGTGTTGCAGGAATTTAGCTCATATTTTGTTACCAGACTCACTCTCTTTGTGTATTCCTTTCGTATCCTTTCCTTCATGCTTGCATGTTGGATTCCATCTCCTTCATTGTTCATTTCCTTTTTGGTGGTTTGAAGGTCTATGACAGCGTCTTGGCTGCTAGAGAACAACACTCTCTTGACTGTTGCTTTTGCACAATTCTCCAGTCCAAAGTCCATATGGATGTCATTACTAAATTATTTCACTGTGTGCAGTAGACCTTCCAGTTGTCCAGCATTGTTTCCAAACAGGTTGATATCATTCACATAGAGAAGGTGACTGAATATTTATCGCATTGAGGACTTATAATAAATAAATAAAACGGCTATTTTACTATAGAAAATTAAGAAACTCGACCCAAAATTCCATCATTATTTTATGTAGACCGTAAGGTTGACGGATAAACAAAATGGTTAACGTGTCGGACTAAATGCCATTGCATTTTACGTTCAAATCCTGCCAAGGTCAAATTTGCCTTTAAAAATTCTGGGGCCGATATAATAAAGTACCGGTCAACAATTGAGGTTGATTTAATCAACTTTTCCTTTTCAATCACAATTTGCTGGAAATTTAACTAAATCAGAAACCATTATTGTCGGTGGGCTGTGATCATGGTGGGACTGCATGTAACTATATAACCACGGGTTTATATATATATATATATATATATATATATATATATATATATATATATATATATATATATATATATATATATATATATAAATATGAAAACATGGCGTGCTGCATGGTTGCAAATGGGTTACATATGAATAAATTTAGTCCTTCATCAGTGATCTGCCAACCTTCATTGGTATTTCATTGCTTTAAAGACCATATACCTCCGGTTGGGGGCGAGCAACGGTTAAAGAAAGTCGTTGGGACACATAAATAAGGGGAACGAGCGAGACTGTAAACAATCAAAGATGGTAATGCAACGAAAAGTGAGGAAGAAGGAGTCAAGTCCCTGAAATCGATGAACATAAGTTCTGTGAAATCGTGGACGAGAGAGAATAAAGACCATCAAACCTGGTCGAAATGTGAGTAAGGAAAGAATTTCGCACAGGTCAAACGGGAGGAAGAAGGAGTCAATATATACTTGCAGCTGCAACTTCGATTCTACTCATTACTATTATATATATATATATATATATATATATATATATATGTGTGTGTGTGTGTCTCTGTGTGTGAGTGTGTCTGTGTCTGTGTGTTGGAACACTCTTTCCTATACACTTGACCTTTCAAACAAGGTCTATAACCAATCTGTCCAACTATAATATTGTTTTTTTTATGAATCGAGAGTTATTCCAGAGTTTCTCAGCAGACAATACCTGCACCAATATAGATACGTTATATAGTTACACTCACGCACGGTACAGTCACATTCACATACCATACAGCCACACTTATACATTGTACAGCCACACTCACACATTATAGAGCAACACTCACACAGTATTAAGTCACACACAAACATTGTAGAGCCGTAGCCCCCCCCCCACACACACACACTCACACACACACACACACACACACACACACACACACACACACACACACACACACACACACACACACACACACACACACACACACACACACACACACACACACACACACACACACACACACACACACACACACACACATATATATATATATACGTATATATGCAAAAGACAAATAGAAATAACAAAGCAAACGACACAGTACAATTAAGAAATACATTAGTTTTACGGTTAATATAGTAGAAATAGTTCTAACGTTTCGGACGTTAGTCCTTCACCAGAAAATAGGAATAAGAAATTACAGAAAAAATAGAAAGGAGGAGAGTGTGCAGTGGCAGAGATGAAAGAAAATTCCTGCATATATCTATATATAGAATAGAATTAGGATTTAGCTTCATGCATAGCTGTATACAGATATGTATTGAAATTTCGTATTTCTAAAGAAGTACAGTATGTTTATAGATAAACATTTAGAAAGCCGTAGCTATGCGAAACACCGGGGCTTTCTAAATGTCTATCTATAAACATACCGTATTTCTTTAGAAATACGAAATTTCAATACACACACATACATACACACATATATATGTGTGTGCGTGTGCGTCTATTTAAAGATATACTTCGTTTTTGTATTTGTTTTGCAAGATTTCTTATTTGAAAACGTGTGTTTGTCGCAGATGTTGTTATACTATTGTTATACTATTGTTATACACGCACCTTATGATTTTCACTTCAATTTATTATAAATTTGCAGTTGGTTAGTTTAATAATCGGTTGGTTGTTTACTTGTTTATTGTGAAAGCTCTTTTCTCACACATTCTGTGACATACTCAGTGATTTATTTGTTATTTTTGTGTCTCTTCTTTGTTCTATCGTACATCATCTTGTTTTTGTGAGTTGTGTGCACACAACTCACAAATAGGTGCGAGTGTTTTTTTATTGGCAGCATGACTCTCTCAATTCCGTATATATATATATATATATATATATATATATATATAATAAGAGTTGGGACGCGACGGCTGAGCTGTCTCTCTCTCTATATATAAAGTGGAACCTCGGTTCACGATAACGAACACGCAAACCGGCAATAACGATTGGCTACTAGCTTGGAGTATCGGCGGGAAATCGTCACTTGCTGTGTAGTTAGTTACTATGGTGATATCTATCTGTCTTTCACACATAGCCTCTCAGTCACTATTTCTCTCTCAACATTTCGTATGGCAAAAATAGTTAACATTTCGGGTGACGAACGGCCTTTAGGAACGAATTAATTTCGTGAACCAAGGTTCCAATGAATATGTATATATTTCGTTTCTGAATTTGTTTAGCAAGATTCTTTATCTGAAATCGTGTGTTGAAATCGATATTGTTATACTTTGGGAGGGTCATGTTGCCAATAAGAAACACACGCACCAGTTGCTTTCACTTCAATTTATTATAATAAATTTATAAATTTAGGAATTTATAAATTTCTGGTTGGTTGGTTGGTTCCACAACCAGATGGTTGTTTATATATATATATATATATATATATATATAAATGTTTGTGTAACTTAGCGAAACTTAGCGGTTCAACAAAAATGAGGACTGGAGTGTGATGACATAATAATAATTTTTTCTAATTTAGGCACAAGGCCAACAATTTTGTGCGGAGGGGAAAGCCGATTAATTCGACCCCAGTACATTACTGGTGCTTAAATTATCGACCCCGTAAGGATCAAAGGCAAAGCTAACCTCGGTGGGATTTGAACTCGGAACATAAAGGGCCGTAACTCTATGCCGCTAAGAATGTTGTCCGATGCTCTACCGATACTCTCAATCCACCACCCATAATAATAATAATGGTTTCTTATATAAGCACAAGGCCAGTAATTTTTGGAGAGGGGAAAGTCGATTAAATCGACCCCAGTGCGTTACTGGTACTTTATTTCGTCGACCCCGTAAGGATGAAAGACAAAGTTAATCTCGGCGGGTTGTAACTCTATGCTGCAAAGCATGGCGTCCGACCATCCACCGATACTGCCAATCCATAATGATAATGTAAACATTTTTTTTTAATACTAAATGCTGAAGGGGGAATTACATAACTTTAAAATTGGACATTTCTGGAAGAAATCAGTTAACTAACCGAACATAAGGGGATTCGCCAGTTACGATTAATGTCAACTAAAGTATCGTGAATTTGAACGTAAATTTACTTCAACGGCAGGTTTAGGATCATGACCTCTGATGACCTCACCTTCCCCTTGGCCAAAGCTTTATTCTCCACATCTGAATGAATTCAAGGTATCTTCAAGACGCAATTAATTAATTTTAAACGTATGTAGTGTGAATTTGAACGTCAATTCTTTGCAATGCTGTGAATCAACTCCTTCCAATTTCAGAAATGGAAAAATGAATTTAAAATGGAGAACATAAACCATTTAAGAAGAAATGTTTTAGTTAATTAAAAAACTTACTGAAGCCCACATAAACCACACAAAGATAAATAA
>OZ024741.1:179896067-179901067 GCA_964016885.1 Eledone cirrhosa
AAGGTACTGTGCTGTTTTTTCAGATGCCTATACTGGAATTGAACTATCAAGACAGTTGAGGTATGTCATACATTAATTCATATATTTTATCTGACGAGGACGTAGCCTATACTGGAATTGAACTATCAAGAGAGTTGAGGTATGTCATACATCAATTCATGTAGTTTATCTGACGAGGACGTACTGAAAAAAAAGCACAGTACCTTCGAAATATATATATAATAAAACATATATTTTGATTATGTGAATGTCTTCATTTATTATTATTCTGAGTTCAAATCCCGCCGAGGTTGACTTTGCCTTTCATCCTTACGGGGTCGATAAAATAAAGTACCAGTAATGCACTGGGTAATAGCTGGCCTTGTGCCTAAAGTAGAAACAATTATTATTCTGAATATATATATATATGTGTGTGTGTATGTGTGTGTGTTTGTGTGTGGGGCTGAATGTGGTGTCGGATCATTAATAAAAATGAATGGCGGTGGATTGGCAGTATTGATAGAGACTCGGACGCAATGATTTGACGTATAGAGTTACGGCCCTTGCCATTCTGAGTTCAAATCCCGCCAAGGTTAACTTTGCCTTTCATCCTTACGGGGTCGATAAAATAAAGTACCAGTAATGCACTGGGTTATTGCTGGCCTTGTGTCTAACGTAGAAACAATTAATAAAAATGAATACATACGCTTAAGTTAAACTACATATAAAGAGCTGATAAAATGAAATCCAATACACACATATAAGCATGGGTGCGTGTCTACATTCGTATCTATGCGTACTCACAGACAGAGCCGACACACACATATGTATATGCATTGTGTGTGTGTGTGTGTGTGTGTGTGTGTGTGTGTGTGTGTGTGTATGTGTGTGTGTGTGTATATGTGTGTGTGTGTGTGTGTAGTTTTGGTCTGAAGACCTTGTGATAAACAGGCGAAACTCCAGAGTTACAAGACTCACCATTTAACCTTAATAAAATGAATATACATATATATATATATATATATATATACACACAAACACACAAATATATATATATGTGTGTGTGTATATATATATATGTATATATATATTATATATATATATGTATATATATATATATACATGTATATATATATATATATATGTGTGAAATTTGTATATATATGTATATATATAACATTTGTATATATATGTATATATATAAAATTTGTATATATATATATAAATGAAATCTCGTTTCATTCTTTTCCATTTATCGTTTTCGGTGCGCCCGGCCGACTAACTCACTCGATATGCAAATTAGGCTGCTCAGCCGTTAATATGCATAAGGAAAGTATATACTTTCAGACGTTCAATCATCTGGCAGGAAGGTATACGATGCTGACGATAGCTAATAAGCTAGAAACTACTACATCGTTCCTGTGTCAGTGTTGAACAAAAAGGCGACGATGGCTGCTAAACACTGTACGGCTTAATTCGGGCTGTTTGTTTGTTTACAAACAAACCGAGCATTATAATAAATGTTCGGTAAACCCATACGTACATATATATATATGTGTGCATGTATATATATACATACTACTGTACGTCTGTATATATATATGTATGTACGTATACATACATACTTACATTTAAGTATCAGCCGTACTAACAGTAAGAGTGAGAAATGAAATTTCGTTTCATTCTTTTCCATTTATATATAAATATACATATATATATACATATATATATATACATATATATATATACATCTATATATACATATATATATATACATATATATATATACATATATATACACACACATACACACACACACACATATATATATATATACTCATATATATATATGTATTCAAAAGGTAAACAGAAGCAACAAAAATAACAAAACACATGGCACAATATATATGTATGTATTTATATTTACACACACACATATATATATATATATGTACACACACATACATACACACATACATATATATATATATGTACACACACATACATACACACACATATATATATGTACACACACATACCCTACACACATACATATGTATCGTGAGTGAATATACACCCATATACATATATAAATAGACACGTACGTACATACATGCATACACACAGACGAGCATGCATATATTTTTAATATTTATAAAATGTAAAGCTTCGCTCCCAAAGATTATCGTTTAATTATGATAGTTAAGTTGGCCCTATCTTTTCTGAAAGGGATTTCACATTTTTTGCATAATCAGTGCTCGCCCTTTATTTTATACATGTATGTATGTATGTATGTATGTATGTATGTATGTATGTATGTATGTATGTATGTATGTATGTATGTATGCATGCATGTATGTATGCATGCATGTATGTATTTATGTTTGTATGTATGTATGCATGTATATATGTATGTATGTATGCTTGCATGTATGTATGTATGTTTGTATGTATGTATGTTTGTATGTATGTATGTATGCATGTATGTATATTTGTATGTATGTATGAATGTATGTATAAATGCTAGTATGTATGTTTGCTTGTATGTATGTATGTTTGTATGTATGTATGTATGCATGTATGTATATATGTATGTATGTATGCATGCATGTATGTTCGCATGAATGCATGTATGTATATGTATGTATGTATGTATGTATGTATGTATGTATGTATGTATGTATGTATGTATGTATGTATGTATCTATGATCGTAAGTATGTATGTATGTTTGCTTGTATGTATGTTTGTATGTATATATGTATGTGTGCATTAATATAGGTATGTAATGGTGTGTGAATATAACTGTTTGAATGTATGTATGTATGTATGCATATATGTTCGTATGAATGTATGTATATATGAATATATGAATATATGTATGTATATATGAATATATGTATGTATATATATATGTATGTATGAATGTATGTATGTATATATGTTTGTATATTTGCTTGTATGTATGTTTGTATGTATATGTGTATGTGTGCGTTAATGTTGGTATGTATTCATGTATGTATATCTGTTTGTATGTATGTATGTATGACAAAGAGCGGAAGAACTCATAAGAGTCTACGGCCATCCAAAAGTGTGTAAATATGTAAATATACACATGTACATATGTATGTATATGTATATGTGTATATACATGGGTGCATGTGTATGTATATGCGCGGGGACATAGAAATAGTCGGGCTGGACACTCGATCGCGCGGTTAAACCACTGGGAGTGAAGGACCCCTAGTCTTTGTCAGGGCATTCTTCTTGGAGAAGGCAACTCAGGAAACTGGGATAACTCCGATATAAAACCTGCGGCTCAGTAGTTACCGATGATGTTGATCATTTCTTCTTTTCAGGTTATAGCTACTGTCGCTCAGAGAGTGGGATTGGCTCAGTGCACAGTCTTTCCTCACTTTAAAAAATATCTTCATGCACAGGCATTGCACGATAGAATTAATTAATAATTATTAATAATAGTATATCGTTCAATGGCCATACTCGATAACGAGGGGGCAGCCATCATCATCATGTATGTATGTATGTATGTATGTTTATCTCTTTCTCTTAATTTCGAGTATATTTTTTTTGACCGGCCACCTTCCTGGTGGCAAGGTTGTAAAAAATTGTCATCCCTTGAATCGCAAGAATGTTTTGCAAATTTTGAAGGTGCCAGCTATCGCAGCCATTTGTAGACTATGAATTAGGGAGCTACGCTTTTTGTCCGCAACTCCAAGTTCAGTCATATGTATGTATGTGTATATGTATGTACGTATATCTGTATGTATATATGTATGTATGTATATATATGTATGTATGTATGTATGTATGTATGTATGTATGTATGTATGTATGTATGTATGTATGTATGTATGTATGTTCTAGTCTTATTATTCTATACATTTTCACTAATAGAGAGAGAGAGCCGGTTTCTAACAGAGAAACAAGATTCCTTATGTATATATGTATGTGTTTGTGTGTGTGTGTGCGTGTGTGTGTGTGTGTGTGTGTGTGTGTATGTGTGTGTGTGTGTGTGTGTGCGTGTGTGTGTGTGCGTGTGTGTGTGTGTGTGTGTGTGCGTGTGTGTGTGTGTGTGTGTGTGTGTGTGCAGGTATGAGTGTTATTGCATGTGTTTTGAGTTATATGTGCACACGTGCAAATGTTTCTGTATTTATACATGTGTATATGCAGTTATAAAACGCTGAATTTCTTAAATGGTTTACACATATTACTGTTCCATTGATGGATTGCACTTGTAATTAACTAACTAGTCGTGCCTTTTCTGGTTGTGTAAATCCCAGCTTCTCAATATTTGTACTGAGGCAGTAGCATATACCAGAGCCCCAGTTACCACAAATCTAAAAGTATAGTCAGGACGGAGTATCTGCAGATTCCTTTTTGTTAATATTTAGCATTATATTGATATCTGCTGGGCAGCTGATTTCCACTAGTGTGATACCGTCTTTTCTCTGTCCCATATCCCTATGTCTGGTCTGTTATGTTTACAATTTGTTGAGATTTTGACTGGAACATACCACCATTATCTTTCATATTATGTATGTATATGTTCGCATTACTGTAACTTTTTATACGTTTATTCTCGGGGCTATCGTTTCTATGAATGGCATTGTATATTGCTTTGCCTCATAGTCAGATAGTACCGTAATGGCATGTTTGGACAGATGCTTATGACATAGGTGACATCTTCGATGTTAATCCTGCTGAGTCAGCATCTGTTGTTATATCTAGGTATTTTGCCTACATTCCTATCTATTTTTTTAATCAGGTATTTTATATTGATTTCCTGTTCTTGGATTGTAAGAACATATCCTTCAAAGTGGAAGCCAATATAATGGTTGTTGGTCCAAGATAGACTGCTTTGCTTATCTATATTTCTCTCACTTTGAAGCTTTTTGGCAACATAGCCATGCATGATTTGCTGCTGACAAGAATACAGCTTTTAGCCAGAAATACACAGGGTATTGCTATACAATGTCCCTGGGTGTGAAGTTTTGGCATGAA
>OZ024741.1:179911067-179913567 GCA_964016885.1 Eledone cirrhosa
GGTTTTTTGTTCCTTTTTTTGTTGTTGATGTTGTTGTTACTGATGTTGTTCTTGTTCAGCCCCAGGTCGAGCAGACCTTTGATCAAATAAGTATCAACCATGGCTCACCGAACTTATTTCTTTTTCCTTTTCTAGACATGATGTATCTAGGACTACGCCATCCACTGTGTTCATTCATTTTAATAAAATTACCCCAATGTGTGATGGGAAGGAGATTTCGGGTGCTATTTCTAAGCGCCGTCTAGTGGTTAGGGTATTGAGTTCATATCATAAGGTACTGAGTTCAATCCCTTAACCGGATGATGCGTTCTGTCCTTCACTTGACGTTGGTCAATTCCACCCAGGCGAAAGAAAATATGTACTATCAGCAGCAGCAGGGGAAGATGTACGCTGTGCCGGACTGGCGACCCATCGAATGGAAATTCTTGTAATCTCAGCCGCTTTAACGCATCATGAAACAGGGATATGTTATTTCCCAATGAGCCTCTCGTTTGGGACAGATTAAAATTTTAACGTAAGTATGGTATTATTTACGGGAGATTTGGCTGCTATTTCGAGATGAACAGGTGTAACATTATTACATGTGTTTTAATAGGAATGGATTTTAGATTGACGACGTGATAAATGTACTGGTTTATTTTTGATTAGCCACAGAGAAAACAGGCGAATTAGCAGAGTTGTTAGAACGTCGAATAGAATGCTTTGTGGTATTCGCATCAACCCTCTACGATCTGAGTCCAAAACCTACTGAGATAAGATTTGCGAGGTCGAGAAAAAAAACTACCTGTCACAATCACTCTCTCTCTCTCTTTCTCTCTAAAAAAAAAAAAAAAAAAAAAAATCGGTTGTGTTCAGACCTGGAGAAGGATGGGTTCTGCAAGGTTTAAATTGCCCAAGATACGCCGTATGTCACTACAGTGCCCCTTCCAACATGCATGCATACATACATTCATACATACATACATACACATTCCAAAACGTCTGCATCTAATAACTACATGTACACATGTACAGATACAAAGAATATACACACGCACACATATAACTCAAAACATACACCTCCTAACATACAACATCCATACCTGCACACACATGCATGCAGATATGCATACATATCTACCTAGTTGATGTTGTGTAAATTCCAACGAGAGAGTCTTATAACTATGTTAGAAACCGACTCCCTCTCTATTGGTAAAAACTTGTGAAATTATAAAACCAGGAGAACATACAAACATACATACATACATACATACATACATACATACATACATACATACATACATACATACATACATACATACATACATACATGATGACTGCAAACTCTGCTAAGAGTACTGCAATCGCTTGTCAGATTATAGAGTTTGGTGCACTTTTAAGCTACGGCCAGCCACACGAACCTGTAATATATCCTGAACAAGCAATGCCTGTGCTTTGAAGGTTTGTTTAAGTGGAGAAAGTCTTTGCACTCCACCAATACCACTCTCTGAGCATCGAAAACGGTACCTGAAAAGGAGAACTGGTCAGCATCATCGGATGCTTCCGAAGCCGCAGGTTTTTTCAGAGTTTCCTTCTCCTAAAAAGGTGTTGTGACAACAACTGAAGGCCTTTCACTCCCAGATTAAAAAAAAATACTATTTGGATGGCTGTTGACTCTGCTGAGTTCCACCGCCTTCGCCGGGTCTTGTATTTAATCCCGCAGGGAGTTCAAATATCCCCCTCCTTACCAAGCTAGCTTGTTGGGTTTGCCGGTTTAGTCGCCGACGACCCGACCATAGGGCAGGTTGTACTGCGTTACATGTTACCAGTAGCACTTGAGAGGGACCTGCCATACATACATACATACATACATACATACATACATACATACATACATACATACATACATACATACATTCGTTTGACTTGTTACAGAGAAAAATACGACGAGTTGGCAGAGGGATGAGTGTTTCGTATAGAGCGCCTGGCAAAATTTCTTCTGAATCCATAGTAAACTGACATCTGACTGTTCAAAGAAGACTTAAAAAATAACCAGTAACGACATCTCTTGTAAATGGAAAAAATTTGGCATCGTATATATATATATATATATATATATATATATATATATAGGAACAAGTATGACACCGACGGCAGAGCTCAAGCCGTTTCGACGGCTATTTCTGGACTAAATAAGAACTTTTAGCCTGGTAAATAAATAGCCGAACTTCTCAGGGGGTATTTCCTTCCTTATATGGGAAGATAGTAATTGTCAAGAGGGTTGGTCAAAAATTTGTTGTAAAGACAGATAAATCTATCATGGCATTTGGTGGGTGGTAGGGGTGACTGAACTTGCCGGTAGAACAAAGAGGGAGTGGGGGAAACCCAGTCAGGCGATGAAAGTGAAATCTATACAGTAGATTCTAAGGATAGTGTATAAAGGTTGAAAAAAGTGTACTGGAGAAGAGGGGGGGGGGGGTGAAAGAATAAGTAAATCGAAAGGGAGTAAAAAAAAAACATT
>OZ024741.1:179918567-179928567 GCA_964016885.1 Eledone cirrhosa
TTGGGTAAATTCTCTATTGAAGTCACCGCGAAGAGGCCGCTTTCGGTTATTTATCAAATATTTCTTTATGGGAGCCTTTATTCTTATAGCCTGGTCTAATTGATTTTTTTTATATGGTTAATTATGCTAATTGGGAGAAGAAATGGTATATATTTTATCTAATAATTCTAAGGACATGATTTATGATATATTGCTCTGATTATTTAATTTATTAATTCTTCATTGAGCCACACCGTGACCGGATGCCACATATATATCTGTGACTTTATGTATATGTAAATCTTTATATTTAATAATCTCCCGTTGGTTTGAGAAGCAATTAGGCGATATTGGGCTGCGCTTTCCAGCAACTAGCCTACCCGCCGTAAGCAACTAATCAACTAATCACATTCTTTCTAACTTGACCACTGCACGTCACGATTCTTAGCCATTTTTGAATTTAGTTTTGGCGCGATCGCTTCGGAAAATTAACTGTCCAACTTGAGTTTGTCTCCTGAAGAGTCTGTTACTCTAGGTTCATCGTAACAATAGGATATCTAAAAATACGGACGAAACCATGGTAGAGATGTAATTACGGTATGTACACGTTTCTTCTAAGTTTAAATTTACACCTAATTGTGTATGGTTGGCGGTATATTTAGTCAGTTTCTACATGCTGTTGAAATGTTGGGTAAATACTCTATTGAGGTCACCGCGAAGAGGCCGCTTTCGGTTATTTATCAAATATTTCTTCATAGGAGCCTTTATTCTTATAGCCTGGTCTAATTTATTTTTTTATATGGTTAATTATGCTAATTGGAAGAGGAAATGGTATATATTTTATCTAATAATTCTAAGGACATGATTTATGATATATTGCTCTGATTATTTAATTTATTAATTCTTCATTGAGTCACAACGTGACCGGTTGCCACATATATATCTGTGACTTTATGTATATGTAAATCTTTATATATATATATATATATATATATGTGTGTGTGTGTGCGCGCGCGTGTGTGTGTGTGTGTGTGTGTGTGTGTGTGTGTGTGTGTGTGTGTGTGTGTGTGTGTGTGTGTGTGTTGTGTGTGTGTTGTGTGTGTGTGTGTGTGTGTGTGTGTGTGTGTGTGTGTGTGTGTGTGTGTGTGTGTGTGCGTGTGTGTGTGTGTGTGCAACTTGAACACTTTTTATTTCAATTCTGATCTCAATCGAACAGCTTTGGCACCTTTGTTTCTTAGAGCACGTACCTTAGCTCCGACAATGCAACATTCGTGTTTCGCATTGAAGAAATGAAATGGTCTACGCCATTCTCGCCGCTAGCACGTCTGTTGCAATGCCAATTTTAATCACCTCCTCTAATTAAGCTACCAGCTCCCCTTCCTTTTCGATAGCTGCTTCGTTACTAAATGCTATTGAAATTACTCTAATCTCTCTCTTGAGAGTACCCCACCACCTGTTGTTGACGACACCCCTTGTCAACTTACATTTAACTTAAGTGGTGACCCAGTCTCGACAGTCTTCACGAGTCCTATCTAGGTCGACCATGCAGATCACAAATTTATAATATTGATTAAGATAATTATGATAATATAAAGGGGATAACGTTATTGAATTAGTTTTCATTCTAACAGCGAATACGTAAATACATTGGTGAGTTTTATATCGAATAATAATATTATTCGATTCGTTTGCAAGTAAACAGCCTCATTACGCTATGTGTTTCTCTCTGCTACCGCTACAACAAAAGGATGACGATAGTCATCTAAAACACAGAAGCTGTTACTATTACTATTATTAGCAGAAAAACCACCCTCGGATAGTTTTCTGCTATCATGTGTAGTGTGCATATTGATATTATACGCAAATATATATGAATGTAGATATGATACGTCAAATAGAATCGTAATTGACAATATGCACAGACATTGAAGAGAGACTGTGTTACCCTCTCTTCTGTAATCAGTAAAGTAATCCATGATACATTACAAAAAAAAAACCATGTTGTATATAAACTGCATTACGGAGAAATGTAATGAAAACAAAAAAGGAGAAAATTAGCGACGGAAATATAAACCTTATATAACGATGCAAATATATACACGTTTATATAAGCGATGTGATAAGTGTTATGATATAACGGACGCTAATCGGAAGTGTAGACATTTGAAAATTTTAAAGAAGTGAATCTTAAAATAAGCAATATATTATATATAAGAATATTTATGTTTAATCAACAACTACGAAATTTAGTAGATACATTTTATAATATTCATTCATAATTTATACACAGTAATCCAACTTATTTTAATAACGTGTTCAGAAAATAATATCCCTGACATAGTCTCGCAGCCCCCCAATTATTATATATAAGATTCAATATAAAACTCGCGAATTTTATTAAATTACTTATGTACACACGCTTACACACATAATCTCTCACACACATACCTTTACACACACACACATATACACATTTATATACATGCACATACACGAGTATACGTACATACATAAATTAACACACCTACACACGAAATAAAGAAGTAATTGATGATGAGAGTTAAGTACCACCTGGTACTAACGTACGTAAAGGAGACTATTACAGGGAATTAAAAACATATTTATAACTAATCTATCTATCTATCTATCTATGTATCTATCTATCTATCTATCTATCTATCTATCTATATACTACTAAAACTCTGTGATTGCTTGCTTGCCTGCTTGTCTGTAATGTAATACAGACAAAAGGTTGCATAAAGGGAAAATACTTTGAAAGGAAGTTGACCCTGAAATGAGGATACAAATGGGATAAAACAAGTTTCGCGTAAATCGGAGAACGGGTTTCCGGGATATGGGTTTTTTTACCGGATACCTTCATAAACACAGAGAGAGAGAGAGAGAGAGAGAGAGAGAGAGAGAGAGAGAGAGAGAGAGAGAGAGAGCTGGTGTTGTAGTTGTGTATATATGTATATATATATATGTGTGTGTGTGAGACTATGACCAGTATATATAGATCACAGACTCCACACACACACACGCACATATATATATATATATATATATATATATATATATATATATATATATATATATATATATATATATATATATACACACACATACATATATATATGTATACACACACAGATTTATATATATAAATACCCACACATATATACGTATATATATATATATATATATTTATATATATATATATATATATATATATTGAAACTAGTACATCGTTCCTGTGTCAGTGTTGAACAAAAAGACGACGATGGTTGCCTGAACACTGTACGGCGTAATTCGGGCTGTTTGTTTACAAACAAACCGAACATTATAATAAATGTTCGGTAAACCCATGCGTACATATATATATATGTGTGCATGTATGTATATATATACATACTACTGTACGTCTGTATACATATATGTATGTACGTATACATGCATACTTACATGTAAGTATCAGCCGTACTAAGAGTGAGAAATGAAATTTCGTTTTATTCTTTTCCATATATATATATATATATATATATATGGTCGTTCCAGTTTCATTTCACATTATATACATATCTGTGTATATTTTAATTATTTTTAAGTGAACATTATTTTAAAAAAATATTTTGAAGTGAACGTGACACAACGGGTCACGGGTGGTCTAGTTATATACAAGATTTGATATAAAACTCAATGTTATTAAATTACATTAAATTACATATGTACACGCGTGCTTACACACATACACGCTCACACACATACGTTTACACACACATATACACATTTATATACATCCACATACGCGCGTACACGTACACACGGAAATTAACACACCCACGTACGCATAAAAATGTAAGTGATGACGAGAGTTAAGTACCACCTGGTACTAACGTACGTAAAAGAGACTATTACAGGGAATTGAAAACATATTTATAGCTAATTATTAATAAAGATACAATGAAATACAAAAATTGAGAAAATAAAAATAAAAATAAAAATATAAAGTTTATAAAAGGTTATTATGAACATTACTAGTTGATAGAAGTTAATAGTTAGTAGACTCGAAGTTACGTTAAAAATGTTTATATATATATATATGTATATATATATGTATATATATATGTGTATATGTGTAAATTTATATATATATATATATATATATATATATATATATATATAAATTATTTAGAAGTGAAGCATATCAATTTGTCTCTGGATGTTTACTGAGGAGTGCAGGACATGATATTCCTACACTTATTTAACTCGGAACATATTTGGATCTTAAAGTTTAAACTTATCTACGGAACAGGTTTGATTTTGAAATTTAAATGTGTATAAACATCACGGCCTCTTGGCAATACAGTTCGTCTTCGTTGATTTATTATTTTAAATCGATATGGACAAGCTGTAGTATAATAATTAGTATACTTCAATCTGGCTAAATTTTTCTTTTGCAATATATATACAGATGTGTTGGTATCTGTGTTTCATCACATACATATTAATTTATATATATATATTTATAATTTATATACCTTATATACATTATAAAACTCTCTTTTAAAAGAATTGTTCCTCTCATTTTTTCAATAACGTCACTTTGACGAATCAAAGAAAGGAAAAAAAGAAAAAAAAAACAGACCCTTAAATATATTTTCCGTGCTATTTCCAATTTCACCTTTTCTCTATAACCACTGATTTGTATAGAACCTTACTTCCCTTTTCAAATATATATATATATATGTGTGTGTGTGTGTGTGTGTGTGTGTGTATACTTACTAACATTCGGATGATTTAAGAAATGTTGGGACAATTCGAGAAATCTAGTCGCTCAACGTAAATGACTATAATAATAGTCGATTACTATAAATATTAGTTGAGAAAATATAGTACTAAAAGCAGAAAAATTGGGCAGATACGCCTGCGAGGAATCGATCTCCACATCTGTCGAATGCCGAGCGTGTGCGTTGATCATTATTCTAAGTGATTACTGAATGGGACAAGTCCGGGCTCTCGAATTACAGATAACAAAATCCGAGGAAACTAGTGACCGCCTGTTTCGGCAAAACATTTGTTATTGGTGTAATATAAAATTTGTTAATTTCCTCTTCCGTTTGAAGAAGAAAGACCTGCCGTTTAAAACTAATTCCTTCGTCGGAGAGAGAAACTGTATGTCCTTCGGTTTTCCAAAGACTAAGTACAAAAGGTCTGAGCATTTTTTTTCTTTTAACATCATACGAATTTTTTCTTTTAACATCATACGAATTTATCAAAGTATTCTCTTACGAATTATAGGTACAAGCCACCCGCTGTGAACACAGCATGGACGTTAGCAGGCTCGTGGCCTAATGGGTAATGGTGTTCGACTTGCGATTATAATCTCGTGGGTTGGATTCCTGGACTGGGTTGAGTGTCGTGTTCTTGAGCAAAACACTTCATTTCACGTGGTCCCTGAATACTCAGCAGAAAATGAGTACCGGTAATAGTTGGTGATTTAACCTGCGATGGACTGGCGTCCTGTCCAGGGGGCAGTCTTGTACTCTTATTCGCTTCACGGAAACCATCAAGCGCCCGCTTGATAAGCCTCAGAGCTCGAGACATACTTTAGACTTAGCAATCATAAGGTTCCAGTTTCAATCTCACTGCATGGCATCTTGGGCAAATGTCATTTACCAGAGCTTGAGTAAAATTGTGTTAACGGAAACTGTTTGGAAGGCCGTTGGTATGAACTGTACCTGCAATTCAAAGTGCCAGCTTTGTTACACAGTGCTATGCTGAATCTTACCGAGAATTACATTACGGTTACACGTGACAATGGAATTCTCAACCAATTGCACGTTAAATTAACGTGCAAGTATCTGAGCATTCCATGGACACGTATACCTTAAACGTAGTTCCCAGGGAAATTCAGCGTGATACAGTGTATGTAACAAGGCTGGCTCCTTTGAATTACAGACACATCCCATTTCCTCCAGTTGAGTGAACTAAAGCAACGTGAAATAAAGTGTCTTGCTCAAGGACATAATGCACTACTGAGATTCGAACTTGAGCCGAACACTCCAACCACCCCAATCACTAAGACACACATCTTCATCACATAAACATACCTTCACAACATACACATACTTCCACAACACACACACCACATATGTACACACACACACACATACAGCACACACGTACGCACGCAACACACACACACACACACACACACACACACACACACACACACACACACACACACACACACACACACACACACACACACACGCACGCACGCACGCACGCACGCACGCACGCACGCACGCACGCACGCACGCACGCACGCACGCACGCACGCACGCACGCACGCACGCACTCACACACACACACACAGAACCTCCAATGATTCTATCATAATACTGAGATTTAGAATTAAAATTGCCCATAAGTTGAATAAAACTCCTATTAAAAAGCAATAAAAATGGGAAAATACATCTGCCTCAGTCTCTTTTAAACCTTTCAAGATGGAAAGAAACAATATAATTCTATTTAAGAAAATTTATATTATATATAATTACTGAGTCAACGTCAACGATGAAGGCTTTAAGTGGTCGTACGATCTGTTAGAAATAACAGCCAGATTTCCTTTTATTTTTCCTCCTTTCGAGATCTATAAATAAACTACCAGTCTAGTATTGGGTTCGATCTTTTCTTTTTGTCTCTTATTTTCTGGTGGAAAATATCGACCGTGTCCCGACCTAGGGTGGGTTACGGCAGGTTTTAAATGTTCGAGATACACTCTCTGCAGAAACTCTAATCCAAATCCAAACCGCAATGCTATAACTCCATTATTAGTTAACCCTTTAGCATTTAAACCAGCTGTATCCGGGCAGAATTCTGTCAGCTCATTTTCTATAAACTGGCCATAACTGGCCACACATGTTGATGTTAAGGTATTGTTCTCAAAATCTCATAGATTCGATATTATGTGAGATAAAGACTTTACCATGAAAATACAATAGTATATATATACTAATGTAAATGCTAAAGGGTTAAAGACTCTTTGCCTTTATTTATTAGGGATGCTATCCGTCATATGATGGACGGGTAATGAAAGGTACCTACTTTTACCACTGTAGGTAATATCAGGTAATATTACAGACGTTCCTAAGCATAATTTTACCTTCTGTGTTTTTATTTATTCAAATTTAATAATGCATATACAAGATAATGAAATGAATACTAAATTTTAAAATAAAAATAGTTATGAAATAAAAAAAAAAGATTAATTAAAACAAATTTCCCATTTATATATTTGAAATAAATAGTTAAACTACTACTAGTGCTACTACTACTACTACTACTACTACTACTACTACTACTACTACTACTACTAATGATTGTTTCATTTATTGGCCACAAGGGCCGACATACAGAGGACAATACAATAGACAGGGACAGTGAAGGTTTACATATATAACGTGTAAAAATATAAATAACAATAAGAAAACAAGAAAAATACAAAAATGAGAATTCCCCAATAGGGGGGATAACCACATAGGGTTGACTCAGCTACCCCACCAATCCTGAACCATCCGACGATTCGAGGGCACCCCTCTCCTCCTCAAACCAGCTTACAGGCGCATGATCAGAGTAGTCCCACTCACACAGGCCATTCTCGCCACATTCACCCACCTTTTAGCAAGTGTACTGGTGTGGGGAAGCACTTCGCTCTCCACTCTCACCTTCCTTTCCAGGTGAAACTTGAAGAAGTTGATGAGGGATTGGCCGAAGAGAAAAGTGTCTGTCTTCATTCCTTTCAACCTGCTCCACCATACAGCCTCTTTCGCTACTGTCACCAGTAAGAGCCAAAAGAAGGCGGCGGGTCGATCTTCACTATGGACTTGGCCGATAGCCGGATCCGTTCTATACGCGACAACAGCTGTTGTCAGTAATGCACGGACGATGGACGAGTGCGTGCAGAACGGTTTCGTCGCCGTGTGCGCATCTCGGGCAGATCCATCTGACAGCACTTCTGTGCCTGTAGAGTTTATCTCGAACCGGAAGTGCCCCCTCCCCCCGGTAGCACTGCCAAGAGAGCGATTTATGGAAGTTATCCATCGTACCCGACTCGAAGGTTCTCCGGAACAACCACTAATCCTCTATATAACTCGCCAACCACTAATCCTCTATATAACTCGGGAGTGGAAGTTCTACTGACCGCATTGCCCGCCTGGTAGAGGGCAGTGAATGCCTGGCAACATTCTTGATGCCAGGCACCCAGTCTCGGTCTCTTCTTGACCCAGAACATCTTCTTGACCCAGCACAGCAGCTCAGTCAAAGAGACGAGCTGCGCAAAGGCCCGCCTGACAAACGGTGACCACACCTGCTCACCGTTTAGGCAGAATATCTGGAGATGCCGTAGCCTCAGCGCATCATTAGCCACGAAATACTCAGCCCTCTGCGTAGAGGGTGCTGGTAGCAGATGGACCGTCTCACCAATGGAAACTGTCCTCTCCACAAGAAGTTGAAGAGGAGCCGTTCCAATTTGGCGAGGCGCTAATGGGGTCAAGGCGCGACGGTCAGGCGGAAGTAGATGACGGACGCGATGTACGCGTTCGCCACCCCGACCCGTTTTTTTCAGGGACAGCTTCCTCTCGGCTCATTTTTGGGTGGTGGACTTTCCTCTCCAGGTGCCGAGTTGCAAACCCACCGACTTATCCGGGTTAAGTTTCGTTTCCGTCAACCTTTCATATTCTTCCAATAAGGTGGCGACCACCTCGAATTCAGAGGTGTCCGACACCATCACGGTGATGCCGTGCTCATAAACTGACACAGCCTTTCCGCGTCCCGGTTCAAGTGGGATGCCCTGCAACACCTCCAGCTTCCGCAACAAAGCCTCGAGAGTCAATACGTACAGAAGTGAGGAGAGAGGGCACCCTTGACGGACCGATCGGGAGATCTGAAACGGTTCCGAAAGGTGGCCATTAACTTTGACCACCGAACATATGCCGCTGTGGATTGCAGCGATCCAGCCTCTGATGACGGGACCAAAGCCAGCTGCCTTGAGGACAGCCTCCAGGTATCGTTGGTCGACCCTATCAAAAGCTTTCGAGGGTAGGGTTTACACACTATCCTCTCTACAATGTATCACATGAGGTGGAGGTTGTCGTGTATGGACCTGGTCGGGATTGCGCAAGTTTGTGCCTTCCGAACCAAATCCCAGACGACAAACGCCAACTTCTTAGCTCACACCTTGACCAAAATCTTAAACTCTGTATTGAGCAGAATTATGAACCTGAAATTATCTAATGTGTCCCTCTTATTCCTGTCTTTCCTCATCAGCGTCACTACACCCCGGCTCACAAAACTGGGAATACACTCATTCTGCTGCCAGATACAGTAGAACACTTCGAATAGATCGGAGAAATAATAATTGTTTCTACTTTTGGCACAAGGCCAGCAATTACCCAGTACATTACTGGTACTTTATTTTATCGACCCCCGTAAGGATGAAAGGAAAAGTTAACCTCGGCGGGATTTGAACTCAGAATGGCAAGGTCCGTAACTCTGTGCGTCAAAGCATTGCGTCCGACCCTCTACCGATACTGCCAATCCACAATACAATTTAGCTATAATTAATTACATATGTAACTTATTGACTGGCACTCGACTTAATTGATTCCGACTGACAATTACTCGAATTTCGCCAATACTGGCTTGTCACCATTTGTGTGTGGTGTATGTGTACATTTCTTTCTTTCTTTCTTTCTTTCTTTCTTTCTTTCTTTCTTTCTTTCTTTCTCTCTCTCTCTCTCTCTCTCTCTCTCTCACTCTATCTCTCTCTCTCTCCCTCTCTCTCTCTCTCTCTCTCTCTCTCTCTTTCTCTCTGTATATATATATATATATATACGTATGTATGTTCACCTAGTTTTATAATTTCATAATTTTTTACCTATAGAGAGAGAGAGAGGGAGTTTCTAACATAGATTCAAAACTCTCTCATTGGAATTGACACATCAACTAGGTAGATATG
>OZ024741.1:179931067-179933567 GCA_964016885.1 Eledone cirrhosa
GAGCCAATGCGGCAAACGCAAATCCCCGGGTCTCGATGGTCTTCCATACAAACTATATCTAGCTATGCCGGACTTGTTCCCCGATCTCCTCGAGGCGGTCTACTGCAACTGGCAACAGAACGGGAGAATTCCCTGTGCTGTGACCAAGGGCGTAGTCACGCTAGTGAGGAAGGACGAGAACAAGGGGGACGATATAAATAATTTCAGGCCCATAACTCTGCTAAATACAGAGTTACAGATTTTGGCCAAGGTGCTAGCAAAGAGGTTGGCGCTTGTCGTGGGTAACTTAGTGGGAGATGCGCAGACATTTGCTATCCCGTCCAGGTCCATCCACAACAACCTCCACCTCATGCGATACATCATAGAGAGGGTTGGGAACGAACCCGGCTTTGGTGGGGCCCTGATCAACTTGGATCAATCTAAGGCATTCGATAGGGTCGACCATGGTTACCTGGATGCGGTGCTAGCGGCGGCAGGCTTCGGACCCGTTTTCAGGGGCTGGATCAATGCCATGCACAGCAGCCGCATCTGCTCTAGGGTCAAGGTGAACGGCTACCTCTCGGAGCCGTTCGAAATCGCGCGGTCCATCCGACAGGGGTTCCCTCTCTCCTCCCTTCTGTATGTAATGACTCTAGAGCAACTGCTGCGGAAGTTGGAGTTCTTGCAGGGCATCCCGTTGGAACCGGGATTGCGGAAAGCGGTGTCAGCCTACACCGATGACGTAACAGTAATGGTGTCGACGGCCTCGGAAATCGGGGCGATCGGCACCTTACTGGAGGAGTACGAAAGGTTTACAGGGGCTAAGCTGAACCGGGACAAGTCGATCGGTCTGCAACTCGGCACGTGGAGGGGCAGATCTGTGCCCTCCGATGGCGTCGTCGGGCGCTGGACGGAGGGCCCGGTGAAGTTGCTCGGGGTCTGGTTCGGACCAGACCTCCAGGTGGAGAAGAACTGGGGTGAGGTAACGAACAGGGTGTTTGCACTGACCCAGAAGTGGGTCGAGTGCAAACTGTCCCTGAAAGGTCGGGCGGAGGTGACGAACACTTATATAGCGTCCGTCATCTACTACCGCCTGACCGTCGTGCCTTGCCCAAGGGAAACGCTCGCCAAAATGGAGCGCGCACTCTTCCAATTCCTTTGGAAGAAGCGGGCTCCTATGGTGAGGAGATCCATCTGCTGTCAACACCCTTCGAAAGGCGGGCTGGGGATGCCGTGGCTAATGATACGTAAACACGCATTAAGGCTACGGCACCTTCAGGTATTCCTATCGGGTCAACCGGTGTGGGCCCCGTTTGTGAGGCGAGCCTTTCACAGACTCGTCTCACTCACCGAGCTGCAATCCTGGATCAAGCAAAGACCGAGAAAACTGGGCGCCTGGCACACCGAGTGTGCCCAGGCGCTCACGGCTCTCTGGCAGGCGGACCCGGCTGTAAGTGGAGAATCCACCTCGTCATTCTATAGAGGGCTGGTGGTTAGCAGGTGCGACGACACCCTCGGAGAAGCCCTAGGCATGGAGGAAGACGAACTGGCCAACCTGTTCGGTAGGACATTCAGCCCGGGACCTAATGGGTAACTTCCAGAGGTTCCTGGCCTGGCAATGCTACAGAAGGGCTCTGCCCGTTCGAGAAAGGCTCTACAGACACGAGCGCCCGGGTAGGGACCCCTCGAAAAAGATCTGTCCGAGATGCGTGTGCGACGAGGAAACCGTTTCACACGCATTGGTACACTGCTCGGACATTGCCGATCTGTGGGGCTATGTCGAACAACTGCTGTCAAGGGTGGGACCGATCCGGTTGACCACCCAGTCTATTGTAACGATCAAGCCGCCTCCCCTCTTCAAAAACGAAGAAGAGGCGGTGTTTCTGTGCGTAATAGCCATGGCGAAAGAGGTTGTATGGTGGACGCGTCTGAAAGGACTGAGGTCAGACATCTTTCTCTCTGGCCAACAACTGGTCCGTTTCTTCCGATATCATTTCGGAAGAAGGATCAGGATGGAGAGAGATGTGCTGCACCCCAGCCGTTTTTATGAAAGTGGCGAGAATGGCCCGTGTGAATGGGCCTTCACTCTACATCAGACTATAGGTGAGGAAGATGAAAGACCAAGGAAGCACCCCTTCTCTTGCACACTTTTTTTCGGGGGTGTGTGCGACCCCCAAGGCGCCTCCTCTCTATTGAGGATTTTGTTATAAATTTTATTCTGTTATATTTTATTTTATTTTTATATTTTGTTATTGCCTCCTCCTTATTGAGGACGCCTTGTTTTGTAAACTCCCCCCATTGTACTTGTCCCACTTTTGATGCCCTGGTGGCAAATAAAAGAAACATATCTATCTATCTATCTTTTGTTATAAATTTTATTTTTTGTTATATCTTATTTTATTTTTATATTTTGTTATTGCCTCCTCCTTATTGAGGACGCCTTTTTGTGTAAACTCCCCCCTTTGTACTTGTCCCACTTTTGATGCCCTAGTGGCAAATAAAAGAAACATATCTATCTATC
>OZ024741.1:179948567-179966067 GCA_964016885.1 Eledone cirrhosa
TAATATTAAATATTAATTTTTTAACTTCATCCTATAAGTCTAAACAAAATTGTAAAGGTTCCAATCTTCTGCTCACACATTATAACATACATACCTCCACTATATTTACCTCTGCTAAGATACGGGTCCCTTTGAAAATATTTTCTTCGCGCCATTCCTGGCCTGACTGTAGTCTGACATTAATATCGACCTTTCTTCCTCTTTCTTTCTATCTTTCTTCTTGTAGCCATCAACCCTGACTTTTCTTCTTCTTCCTTTTTTTTTTCCTTCTCTTCTCCCTTCTTTCTCTCTTTCTCCTTGTAGCATGATATTAATGCTGACTTATCTTCCTCCCCCTTTTTGTTTGCCTATATTTGACCGGTAGTAGTTGTTAAGATACGGGTCCCTTAGAATAAATTTTTTTCGCGACATTCCTGGCCTGACTGTAATACCAACCTTTCCCCTTCTTTCTTTCTGTCTTTCTTCTTATAGCTGACATTAACCCTGACTTCTCTTCTTCTTCCTTTTCTTCCTTCCCCCTTCTTCTCTCTTCTTTCTTTCTTTTTTCTTGTGGCATGATATTAACGCTGACTTATGTTCCTGTTCCTTTCTGTTTTCCTTTATCTGACCGGTAGTAGCACACTGTAAGCTTTAGCCACGTCACTTGAGGGCGACCGGCAAAGGTGGAAGGTGCTGGATGGCGGTCGACCTCGGGTCTTTGATTTTCAGCCCCATGGGTTTTATTCATTACATTCACTTATTATATTTCGAATACCTGATGATATCACCGGATTCATACGGAACCCGGTCATTGAAATGATCATAGTATAATAAACCTTTCAAGGATTTACACAAGTCCAGCCTCCTGTCATTTCATTATAATATTTAACTCCGTAATAGCACCACCAACTACAAAAACAAAGACGGTTGAACTGCTTTACGTTGAGTACTCTTCATATTATTACATTAAGATTGACCATACGGAATTGACCAGCTCTATCCAGTGGTGAACCTCAAACCTGAATATATATATATATGTAAGTATGTATGTATACGTACATACATATATGTATACAGACGTACAGTAGCATGCATATATATATGTGTCAGTGTTGAACAAAAAGGTGACGTGGTTGCCTTAACACCGTATGGCATAAATTCAGGCTGTTCAGTTTGTTTACAAACGAACAAAGCGGCGTTATAATAAGCGTCCGCTAAACTGATGCGTGCATATATGTATGTGTACCTGTATGTATATGTATATATGTATATGTATGTATATATATATATATATATATATATATATATATATATATATATATATATATATATATATATATATATATATATATATATATATATATATATATATATATATATATGCATGCTACTGTACGTCTGTATACATATATGTATGTACGTATACATACATACTTACATTTAAGTAAGTGCCATACTAAGAGTGAGAAATGAAATTTCGTTTTCATTTTTTTTTTCAACTTATATATATATATATATATATATATATATATATATATATATATATATAAAAACATGAGAAGAAAGAAGAATACTGCGTGGTTTGCACATGGGTTACATATGATAAAAATAGTCCTTCGTCAGTGATTTTCCAACCATCATTGATATTTCATCGCATTAAAAATCAGATACCTCCGGTTGGTGCGAGCAATAATCTAAAAAAAGTTATTGGGACCAGTAATCGCGTAAAGCGAGGGCGACAAGTGAACAACATAGAAGGATAAATATATATATGTATATGTCAAATGTATATGTATAAATATGTATATGTATGTATATATATATATATATATATATATATATATATATATATATATATATATATATATATATATATATATATATATATATATATATATATATATATATATATAATAAACAAATATATATATAAACAAATATATATGTATATGTCAAATGTATATGTATAAATATGTATATATATATATAAATATAAAAACAAATATATATATATATAAACAAATATATATATATGTAAACAAATATATATATATATATATATATATATAAGCAAATATATATATATATGTATATATTAATTCAAAATATTAACAAAATAGATATTCTTGTTATCAATTATATTTTATTATACATATTTCAGAGATAAGTTCAACAGTACGTCCTCATCAGATAAAATAAGATGATGCATGACATACCCTGACATAGTAGATGGCTAAGATTCAGTCATGGTAGTGATTAACATATGACAAAACTCAATATTTATACCCTAATATTGAGAACATGAGAACAATATATAATACAAACAATAGAGAGGGTGCGTGTAATACAGCTTAAAAAATACATGGCATCAATATAACAGTTAAACATTTTTTTTAAACTACTGTTTTTTTCGAGGCACCTACTAAATATATGATCACATCAGCTGTTTCTTCCTCTATGCTTTCCTTTCTTTCCTCTTTCTTCAGAAGTTAAAAAAAAAAAATTTTAACTGTTATATTGATGCCATGTATTTTTTAAGCTCTATTACACGCACCCTCTCTATTGTTTGTATTATATATTTTTCTCATGTTCTCAATATTAGGGTATAAATATTGACTAAATCTTAACCATCTACTATGTCAGGGTATGTCATGCATCATCTTATTTTATCTGATGAGGACGTACTGTTGAACTTAACTCAGTACCTCTGAAATATGTATAATAAAATATAATTTATCACAAGAATATCTATTTTGTTAATATTTTGAATTAATATTAATAATTCTGGAAAACATTTTTTGTTGAGTGCTTCCAACCTATTGTAAAACTCTCATTCTTTGATGTATTCATTGAACCTTGTTTAACTTTTAAATATATATATGTATATATATATTTGTTTATATATATATATATATATGTTTATATATATATTTGTTTATACTATAATAAATATATATATATTATAGTAAGTAGTTAACCGAACAGGGCTGTGTGGACCACATTGTGGTCTGTCGGTTGTGAAGTAGATAAAAGGATGTGCTGAACGACTTGTATAAATGGGGCATATTCAGTTGGTTCAGGTACATTTAAAATCCGTTATATATATTTCGCTGAGGACTATCAGTTATGATAGTCTGAGTTTTTCAGACAGCAAAACCTATAAAACAATGGAAGTTTATAAAAGACCTTTAAGTGGAAAAATCCAATAATTTTTTTGAGAAACGTTTTTCTTACCCTGGACTGCCGTTTTCCTCTGTCAAATCTGAAGGAGCCTCGTGAGGTGGAACGACAGGTGTAGAGGGTATCTCTGTCTGTTCCCAGTGGCAATGCTTTTGCCATCTTGTCATCGAGGCACAGCTAATATATACTGTCCAGTCAAGGGTGTAAAGTTTTACAGTTCCCCTTTTCTTTCTTTTTGTCTCCTAATGTTCTCTCTTTCTGTTTGTAAATCTATACAATTAAGTATAAATAAATATATATTTTTTATAATAATTTGAAGATATGCGATAAAGTTAGCAGGTTCCATCGAACCTCAAGATATAAAGTAAAGTAAATAAGAATAAACTTATAGCTTTTGCTTGACCATCACGTTTATCAGCCCAGTGTTATAGTTGATCTACATGGCACATTGTATCCCGTGTGACAGCTAATTAGCACGGTACATTAAGCCCAGTTTAAAAACTGATCCATATAGCATATTGTGTATACTCTCATAGTTGATCCTCACAGCAGATTACATTCAGTGTCATAGCTAATCAACATGACACAGCACATTACATTCAGTGATCGGCATAGTACATTACATCCATTGTAATAACTGATCCACATACCACATTGTGTATACACTCATAGTTAATCCTCACAGCAGATTACATCCAGTGTCATAGCTAATCAACATGACATAATATATTAGGTTCAGTGATTGGCACAGTACATTACATATAGTGTGATAACTAATCGGCACGGCACATTACGTCTACAGTGATAGCACATTGTATCTAGTGAGAGCTGATCCACACAGCACATTGCATCAGAATGTTAACTAATCCATACGGCACATTATTTCCAGAGTTAAAGCGGATCAACATGGAACAATGCCTCCAGTATGACAGCTGATCCACATTGCACATTATGATCAGTCTAATAGCTGATCCACACGATATATTACGTCAAGTATGATCGTCCATTCACACTTTCATTACTATATTTCCATGAAAGACACTGCCTGTGATTTTCGAATGGTTTGGAAGTAATCAAGAATTTGGAGAGATTTAGTAATATAAATAACTTTCTCATGTTCAAAACACCAGCTTAATAAAGCTGGTGTTTAGAACATGGCTTAACAAAGGATAGGGATTTTAGATGAATAAAAACACTTTAAAATGAACTGATCAGTATCGTAAAACCATGAGTGGTTCAAGCGGATCAGTATCATCCTATGAAAAATGTTCGAGCAGTTAATGTAACCTTTGTTAAAACATCAACTTTACGTTTGTTTTTTACCCACCCTACTGTCTTCATTCCCTTTTGATATATTTCTAGTCATATCGAATAAAACTGTTCCTATTCTATGTTTGTAAATGTTAAATCCAACAGCAACGATGATAGATGAGAAATACTCAGCAAATATATATTATTAAAAAAAATATAGTTACTTTCATTCATTCATATATATCTATCTATCTATCTATATATAAATGCAAGTTTACGATTCTGTGTGTCCGCCTAAAACTAGCAAACTACCGGACCAAACTCCTCAAAATTACATATACATATTCACTATGCACTGGGACAGGTAACGGTCGAAAGAGTTTTACTTTCCAAAGCAAGGAATTAATTTAAATTCAATTTATCTTATTTTCTAATGAATATCAAAAGAGATAATCCATTTTGTTTTTTTATGTTCTCCTGTCTGTAGATAAGAGAGTGGGGGATGGGAGAGAGAAAGAGAGTGGGAGATGGGAGAGAGAGTAAGGGGATGAGAGAGAAAGAGAGAGAGAATGAGTGGATGGGAGAGAGAGAGTAAGGGGATGCGAGAGAGAAAGAAAGAGAGTGTGGGAGATGGGAGAGAGAGAGAGTAAGGGATGTGAGAGAGAAAGAAAGAGAGTAAGGGGTGAGAGAGAAAGAGAGAGAGTGGGAGATGGGAGAGAGAGAGAGAGAGAGAGAGAGAGAGAGAGAGAGAGAGAGAGAGTAAGTGGATGTGAGAGAGAAAGAAAGAGAGTAAGAGGATGAGAGAGAAAGACGATGAAAAAGAGAGAGGGAAAGCTTCCAGCGTTGTTAACTTTTATTTATTATTTTTACACACTTTTTAACTCTCCCGCTTCCTTAACGTTATTTATCTTTTCTTTATTTTTTGTTCTCTATTCTGTAGAGAGAGGGGGATGTGAGAGAGAGAGAGAGTAATGGGATGGAAGAGAGAGAGGGAAAGTAGCCAGCGTTCATTAACTTTTATTTATTTATTATGTTTACACACTTCTTAACTCTCCCAATGTTATTTATCTTTTATTTATTTTTTGTTCGTTATTCTGTAAAGGATGAGAGAGAGAAAGAAAGAGAGGAGATGAGAAAGAGAAAGGGAGCGAGGCGGATGGGGAAAGAAAGACAATAAGAAAAGAGAAAAGATGGGAGAGAGAAAAAAAGTAAAGAGACAGGACAGAGGGGAGTGATTGGAGGGATTCTTTACCTAACGTGTATCCGCGTTTATATATATATTTACGCATACATATTATTATGGGGGGTGCGCGTTCTTTAGTAGACGATATATGTTACCATCAAAACTTATTTTCTACATATATCTAAAGGAATCACAGATGCTTTTATAGAAGTTGTATATATGTATGTATTTAGCAGACAAAAATAAGCGGTATTTTTAAAAGATATTATTTGAATATATTATTTTCCGCTGTTATTTGAATTAACACAGAAAATATTTTTTTTTGTAGTGTTTGTCGTATTTTTTTTTTGGGGGGGGGGGGGGGGGGTTGTTGATACAAATGATAATTTCAGTATACAATCTGAAATCCCAATATTTTCTATATATGTCTAAAATTAATTACACCTAATATACATTCATATAAAGAGATCATTTAAAACAACTTTACTGAGTGAACAATACATTCTATAGTTGTTTCTATTACGGAAAGAGTGTGGTGTGTAATAATTGTTTCTACTTTTGGCACAAGGCCAGCAATTATTCCAGTGCATAACTGGTACTTTATTTTATCGTGTGGTGTGTAATAATATCACTTCAAATCCCTAGAAAACGTTCCAGATCATTATATGGAAGGTCATCTTCAGAGGCTAGGAGAAAGAAAACACAGCGATCTGAAGAAAGTGAAGAAGTTCGGCATGCCCGTCTAGCTGCTAACAGAGCCCAAACAGCTTTAGCATGAGCACACCGTTTGGATGAAAAGGAACAAAGGACTGCTGCTACACGAGAACAACAAATTAAGGAACAGCAACAAATCAGACGAAATGCTAATCAAGCACATCGTTCTACTGCCCGAGCAGGAAGACAAGCCACAAGTAAAATAAACTGGCTGATGGGTGCTTTTTCGTATGACCCCCAAAAGGACTACAGCAGTAATCCACAAATCAACATTGGGAAAATGAACAAATGCTACCAGTATTGTGGTGTCAAGAAGCGGGCAGCAGAAACACCAAGTATATGCTGCTCAAAAGGCAAAGTGAGCCTTAAAACAATACAAGAACCTTCTGAATTTCTGAAGAATCTGCTCCTTCAGAATACACCAGAAGCACGACACTTCAATAAATACATCATAAAATATAATTCTGCTTTTCAAATGACATCTTTTGGGGCTGACAGGAATGTGACTGACTTTAGATTCTGTACAATTTATAAAATTCAGGGACAGTGTTACGACTTAATGGGTGGCCTTCTGCCACTTTCACAGGAGCCTCACAAATTTGTGCACGTTTACTTCATGGGTGGAAATAAAACACAGGCACAACAAAGATGTACCAATGTCCATGGTGGATTGCAGTTCTACATAGTCATAAAGTTACAAGAAATGCTTCACCAACATCACATGTATGTCAGTGTATTTAAATATGCACTGGAGCATATGAACAACACCAGAGATCGTAAAATCACCATTAGGGCAGACAAACGCCCAGCTTCAGAACATGAATGCAGATTCAATGCACCTGTCACTGATGAAGTTGCAATCATAATGGTTGATGAACAACATGAACGACGCGACATTGTTTTGCAAAAACGAAGTGGACATTTGGAGCGAATTTGTGAAACTCATAGAGCGTATGATTCACTCCAATATCTGCTCATCTTTTGGAATGGTCAAGATGGATATCATTTTCAGCTACGGCAGATCAACCCAGGAACGGGACAAGAAACTGCCGATCAATCAGCTGCAAATAATTCTATGCTTTCATGGTACATGATCACTTCAACCAAGTTCTGCGATTCAAAGAAGTAACCAGCCAGTTCATGGTGGACATGTATGCCAAAATTGAAACAGAAAGATTGGGTTTTCTGCGAAGGAATCAAACTAAGTTGAGGGCAGATAACTACATCCACCTTAGAGATGCTATCAATTCTGATGTTGACCCAAGAAATATTGGCCAGCCAGTCATACTACCATCAAGCTTCACGGAAGGACCACGTTACATGCATGAACGTACGCAAGATGCAATGGCCTATGTCAGAAAATTTGGTCGGCCAGATCTCTTCATTACATTTACATGCAATTCAAACTGGTCAGAAATATCAAATGAATTATTTCAAAATCAAAAACCAAAGGATCGACATGACCTCATTGCTCGGGTTTCCCATGAAAAGCAAATAAAACTCATCTGGCTCCTAAAAGAAGGAAGAATCTTTGGTGGGCTTAGTGCTTGGATGACCACTATTGAGTGGCAGACCGGAGGTCTTCCTCACTCTCACACACTAATCTGGTGCAAGGAGAAGATAAGACCAGATGATGTTGATAAGATCATTTCAGCAGAGTTGCCTGATAAAGGTACTGATCCAGAGCTCTTTAAAACCATCAAGTCCAAACTCATTCATGGTCCATGTGGAGTCATCAATCCAGCCTATCTCTGCATGAAAGATAAAAAATGCAGCAAACATTATACTAAAGCTTTTATTCGGGAAACTCGGACTGACAATAATGGATACCCACTTTATCGTAGGCGTAGACCAGAACATGGAGGCAATACTGCAAGCCTAACAGTTCGAGGAGAGGAGCTGACCATAAACAATCAGTGGGTCGTCCCACACAACAAATTGTTGTGTAAACTTTTAAATGCTCATATCATATGTTGAGTATTGCAGCTCCGTCAAGGCCGTCCTATATGTCACAAAATATATCAACAAGGGCAGTGACATGGCTACCTTTATTAATGACAAAGAACTCAATGATGGTGGGCTGGATGGGGTCAAACGGTATCAAACAGGTCGATACATCTCCAGCAATGAAGCTATCTGGCAAATCTTTGGATTTGATATCCACCAATGCCACCCAACAGTGGTCAACCTCGCAGTCCATCTGAAAAATGGACAGAAAGTGTACTTCACTGAGATCACTGCTCATCAGTTGGCACAAGAATCACATGACACTACACTAACTGCTTTCTTTAAACTCTGCCAGAATGATGAATTTGCTCGATCTCTCCTATATGCTGAAGTCCCAACATACTACACCTGGACCAATTGCAAGACCTGGAATCGAAGAAAGCAGGGTCATTTAGTGGAAGGTCATGAAGTCAAGTCAAGTGATGCTATTGGGCGTGTTTACAATGTCCATCCCAACAACAGAGAATGTTTTTATTTACGGCTACTTCTGCATACTGTTCGAGGACCAACGTCATTTGAGGATCTTAGGTGCTTCAGAGGAAGGAAGTGCGCAACATACCAAGAAGCATGTAAACAGCATGGACTCCTGCATGACAATGGACACTGGAAGAAGTGCCTAAAAGAAGCAGCAATCACTGGAAGAAGTGCCTAAAAGAAGCAGCAATTATTTGCTATTATGCTCACAGCATGTGGATTTGATGAAGCTCATTTACTATGGCAGGAGTACAAAAACAATATGTCGGGCGACTATCTAGACCTAGCCCGAAGACATCATGGCAATATGTATATGAAATATACCCCCAGGATTTACAATCAAGCTCTCTGTGACCTGTTCCATCGAGTTCAGGCAATGAATAGCACATTAGCTAACTGCTGGATGCCAGAGCCAGATGAAGAAATGGAGGTAGCACAAGACATTTTTCAGGAGACAAACTACGATATTCAAGCATTGCGTAAGTTCGTGGATGAAAATGAACCTCGATTAATGGATGACCAGAAATACGCCTACCACATCAGCGAAAACATTCAAAATGACAGGGGAGGACTTTTCTTCATCGATGCTCCTGCTGGCACAGGCAAGACATTCCTCATAAACCTCCTGCTTGCAAAAGTTCGCCAAAAGCAACATATTGTCCTTACTGTGGCTTCAAGTGGCATTGCAGCAACACTTCTGGATGGAGGAAGAACTGCACACTCCATGTTTAAGCTGCCATTAGATCTCACACGGCATGAACAATCTGTTTGCAACATCAAGAAGAACTCACTCAAGGGCAAGCTTCTGCAAACATGCAAGATGATAATTTGAGATGAAGCTACTATGAGCCATAAAGGAGCAATTGAAACTTTGGACCGGACGATAAGGGATCTGAGAGAAAATAGTTGATAATGGGAGGAGTGACTATGGTTCTTGCTGGTGATTTCCGACAAACTCTGCTTGTAATTCTTCGAGGGACTCGAGCTGATCAGGTCAATGCCTGTCTGAAAACATCCTATCTCTGGCCCCACTTTCATCTGCTGAGCCTTACAACCAACATGCGAATGCACTTAACTGGTGATGAAGGTGTCAGTGAGTTTGCCATCCAACTACTTAAATTTGGAAATGGACTTCTTGAAAAGGACTCCAATGGCCATATTCAGTTGTCATTTGACACAGAACAAGAACTGATTGCCAAAATGTTTCCAAACATTCAGACCAGGCAATATGATCCGAAATGGCTCTGTGAAAGAGCAATCTTAGCACCTAAAAATGTTGCTGTGAAAGAAATCAACAGAAGGCTGCTGGAGATGTTACCGGGAGAGAAAATATGCTACAAATCAGTTGACACAATCACTTCTCAAGGTTGTAAACTATCCAACTGAATTTTTTAACAATCTTGAACAAGCGGGAATTCCTCCACACAACGTGATACTGAAGCTAGGAGCTTCGGTTATGCTACTTCGCAATCTGGATCCTCCAAAACTTTGTAATGGCACAAGACTCATCATCAAAAATATGATGTCCAATGTTCTAGAAGTTGCAATCATGTCAAGAAAATTTGCTGGTGACATTCCCAGAATACCTCTGAAGCCAACTGATTTGCCATTTGAATTTCAAAGACTTCAATTTCCGATCAGGCTCAGTTTTGCCATGACCATTAATAAATCTCAAGGGCAATCATTGAAAGTCGTTGGGTTGAATCTGGCATATCCTGTCTTTTCACATGGTCAACTCTATGTTGGCACAACAAGGGTTGGGAACCCTGATTGTCTCTTCATTGTGGCACCACAGGGAAAACATCAAGAATGTTGTTTATCCAGAGACTTTGGAATGAACAATGTCGTAATTCCTCATTCAATGACAATACACACAGATCCTAATTACTTAGTCATGTAATTTGCAAGGAATTCTGAAGCCGCAAATTTACTGCATGGTTTTACTTTGGAAGAATATGCAGGCATTCCCGGGTACCTCTGCTATATAAAGTAGTATAAGTGATGACTTTGTTGGGTAGAAATAGCAACCAAATTTCCTTCAAATCCCACCTTACTTTCTCAGGTATGTATATATGTATGAAGCAAAAAGGAATGGTTCTATAAGATAACTCGATCTATTAGAAATATTAGCAAATCACAAATAACTGTCTTACACACATACATGTGTGTGTATGTATCTATGTATGTCATGTGAGCCACTATAACTGTTGGTATAGCTAATAAAAATAGAAAACAAATCTCCCTCAAACAAGATCCTACTGCCATAGAGGCAAAGATTGGTGAAAGTTACAGTGTACAAACTTGAATACACTTTCCCCGAATTACAGAAATGAGTAAGTAAATGCTTCATTCAATCATAAACCAATGCTAAATTTATTTCCTTATTTTATTTATGGTTTTTAAAATAGTCTTTACATGTTTGAATTTCAGAGGTTCAGATTGAGCAAAAAAAAAAAAAAAAAGAAAGAAAAGGATAAATAAAAAAAATCTAAATGTATTTTTTTGGTCATGCCCTTTTCACTGACAACATACCTAATGATTCATCTATGAGTAAAGCATTATATATGGTGACTGTAATGGGGAGCAGTATTCAAAAAATCACCACTGGAAAAAACTTATATTTTTATCTAGATGATTTACTTTGACCAAACGGCAATAAATATTCTGCTATAATTCCTACTTTGGTTAAAATCATATTTGAATGGTCAAATATTTTGTAATGTGTGCCAAATATATATATATATATATATATTAAGTGTAATTAATTCTTTTACAATGGAATTAGCTCAAAAGGAAATATTCCTGAGCCGTGTATAAAAGTAATATATATGAGTAATATATATGATGAAACAGATACCAACACATCTGTATTTATATTGCAAAAGAAAGTTAGCCAGAATGAAGAATATTAATTATTTTACCACAGTTCGTCCACATCGATTTAAAATAATAAATCGACAAAAACTAGCTGCGCTGCCAAATGGCTATGATGTTTATACATATTTAAACTTCAAAGTCAAACCTGTTCAGTAGATAAGTTTAAACCTCAAAATCCAAACATGTTTCGAGATGAATATAAGTGTAGGAATATCATGCCACTGCTCTCCTCAGTAAACATCCAGAGACAATTGATAAGCTTCACTTCTAAATAATTTAAAAGACTGTGTGACGCACATGGGTTCACAGATTCAAGCTAGTCTCATAACCGTACTGCTAGAAATAACAGTCGTATATATGAGGCGAATTTCAGCTCGACGAAGAGCAGTTATATTAAGTGTAATTAATTCTTTTACAATGGAATTAGCTCAAAAGGAAATATTTCTGAGCCGTGTATAAAAGTAATATATATGAGTAATATATATGATGAAACAGATACCAACACATCTGTATTTATATTGCAAAAGAAAGTTAGCCAGAATGAAGAATATTAATTATTTTACCACAGTTCGTCCACATCGATTTAAAATAATAAATCGACAAAAACTAGCTGCGCTGCCAGGAGAGCAGTGGCATGATATTCCTACACTTATATTCATCTCGAAACATGTTTGGATTTTGAGGTTTAAACTTATCTACTGAACAGGTTTGACTTTGAAGTTTAAATATGTATAAACATCATAGCCATTTGGCAGCGCAGCTAGTTTTTGTCGATTTATTATTTTAAATCGATGTGGACGAACTGTGGTAAAATAATTAATATTCTTCATTCTGGCTAACTTTCTTTATATATATATATATATATATATATATATGATATGGAGGAGAGTTAGCTGCTGTTTCTAGCAAGTTTAGTGACCTCACAGAGGATATGTGTTTTCTAAATTTAAGACAGTAGGGAGGGGTGTGATATGGGGGAGAGTTAGCTGCTGTTTCTAGCAGGTTTAGTGACCTCATAGAGGATACTATTGTGTATAGTAAATTAACTGATTCTTCTTTCTTCCACGTTCGTTGAGAGATGTTTTAAAAAAGATTTATCGCTATTTTTTTTGTTGTAGAATAAATTTATCTGTTGCTTATGAATAATTGTTGTTTCGACTCAAAATCATACGTTCTCTCTCTCTCTCACTCTCACTCTCTTCTCTCTCGCACTCTCTCCTTCATTTCTTTCTCTCTTCTTTCTTCGGCGTTCCTAAAGGAAGTTTGTAAGTTTAAGCGTGTATAAGAGAAAGTTTCAGCATGTATGTAGTTTTATCGTATTTTAAGGGGAGTAGAGAGAGGGTATCAAATTGTATTAGAGGAGTAAAGCGTCATGTATTTAGTTTTATCGATTATTTCCATAATTGTGGGTGAGTTTGAAATAAATAAATAGTCGTTGACCTAAGTTAGACCATTTACAACATTCTTACAGACGTTGAGTCATATCGGTTTGAAATTGTGCAAATGTATACACATGGAACATGCACATACACACACACACAACAACAATCTGCCTTTTATAGATAATTGTTTCTACTTTAGGCACAAGGCCAGCAATTACCCAGTGAAACAATAAATTTCAACACTTCTTTGCACAGAGATAATATCCATAGGCGAAACTACAATTGTCACTACTGGCGCAGCTCCTGCTTCGGCAGTCCAGGTCTGCAATTCATTCACCCAGTGCCTGGCAGACAAAAAAATTGGTGCCATAAAATGGGTGGTGCAACCTAACTTTGGTAACTTACTGATCCCGAGCAACGCCGGGCTTTAATGCTAGTATATATATATATATATATATATATATATATATATATATAATATATATATATATATATATAATATATATATATATATATATATATATATATATATATATATATAAGTTGCATTCGTAAGGCGAAGAACTTGCTGGAAAGACTATTTGCTTGTTAATTATACTGACACTTCATGTTAGGGCTTAACCTTCATTCAAAATCTGTTACATTTCAACAAAAGTATTTATGCTTCTAAACTTATGCCTCAAATATTTACATCCAAACTGTTGTTTCTGCCCTATTGTGCTTCATTAGTGCGAACTAACTGTACATATAGTGAATTTAATAATTCACTATATGTACAGGCACTAGTGCTTCTCGGCACTGCACAGAGCAGACGCACTATGGGCTATGTATTTTCGTCTTCTGCTAGACAGAATTCTTCTTCTTCTTCTTCTTCTTCTTCTTCTTCTTCTTCTTCTTCTTCTTCTTCTTCTTCTTCTTCTTCTTCTTCTTCTTCTTCTTCTTCTTCCTGAGAGGAGGCTTTTGGAGGCAGCCTCAAACACTCCCTCCAGTGGGTCCTGTCAGAAGCAACCGTCTCCAACTGATCCGGTTGGATCCCCAAACGTGACCAGCCAAACTCATGGATGTTATCCAACCATCTTTCCCGGAGTCTTCTTCTTTACGCGTCAGATTCCTTACAGTCGATATCTGCTAAAAAGGAAATCCTAGAATACAGGGTTCGAATTCAGTTAGATTTTATTTTAAGGTGTTTACCTTTCATGTGTATTTTTATGGTTATATTCTGCATTCACTTTGTGCTTGAAATGGTAGTTAGAGACATCCCAATATAGATATATATATATATTTCGTTTCTGAATTTGTTTAGCAAGATTCTTTATCTGAAAACGTGTGTTGAAACCGATATTGTTATACTTTAGGAGGGTCATGTTGCCAATAAGAAACACACGCACCAGTTGCTTTCACTTCAATTTATTATTATAAATTTATAAATTTAGGAATTTATAAATTTCCGGTTGGTTGGTTGATTCCACAACCAGAGGATTGTTTATATATTGTCAAAGTTCTTTCGTCACACATTCTGTGACCTCTTCAGTGACTGGAGATTCTTTTCTTTGTTTTTGTCCTACGCCATCTTGTTTTTGTGTGTGTATATATATATATATATATATATATATATATATATATATATATATATATATATATATAATATATATATATATATATATATATATAATATATATATATATATATATATATATATATATATATATATAATATATATATATATATAATATATATATATATATGATATATATATATACACATATGATATATATATCATATATCACATATATATATATTATATATCATATATATAAGTATATATATATTCATATATATATATGTTCTGTCCTACGCCATCTTGTTTTTGTTCTGTCCTACACCATCTTGTTTTTGTGTGTGTATATATATATATATATATATATATATATATATATATATATATATATATATATATATATATATATATATATAATATATATATATATATATATATGGTATATATATAATATATATATATATATATGATATATATATACACATATGATATATATCATATATCACATATATATATATTATATATCATATATATAAGTATATATATATTCATATATATATACATATATATGTAAAAGTTCTATTTAAATTGTTGGGATACAACAAGCAAATATTTTTATAACTGATATAAAGCACTCAACAAATATTTGGAGTAAAAATACGATATTAACAAATGGAAACTATATTTATAAAACCATATTTATTTCATTATACATATTTCAAGGACACCAAGTTAAATTATGGTGTGCTTTCATCAGACAAAATATAATATAGATCAGTTTTATAAATAAATATTGACATACCCTTAAAAATGCAACCATTACTGTTGGAAGCTCCAGGATTGTGGAGTTGTTTAATTATATTATTATTAGTATTGGATATTTTTATTTTTAAAATAAGCCGTTGGGTTACAGAAAAAGAAAAAAGATAAAAGAGAGAGAGAGAAGAGAGAGAGAGAGAGAGAGAGAGAGATAGAGAGAGAGAGAGAGAGAGAGAGAGAGAGAGAGAGAGAGAGAGAGAGAGAGAGAGAGAGACCAAAACAACAGAAAGAGGAAGATATATATAGAGAGAGAGGAGACAGAAAGAAGGGGAGAGAACGAAAACTCTAAGTCATATCTTGAGGAGTTAACTTAACAATTGAGATGAAATGAATAAATAAAATTAGAAATGTTAATGATCATGAATGGAATATACATATATAATATGAGAAATTAACCATTGTTTAAATATGATTAGATGTTTAGTTAATCATTTAAAAATTGAGATCAATATATTAAAAATTGGGATCTATACATTAAGAAATCCATATATTACTAGAGAACTACATATCATATAACACGTATACACACGCAAAAATACATATAAATATATATACACACTTATAAAATACATAACATATCTAACTACGTATACAATATATACACACAAAGCATAAAGGATTCTTTAATTTAATTTAAGATATAGGAATCTTAAAAATGTTATAAGTGTTAAGATATTAAAGGAAATTTTATGTTATACACACTTTATGTTATTAAACAAAATTTTTTTTATATAAGTTTTATAAGATTACCTGTTATGTATTTATGGCTGTTATTATATGTCTATCTGTCACGAATCTTGGGATAATCACTATACATAAGTGCAATGAAATTGTATGGATATACACACACACGCATATACACAATTCTCACATATACATATATATACATGTGTGTGTACCCTCAGCCAATAGGTAGATACGCATCACGCATACATATACATACAGACAGACATACATTCATAAAAACATATGTACATGTATGTCAATACACACATATACATATATACTCACATATAGAGAGAAGTATATATAAATACAGTACATAGTATAATTGAGTACATAAAATACAAAAGAATTATATTACAATTTGGAAATATAATTATAAGCAATATAACTTTAAAAGCAATACAATTTTAAAATATTATAGAATATTTTAAGTTATAATTTCAAAATAATAGTACGTTTAATAGATTTAGTATAAAAATTCATCTTACGTATATTTAACTCAAAATTTTGAAAGGATAAACTTTCGAAAATAGGAGAAGCTATCAGAACAATAAAAAAACAATAAAAAATAAGAAATAGGAAATATTTTCTCCTTTCAAGAGCTCTCAATATATTTCTCTAGAATAGTTTATTATATTTATATTATTTATATTTAGGAAGAAAAGTTATTTTTACTTGAGTGTATAATCAGTCAAAAAAGATAAAGGAATCTAATGATTTATCGACAGGTTCAATATATTAATAAAATTAATTAATTAATTATATACTACATTTTAAATTTATATTTATATTTAAACGTTGAGTTTAATCTATGTCTGCAGCAACTGAAGAAAATTATTCCTTAAATTCAGGGAATTTTTGGTCTTTAATATAAAGAATATTTCCTCTATACAAAGATCGCAATTTTCTGAAGAGGAGTTAAAAAGAGTAGCTTTTGAAATAATATTCTAAATCAACGAATATTCAACGTTCTTTAGTTTTAGGTCTCATAATAGGCTAGATAGAGAAGTTGAAGATTTTTTGTTTGGATCTGTAAAATAATTTTTATGATTATTGAAGCGGGAATGAATTTAAATTAGTTTTTACATTACAACTATATACTACATTTTTAGCTAAGCAATTGTTATTTAACGGACAGTTAGATTTATTTCTACAGTTAGATTTATTTCTACAGTTACATTTATCAGATTGAATATTGCTTGGGTTATTATTGGTATTTTGGTTAGGTTTTAAATTTCTATTATTAATTCTATTAATATTTTGCGCTAAATTTTTGGTGGAAGAATAAGTTAATTTTATAGTATGTCTATTAAAAATTGAGTAATATCTGTGTTCTAGGGAAGCATTTGT
>OZ024741.1:179973567-179981067 GCA_964016885.1 Eledone cirrhosa
TATTACATTACAGACAAGCAAGCAAGCAATCACAGACTTTAGTAATATACTAGACCACCCGTGACCCGTTGCGTCATGTTCACTTAAAAATAATTTTTAAATAATTAAAATATACACAAAATGTATATAATGTAAAATAACATTGGAAAGCCAATACGTGTATGTGTGTGTGTGTATATATGTACGTGTATATATATATATATATATGTGTGTTTGTGTGTGTGGGTGTCTGTGGCCTATATACACTGGTTACAGACACACACACACATACATCCTGTCCTAACACAAGTTATAAATACATATAACTTAATATTCAGTCACCAAATTCAAGCTAGATACAGTAATGCTGTATTCGATCCTTTGAAGTCACCTGTCATAATTTCATTCAACGACACCACCAGCTCTCTCCCGTTCTCTCTGTCACAACCACTATCTGCGTTTGTATTCACATTTCAATGGTACTTTACTATACACTCCGCAGCGCTCCGTGCTACACCCAGACATCTCTCCTCGCTGACCTCGATACTGGTATCCGAGCAGCAGCCGAGGAAATATACAACGTCAAGTTTGACGACATAGGATGGCAACAGGCCACTTTACCTGTCAGGTATGGCGGCCTTGGCCTCCGGTCCCCGATCTCACTAGCTTTACCGGCGTATCTTTCGTCGGTAACCTCGTGCCGCGTCCTCGTCAGCAGGGTTCTTCAACACACAACATAACCCCCCTGTGTTCAGAGAACGTGAGGCCGCCTGTGAGACGTAGGACCGGCTGGGACTTAGCCCAGTAGACGTCCCTCCTCCTTCTCTCCCTGTTGACATCAAGTCTCCCCAACACACTTGGGATGCCATCCAGTGCAGCCTGGCCTCAGACAGGCTCACCTGCCAGCTCGACCAGCACCGCCTTGCTTGTTTTCGTGCGGCCTCCAAACCCCACAGTGGTGCCTGGCTCCATGCCCTGCCCTCCTTCAACACTTGCACGCAGCTAGACAACCATAGCCTGCGCATCGGCATTTCCCTGAGGCTCGGCCTCCGGATCTGCCAGCCACACCAATGTCGCTGTGGTTCCACCGTGGACTCTTTTCTCCTCCACCCGCTTTCCTGTCGCCACAGTTCCGGCTGCATTCCACGCCATGCTGGCCTCAACGAGGTCATTAAGCATGGCTTGGACGCTGCAGGTTTCCCTTCCCAGCTCGAGCCGGTAGGGCTGGATCGAGGGGACGGCAAAAGGCCAGATGGCATGACCATCTTCCCATTCCGCAGTGGCAAACCCCTCGTCTGGGATGCCACTTGCACCGACACTTTCTGCAGCCGCAACCTGGTGCAGTCTGCGACTGACCCAGGTTCTGCTGCACGTCGGGCTGAGGGGGCCAAACTCCTCAAATACCGGTCGTTCTCCGACAGGTTTGCGGTCGTACCCCTGGCAGTGGAGACTTCTGGTGTCCTCGGCCCCAGGGCTACCTCCTTACTCACCACCATATGCGCTGAGCTGGCCAGCCGCAGGTGTGAATCCCGCGAGTTGAAGTGGCTTTTCCAGCGCGTCACCCTTGCCGTCCGCCGGGGAAACGCCTTCTCCATTCTGTCCGCCGGGGCTGTGGGTGGGCCCCATCGCGTACCGTTGTAGTTGTTGTATACAGATATTAACTCATCAATCCCACTTTCAAAGTATTTTTCCATTATGCGCTGATTCGGCTATTTATAAAGGTACCCGAAAAAACCCCGCGTATCTCGGGGCCCCGTGGCCCGATTTACGTGAAACTTGTCTTTTCACTGTACTATTCACAAGTATTTTCACAAAGAAAATGTCAAATCATTTTTCACTAATAGCTATCCAATCACTCCACTTCAAAATCCTTTTTACTATATCTCTATGGATGCTTGACTGTTTGTTCTGAAAGATTTTTCTGCTTAAAAAGCTGCAATGTTAATGAAAAGCTGGTTTTATTTACAAAAATTTGAAAGAAATTATTCTTACTTGTCTTAGTTTTTCCTTTTCCTTTCATTTTCTGACGTCGGAATCAACATTTTCTCATATTTACGCTCTTACAGTTTGTTCAAAAGAATGCTTTTGATGACAACATTCTTAGTTGACTGGGTATCCTTCAGAAACACTCTGACATTTTATTTTGGTTTTTCGCGGCTAAGGGCTACATACAGTTGACCGTGTTGGAATACAGGTCGTTCCAGATAAACCAAGACGTTTTCCATAGTTTGTCCTTGTGCTTTATGAATAGTCATAGCGAAGCACGATTGAACTGGGAATTGACTTCGCTGCAAAGGTATTCTAGGTATCATAACGATCTCATTTCTGAAAGCGGCAGTGTTGATTCTTGCTACTATGAGATTGTTGTGCAGTTCTTCCACGATCATGCGCGTTCCATTACAAAGCCTTGGAGGATTCAAGTTTCTCATAAGAATTATTGGCGATCCTATTTTCAATTCCAGGTTATGTGGTGGCAGTCCTGATAGTTCAACCAAATCAAGGAATTCAGTCGGGAAATGAGTGGCATTGGCACCATCACTCACAGAATGATAGGATCAGTACTCTTTTATGGTTCCAGGGAAGCGTCTGATACAGGTGGAATTGATGCTTCTCATCATTTCATTGAGAGGTACTAAGATGCAATTGTTCGAAAACACTTCAGCTGGATTGTCGAATGAGGGGTAGATGAAATCAATACATTCTTCCATAGTTGTTGGTTGGAGAACCATTTCTTTTGGCAAAATAATTTCCACATTTTTAGTTTTTTATTCTTATCTTCTCCAATATCCAATAGGAACTGTGAATAGTCTCCTGCTCCCCCACCCAATCGCATGTTTGTCTTCAACTGAAATATTTTGAAGCTTCGCCATAAGTAGGAGTTTTTATTGCAGGCGTTTTCCACGTCCGCTTCATTTCCCCTTTTCACTACCGGAAGAAGCTGACGGAAATCGCCACAGCAAATTGTCAAAATTCCACCGAATGCCTCATTGTTGTCGCATATGTCACGCAGAGTGAGGTCAACAGCTTCGAAGCTTTCCCTCCGAATCATAGGGCACTCATCCCAAACAATCAGCCTTGTATGCTGGAAGAGGTTTACCGTCTTTGAGTTTTTATCTATATTGCACAGACCATTTTATTTCACTACTATCGGTATTTTGAACCTAGAATGCGCTGTTCTTCCACAAGGCATCAGTTTTGCTGCAATGCCAGATGTCGCAACAGCAATAGCCACGTCACCGTTTCCTCTGACTTTTGAAAGAATTAAGTTAATTAGAAATGTCTTTCCTGTTCCACCTGGAGCGTCAATGAAAATCAATGCAGATGTGTTCGTCTCTAAACTGTTACAAACGAAGTCATACACGTGTTTTTGTTCACTATTCAATAGAGGCTCCGTCTCGTCTACAAATCGTCGCTGCTCTTCTCTGGTGTATTGCAATTCATGCAATAACACCAAATTGCCAATATCCTGATTAGCAACAATATTATTTGGCCTTGGCAAGTTAAAGTCACTAAGACTTTTGCCCAGGTCGTTAAGTTTGTCTTCAAAATACAGAAGACATTGATCATAGTGCCTCTGGCTAATAAAAAGGTTAGAGCTTCTGGTAGCCCTTTTTTTCTATTTGAAGGTAATCCCTGGACAGCCAATAATTAAATCGAGCCCATAAAGCACTGGAATTGTCAATTTCCGTATTTGTGAGGAGCACGATGAATAGATCTCTCATGGCTTTGGGAAGCCTTGTTCGCTCAGCATCTTCCAGAGTCTGCTGCCAATGATCATCCGATTGAAGCAAACCTTTCTCTCTGCAGACGTCTTTGAATAATGGCAGGAGTTCTCCATCACACATTTTCAAAGAGTTGAAGGATACTGGCCCTTTGACGTGATGCAGAAGGAGTCTTAAATAATACAGGTCACCACTTCGTGGAGAAACAGTGTATACTCGTCCCAAAATGTTCGCCTCAAAAATCCCTGGATACTGCTCAACTGCTTTCCCCACGTTTCTCCTTTCCCATCTCTTATTACTCCAAGTGTAAAACTTTGGCACATCGGCATAATACAATGTTTTTGCAAACGAATCGCGATCGCCAAGATCCATGAACTCAGTCAGAGTCGTCTTAGCCATGTTATTGTTTACTTTAACAGCAGCATTGACCCGAAAGATTTGATTTTCCTCAGGAAGATGAACTTGAAGGCGAACTACGGCCGGTTCTCTCTCATGAATTGGAAATCCAAGTACCAAGGCAACAGCTTCTGAAGGACCGATATATCTTCCTGTTAAATACTGTAGTATCTCATCTTCCCTGTTCACTCCAAACATTGCCTGATCATTGCCCTTCATGGTATATTTGATAACGTATTTGATCGATTTCACGGAAGAGCACATCTCTACGTTTAGCTGGCAGTTGAACAGTTTTAATAGTTTCATATTGTAGGGAACCACCCATTCCGAAGTTATATTTCGGCTTCCCCTTCCTTCTTGGTGCCCCTCAAATCCTGGAGACCGTCTTCTGTACACAGGATAAGAGTCCTCTCCACACAATGTATATTCATTGAAAGGCTTAGGGTACCACTTACTGCATGTTCCATCTTTCCAACACGGCGAATCGTTAGAACAATTCGGACCGTGGATCGTGTGCTTCAGCACCAATTCATGAACCTCTGGATCTTTGGTTGGATCTGGTATTTCGGCTTGAACAAATTTATCATATTCCTGCGGTCTGGGCTTGGAGGCTTCATTGAGCCATAGCAAACAGTGCACATGGGGAAGACCTCGCTTTTGATATTCGACTGTCGGCACGTAAGCAATGCACTTACCAAATAGGCCATCTACTCCAGTAAGATACTTTCTTAACAGTTTCCGCTTCAGGTCAAATACTTTGGCAATTAAATCTGGCCTGTCATATGGCTTCTGATTCAGGAATAGGTTTTGCCGGATTTCGGGCTAGTTTGGATTGCATGTCATTGTGATGAAGAACGAAGAATTGCCGTACTTCCGTATGTACATCATGGCATCCTAGCATCGCTCCATCATATATCTCGGTCCACCGACAAATGTGGAAGATAGTATGATTCGCCTGCCAATATTGCGAAAATCGTCAACATCATTCAATGCGTCAGTAAGGCCCTTGTATGTTGTAGATCACAATGATGTTTGATTCATTCGGATGTATTACAATCTATCTCCTTCAATCAGCCATGTCAACCAAATATTCGCAGCCATATCAACCAAATATTGCTGAAATAAACGACCGCCTCTGAGAAGTTGGTTGAATTCATTCTCATGGTTCACTATTCGATAGGCATAGTAGCGCATTGGCGTCAACTTCTTGTTGTTGCTCATTAACAGCTCATGATGCCATCCGCCATCGCCAAAACGAAAACATAGAACATACTGCAAACTGTCATAGGACCGATGGGACTCTGAGATTATTTGCAATTGTCCGCCTTTTTCTTTCAACACAATGTGCCGTGCTTTCGCTTGAAGTTCAGTGGTGTTTTGTATAATAACGGCAACTTCTTTTACAGTTTGTGCATTGAATCTTCACTCATGTTCCATTGCTGGTCTCCTATCAGGATAAAAAATAATTGAAGCTTCGGGAATATTTTTTATTTGTTTTTTTGCCATTCGAAATGAAGCAACGTAAGGGTTATATTGTCTGCGTATTATTTCCAATAATTAAACTATGTCGCGCTGAATGCCATCTTTATGGAGTATCCTGATCCTCAAATCAACACTATCCTGAGGATCCAAGCCGCCCCCATCCTGTCTTTTATTTAGATTTAATTAAAGAAAGTTCGGTGTGATTTCAAGGGTGTCTGGCGGCTGTTTTTAGCAGGTCGTTTAATAATCTTGTTTAGATCCAAAGTCAGGTGTAATGTGACCGATCAGATATACGGTCAAAGCAATTCCAGCCGCGACCATCCTGCTTTTTATTCAGATTTAATTAAAGAAAGTGCGGTGTGATTTCAAGATGTGACTGCTCTATTTAGCAGGTCGAGTGACAGGATACATGTTAAATATAGATTGATGCCATTTGTTTAGATCCAAGGTCAGCTATGATCTGAAACACTAGACATATGATCAAAGGCGTTTCAGTCGTGACCATCCTGTTGGAATTTTTTCTTTTTTTTTTCAGACAGCAAGAGTTCTTTCGGGGATTTTTGGCTGCTATTTCCAGGGTGTTGATCGAAATATCGTGTTAAGAAGAGTGTTTTCGCAGTGAGCTCCAAGAGCAGCTCCGACTAGACATATTAATCAAAGACATCCTAACCGTGACCATCCTGTCCTTTATTCAGGCCTAACTGTATCTAGGAATAAATACACTCACCCATTTGTTTCCTGTTTATAGTAGGACGTACGACCACGTAATGTTGGTTTGTGGGTAAGGACTGTAATAAGATGGTGGGTACTCTGGGGAAGAGTGTGTTTCGATGGTGTGTACAGTGGGGGAAGAGTGTGTTAAGATGGTGTGTACAGTGGGGGAGGTGTGTGTTAAAATGATGCGTACAGTGGGGGAGGAGTGTGTTAAAATGGTGTGTTCTGTGGAGAAGGAGTCTGTTAAGATGGTGTGTACAGTGGAGGAGGAGTGTGTTAAGATGGTGTGTACACTAGGGGAGGTGTGTGTTAAGATGGTGTGTACAGTGGAGGAGGAGTGTGTTAAGATGGTGTGTACATTGGGGGAGGAGTGTGTTAAGATGGTGTGTACGGTGGAGGGGGAGTGTGTTAGGACGGTGTGTACAGTGGGGTAGGAGTGTGTTAAGATGGTGTGTACAGAGGGGGAGGAGTGTGTTAAGATGTTGTGTACAATGGTGGAGGTGTGGGTAAATATGGTGTGTACAACGGGGGAGGAGTGTGTTAAGATGGTGTGTACAATGGGGGAGGAGTGTGTTAAGATTGTGTGTACAGTGGGGGAGGTGTGTGTTAAGATGGTGTGTACTCTGGGGAGGAGTGTGTTAAGATGGTGTGTACTCTGGGGAGGAGTGTGTTAAGATGGTGTGTACGGTGGAGGAGGTGTGTGTTAAGATGGTGTGTACAGTGGGGGAGGTGTGTGTTAAGATGGTGTGTACACTGGGGGAGCTGTGTGTTAAGATGGTGTGTACAGTGGAGGAGGAGTGTGTTAAGATGGTGTGTACAGTGGGGGAGGAGTGTGTTAAGATGGTGTGTACAGTGGTGGAAGAGTGTGTTAAGATGGTGTGTACTCTGGTGGAGGAGTGTGTTAAGATGGTGTGTACAGTGGGGGAGGTGTGTACAGTGGGGGAGCTGTGTGTTAAGATGGTGTGTACAGTGGGGGAGGAGTGTGTTAAGATGTTGTGTACAGTGGAGGAGGAGTGTGTTAAGATGGTGTGTACAGTGGTGGAAGAGTGTGTTAAGATGGTGTGTACTCTGGGGGAGGAGTGTGTTAAGATGGTGTGTACAGTGGGGGAGGTGTGTACAGTGGGGGAGGTGTGTTAAGATGGTGTGTACAGTGGGGGAGGAGTGTGTTAAGATGTTGTGTACAGTGGAGGAGGAGTGTGTTAAGATG
>OZ024741.1:179991067-179996067 GCA_964016885.1 Eledone cirrhosa
ATACCATACCACTCCATACTATGCCATACCATACCTCACTATACCATACCATACCATAACACATCACAGCATACCATACCACACCATAACATCATCATGCCATACCATACCACACCTCACTATACCATACCGCACCACACCATACCATAACACACCATACCACACCACACCATACCACATCGTACCATATCACATCATACCATTACCATACCACACAACATCATACAACACCACACCATACCATACCATCCCATACTATACCATACCATACTACACCATACCATACTATACCATACCACACCATCACCATACCATACTCCACCATACCATACTATACCATACTATACCATACCATACCACACCATCACCATACCATACTCCACCATACCATCACCATACCAAACCACACCATACCATACCACACTATCCCATCACCATACCACACAATACCATTACCATACCACACTATACTATCACCATAGCATACCACATCATATCATACCATCACCATACCATCACCATACAATACCATCACCATACCATACCACGCCATGCCATACCACTCCATACCATCAGCATACCACACCATACCATACCACACCATACCATAACCATACCACACCATGCCATACCACTCCATGCCATCACCATACCATACCATCACCATACCATACCACACGATACCACACCATACCATACCATACAACACGATACCACACGATACCATACCCACACCATACCACTCCATACCAAACCACACCACACCATACCAAGCCACACCACACCACATCACACCACACCAAACCATACCACACCAAACCACACCATACCACACCACACCATACCACACCACACCATACCACACCACACCATACTACACCATACCACACCACACCATACCACACCACACTATACCACACCACACCACACCACACCATACCACACCACACCACACCACACCATACCACGCCACACCATACCACACCACACCATACTACACCATACCACACCACACCATACCACACCACACCACACCATACCACACCACACCACACCATACCACACCACACCATACCATACCACACCATACCACACCACACCATACTACACCATGCCACACTACACCATACCACACAACACCATACCACACCACACCACACCACACCATACCATACCACACCATACCACACCATACCACACCACACCATACTACACCATACCACACCACACCATACCACACCACACCACACCATACCACACCACACCACACCATACCACACCACACCATACCATACCACACCATACCACACCACACCATACTACACCATGCCACACTACACCATACCACACAACACCATACCACACCACACCACACCACACCATACCATACCACACCATACCACACCATACCACACCACACCATACTACACCATACCACATCACACCATACCACACCACACCACACCACACCACACCACACCATACCACACCACACCATACCACACTACACTATACCACACCACACCAGACCACACTATACCACACCACACCACACCACACCACACCACACCATACCACACCACACCATACCACACCACACCACACCATACCACACCACACCACACCACACCACACCATACCACACCACACCATACCACACCACACCATACCACACCACACCACACCATACCAATCCATACCACACCACACCATACCACACCACACCATACCACACCACACCATACCACACCACACCATACCACACCACACCACACCACACCACACTATACCACACCACACCACACCATACCACACCACACCATACCACACCACACCATACCACACCACACCACACCATACCATACCAATCCATACCACACCACACCACACCACACCACACCACACCATACCACACCACACCATACCACACCACACCACACCATACCACACCATACCACACCACACCATACCACACCACACCTCACCACACTATACCACACTACACCATACCATACCACACCATACAACAACACACCACACCATACCACACCATACCACACCACACCATACCACACCACACCACACCACACCATACCATACCACACCATACCACACCACACCACACCACACCACACCACACCATACCACACCACACCACACTACGCTATACCACACCACACCACACCACACTACGCTATACCACACCACACCACACCACACTATACCACACCACACCACACCACACCACACCACACCATACCACACCACACCATACCATACCACACCACACCACACCACACTATACCACACCACACCACACCATACCACACCACACCATACCACACCACACCATACCACACCACACCACACCATACCATACCAAACCATACCACACCACACCACACCATACCACACCATACCATACCACACCACACCACACCACACTATACCACACCACACCACACCATACCACACCACACCATACCACACCACACCATACCACACCACACCACACCATACCACACCACACCACACCATACCACACCACACCATACCATACCAAACCATACCACACCACACCACACCATACCACACCACACCATACCACACCACACCACACCATACCACACCATACCACACCATACCACACCACACCACACCACACCACACCACACTATACCACACTACACCATACCACACCACACCACACCACACTACACTATACCACACCACACCACACCACACTATACCACACCACACCACACCACACCACACCACACCATACCACACCACACCATACCACACCACACCACACCACACCACACTATACCACACCACACCACACCATACCACACCACACCATACCACACCACACCATACCACACCACACCACACCATACCATACCAAACCATACCACACCACACCATACCACACCACACCACACCATACCACACCACACCATACCACACCACACCACACCATACCACACCATACCACACCATACCACACCACACCACACTATACCACACTACACCATACCATACCACGCCATACAACAACACACCACAACATACCACACCATACCACACCACACCATACCACACCACACCACACCACACCACACCATACCACACCACACCATACCACACCACACCATACCACACCACACCACATCACACCACACCACACCTCACCACACCATACTACACCTCACCATACCATACCACACCACACCACACCACACCACACCACACCACACCATACCACACCACACCATACCACACCACACCACACCACACCACACCACACCATACCATACCACACCATACCATACCTCACCATACCACACTTCACCATACCACACTATTCCATACCACAGCATATCAAACCACACCATACCATCACTATACCACTGCCATACCACATCTCACCATACCACACCACACCATACCATACCACACCATACCACACCACACCATACCACACCACACCATACCATCACCATACCACACCACACCATAGCACACCATCACCATACCACACCATACCACACCATACCATCACCATACCACTCCACACCTTACCACACCACACCATACCATCACTATACCACACCATACCACACCATCACCATACCACTCCACACCACACCACACCATACCATCACCATACCATCACAATACCACTCCACACCTTACCACACCACACCATACCATCACCATACCACTGCCATATTATACCACACCATCACCATACCACACCATACCACACCATACCATCATCATACGACACCATACCACACCATACCATCACCATACCACTGCCATATTATACCACACCATCACCATACCACACCATACCACACCATACCATCATCATACGACACCATACCACACCATACCACACCATACCATTACCATACCACTCCACACCTTACCACACCACACCATACCATCACTATACCACACCATACCACACCATCACCATACCACACCATCACCATACCACACCATACCATCACCATACCATCACAATACCACTCCACACCTTACCACACCACACCATACCATCACCATACCACTGCCATATTATACCACACCATCACCATACCACACCATACCACACCATACCATCATCATACGACACCATACCACACCATACCATCACCATACCACTACCATATTATACCACACCATCACCATACCACACCATACCATCATCATACGACACCATACCACACCATACCACACCATACCATCACCATGCCACTCCACACCTTACCGCACCACACCATACCATCACCATACCACTGCCATATTATACCACACCATCACCATCACCATACCACACCATACCACACGACACCATACCATCACGATACCACTCCACACCTTACCACACCACACCATACCACACCATACCACTGCCATATTATACCACACCATCACCATACCACACCACACCATACCATCACCATACCACTTCACACCTTACCACACCACACCATACCACACCATACCACTGCCATATTATACCACACCATCACCATACCACACCACACCAAACCATCACCTTACCACTCCACACCTTACCACACCATACCATCACCATACCATCACCATACCACTCCACACCATACCACACCACACCATACCAACACCATACCACTGCCATATTATACCACACCATCACCATACCACACCATACCACACCATACCATCATCATACGACACCATACCACACCATACCATCACCATACCACACCATACCACACGACACCATACCATCACCATACCACTCCACACCACACCACACGACACCATACCATCACCATACCACTCCACACCTTACCACACCACACCATACCATCACCATACCACTGCCATATTATACCACACCTTACCATACCACACCACACCACACCATACCATCACCATACCACTCCACACCTTACCACACCACACCATACCATCACCATACCACTGCCATATTATACCAC
>OZ024741.1:180008567-180021067 GCA_964016885.1 Eledone cirrhosa
TAACCTTCATTCATCCGAGGTTGATAATATAAGAAGCAGTCAAGCACTGAGGACAATATAATACACTGTCTCTTCTTCCTAAAATGTCTGGCCTTGTCTCTAAATTAGAAATCAAATCGGTAGAGCGTCGGACACCATGCTTTGAGGCATAGAGTTATGGCCCATTACGTTCTGAGTTCCCATCCCACCGAGTTTAGCTTTGCCTGCCATCCTTATGGGGGTCGAAATAAAGCACCAGTACGTATTTAAGGCCCCACTCGGTCATGAATGACCATTGTTTTGCACCTAGAAAGTGCCCCTTCGAGGCAGAAGTCCAGGCAAGGTTTGTTTTGTGGAAGACCAGTAGTCACCTATGCAAACCGGTCTCCCCTCTCTACGCCACCGATGATGTCCAAGGGAAAGGCAATGACCGATACAGCTTGGCACCAGTGACGTCACAAATCATTTCTAATGCTGAGTAAATTGGAGCGACGTGAAATAAAGTGTCTTGCTTAAGGACACAACGCATCACCCGGTCCAAGAATCGAACTCACAACCGCTCAATTGCAAGCCCAATGCTCTAACCACAAAGCCATGCTTAGTCGATTCAATCAACTTTCTCCTCCCCTTCAAATTGTTGGGCTTGTACCTAAAGTAGAAACAATTATTATTAACATTCAGTAGTCCTTTTTTATTCCGCGTTTTAACTGCATTATTGAGCACAGATTTGTGTGTCTTGGCTATGTGCAATGTTGTGGTTTGATGTTGTTTCTATTGTATTGAAAGTAGATAAAATGTTCACAGTACCCAGTAGCGATAACTTCTGTATGTTTCATATATTTGTAAGTCTTGGAGTTTGGTTTTTGGTTTTTACCATTCCCAGAGCACCTATTATAGGAATTGCATGCTTACATCCTTCACATTCGGCTTATCTCTATTTACAGATCTTTATATTTGGATAATATCTCCATTCCTGTGAGAGATATACGGTCATCTGTTGAGATTGGCACAATAAAATAAAGTACCAGTTATGTACTACAATCGATTTAATCGACATCCCCTTCCCCTCACAAAATAATTGCAGGCGTTGTGTCTAAATTAGAAACGCCCCTTTCCACTCTGAGTTCAAATCCCGCCGAGGTTAACTTTGCCTTTCATCCTTACAGGGTCGATAAAATAAAGCACTGGGGAATTGCTGGCCTTGTGCCAAATGTAGAAACAATTATTATTATTGTTGATGTTACTGCTATTGTTACTGCTGTTGTTGGTGGTAATGCTGTTGTTGCTACTGCTATTGTTATTGCTGTTGTTGTTGTTGTTGTTGTTGGTGATGCTGTTGTTGCCATTATTGTTACTGCTGTTTCTGTTGCTATAGTTATTGCTGTTGTTGTTTGTGCTAGATGATTAACAGATATTTTCTTCCAAAATTACGTGAAAAGAAAATTATTTGTTTCGGAATATTTGCACGTCCACCACATTATACGGGAGAGGGTAAAGAAAATTCTTCATTGAACATTTTTATTATGTATACATACTTCTGCAAATATCCATTTTGCTTTGCATATTAGAGGTTCAATAATACAGGTTTTAGACACAGGTGGTAGCAGCGAAAATGCTTCCATCCCGCCCAAATGTTTGGAAACATAAAAATAGATTTTATAATGTCAAATAACTCAACTATTATGTATAGCAATCGACTGTTACTACAAGTATTTTCAGCCTTTAGAACTCAAATTTTCAATTTTTTAAACTTCAAAAGCAAATAGTTATAAAGTCAGGCAGTTACAATTACTCAAGCATAAACGAACACAAACCTAAATGACAATAACAATGGTATCATTAATAGTTTCTTATATAGGCACAAGGGCAGCAATTTTGGGGGAGGAGAAAGTCGATTAAATCGACCCCAGTGCGTGACTGGTACTTTATTTTATCGACCCCGTAAGGATGAAAAGCAAAGTTAACCTAGGCGGGATTTGAACTCAGATCATAAAGGGCCGTAACTCTATGCTGCAAAGCATGGCGTCTGACACTCTACCGATACTGCCAATCCACCACCCTAATGGTATCGTTAATAACAACAGCCATTCATATTTTTCTATCGTTGCGAACCAAAGAGAAATATTAAACATCAATCAACTCCTAATGAGACAGTTTAGAAGGAGTGTATCTCAAATGAGAATGCCTTTTCACCTGGGATTGTAATGTAGAATGTAAAAGGACGTAACAAAATACTGAAAATGATTTAACTCGATGGTTCTAGTTCTGTTTCTCGCACTCGCCATCTTCAAAATGTCGGAAATTCCAGGGCATAGGGATAGCGGAATAGTTAGATGCCTTTCGCTGTCTTTGCGTCCGTTTCTTCGCGTTCTGAGTCCAAATACCACACAAAAGATCTATATCTCACCGATGACCATATCATCGTTTTTCCTTCACTTAAAGAGAGAGAGAGAGAGATGGAGGAGAATGAGTGAGATAGAGAGATAGAGAGAGAGTGAAATAGAGAGATCGAGAGAGAGAAAGTGAGTGACAGAGAGAGAGAGAGAGTTAGTGGGAGAGAGGGGGGGAGAGAGAGAGAGAAAACGAGATACATAGAGAGAGAGAGGGGCAGAGAGGGAGAGAAAAAGAAAAAGATATATATATAGAGAGAGACTGAGTGAGAGAGAGAGAGAGAGAGAGAGAGAGAGAGAGAGAGAGAGAGAGAGAGAGAGAGAGATAATGAGTGAGTGAAAGAGAGAGAGAGAGAGAGAGAGAGAGAGTCAAGGACACACGGCAGCAGTACCGGCAAGTACACAGTTTTGGCGCTTTGAAGACTAACCACTGGATGTATGAAACTCTCGGTTCTCTTTCTTCACACCTATCAAACTCACTAGCGAACGTTTGCCGGGGCTTCGTTAACAACAAGGAAATACCGACGACAACTAATGGAATGTAACAGAATCAAAGCTATTTATTGGAAACATCAACAATATGTATGTGTATGAGTTGGTTACTGAGTGAGTGTGTGTGAGAGTATGTTTCTATTCAGTTAGCCGATTAAGTAAATATGAAAACAAGAGAAAGCAAAGGATTAAAATAACTATACTATTGTATTATATGTATTATTAATTAATGATTTGCAATACAGAGACAATACTACATAAGTATTAATAAGTTATGAGGTGATGAAAGGCGCCATTATTAATAGCGCAACGGTACTAGATTCTATATACAACACCTAACGAAGACATGTGACATACATATATACATACACATACATACATACATACACATATACATACATACATTCAGACATTCAGACATACATACATACATACATACATACATACACATATACATACATACATTCAGACATTCAGACATACATACATACATACATACATACATACATATATACATATATACATACATTCAGACATTCAGACATACATACATACATACATACACATATACATACATACATTCAGACATTCAGACATACATACATACATATATACATACATACATACATTCAGACATTCAGACATACATACATACATACATATATACATATATACATACATTCAGACATTCAGACATACATACATACATACATATATACATATATACAGTCATACGTACGTACGTACGTACATACATACGTACATACAGACATACATACACAGAGGCATACATATGTACATATATCATATATACATCATACATACATACTTACATACATACGTATATACACACATACATACGTACATACATGCATATATACATATATACATACACCCATGAAAGCATGCATACATACATACATCATACATACATCATGCATACATACATTCATCATACATACATCCATACATGATGGCTGCTCCCTCGTTATCGAGTATGTCCATTGCACGATATACCATTATTAATTAATTCTATCGTGCAATGCCTGTGCGTGAAGATATTTTTTAAAGAGAAGAAAGACTGTGCACTGAGCCAATCCCACTGTCTGAGCGACAGAAGCTATAACCCGAAAAGAAGAAAAGATCAACATCATCGGTAACTACTGAGCCGCAGGTTTTATATCGGAGTTATCCCAGTTTCCTGAGTTGCCTTCTCCTAGAAGAATGCCCTGACAAAGACTAGGGGTCCTTCACTCCCAGTGGTTTAACCGCGCGATCGGGTGTCCAGCCCGACTGTTTCTATGTCCCCGCGCATATACATACACATGCACCCATGTATATACACATATACATATACATACATATGTACATGTGTATATACATATTTACACACTTTTGGATGGCCGTTGACTCTTATGAGTTCTTCCGCTCTTTGTCAAGTTTTGTTTTTTTGTCCTGCAAGGTATCAAAAATCCTCCTCCTCACCAAGTAAACTTGGTAGGGTTGCCGGTTTAGTCGCCAACGACCCGACCATGCGACAGGTTGTACTGGGTTACATGTTACCAGTAGCACTCAAGAGTGACCCGGCATACATACATAATGGCTGCCCCCTCGTTATCGAGTATGGCCATTGCATGAGAAAAGAAAAATATATATATATATATATTAATAACAATAATAATAATAATAATAATAATAACAACACTAATAATAACGACAACAACAGCAATAATAATATACATATATATATATATACACACACACGCACACACATAAACATATCTATACACACACACACGCGATAGCAATTAACAGCGCTGCGATCGAATGTGGATTTTTAGCCCAGCCAAATTTTTAGCCCATCTAAAATGTCTTGCACAGAGTCGGCAACCAAAACATTCACTGGGAATAGTCGGCTGTGGTTGGAGTTCATGTACTTTTGCATGACGCTTGAGCCCTCCTGCTGATTTACATTCTCTACCACATGCTTGGCAAGCATGATGAGTAGCATCTCCAACAGCAGCCTGGTAGTCAACCACTGGTCTTACTTTATGACTGCGAAGATGAATTTCGAGTCCAGCTTTGCTTAGGCAGAGTCTCGCACAGACGCTGCATGTCAGCACCATAGGAGGAGCCTCGCCGTCTGGAAGTGCAACAGCAATGCCATTCATCACATCCCGCTTTACTTTCTCGTATGCGATTCGAGATGCCTCAAAGGTAACTTTTCCCTCATAGACAGTCTTTCTCCATTTATTACGATCAGCAGCAATATTTTCCCATGTATCAGCAGAGATGTTAGCGTCTTTCAAAGAGGCTTTCAAGGAATCCTTATATCTCTTTTTTGGTTTATGTGGCGGTCGTTTTCCTTTAACTAACTCTCCATAAAAGAGTTGTTTTGGTATTCTAGAATCCTTCATCCTGGCAAGGTGACCACTCCAACGGAGTCGTTGCTTAAGCACAAGAGCTTCTATACTGTCACACATAGAGCTTTCCAAAATCCCGACATCACTGATGTGGTCCCTCCAGTGAACGCCATGGATCCGTCTGAGACACATCTGATGGAAACGCTCCAATTGCTTAAGGTGGTGTCGATATGTGACCCAGGTCTCACAGGCATAAAGAAGAGAAGAGGGCACACATGCCTTGTACACATTTACGTTTGTCTTCTTGTATATGTCTCGCCGACCCCAGAGTCGCCTTTCTAGCTTTCCGAAAGCATCCCTTGCTTTCTAATCCTAAGTGAGATTTCACTATCAAGGTTGCTATATCGATTGACAGTGCTTCCTAGGTAGACAAACTGATCAGCCACTCCAAGTCGTTTACCATACACATAGATATTTGGTTCACTGTACTGCTTACCAGGGGCAGGTTGGTACATGACGACGGTTTTCTTGAGACTGACAGTCAATCCTAGGGCAGTGCAAGCGTCAGAAAATGCATTCAAAATGTGCTGCATATCACTCTCTGTGTGCGCTACAAGATGGCAATCATCTGCATACAAGAGGTCTCTTATGATTGATGTAAATACTTTTGTCTTTGCAGCAAAGCGCCTGATGTTAAATATGCAGCCTGAGGTTCGATATCGGATGTAAACACCATGCTCGCAATTCCTGAATGCAATACAGAAAACCATTGCAAAGTATATGGCAAACAGGGTCGGTGCTGGAATATCCCCCTGTTTCACTCCATTTTTTACTGAGATAGGCTCCGACATGTTACCTCCGACATTAACACAATCTTTCATGTCGTCATGGAAAGACCTAACTAAAGCAAGGAACTTATCAGGGCAACCAAGTTTATGGAGAACCTTCCATAATGCATTTGTCAGATTGACAAAAACCTGATACAGATCCAAACCTTGTTCCATGCACTTCTTCTGGAGCTGTCTAGCTGAGAAGATCATATCAGTAGTGCCGCGTCCAGCACGAAAACCAGATTGACTTTCAGGAAGAACACAATTTGCAATGTGTGTCAGCATACGGTCCAGAAGCACCCTGCATAAAACTTTCCCTACGACAGAAAGCAATGATATACCTCTGTAGTTCCCACAATCATTCATGTTACCCTTTCCCTTGTACAAGACCACCATTACTGCATCTCTCCAGTCCTCAGGTACGGATTCATTAGCCCATATCCTGCCAAACAAAGAGTGAAGATGTTGCAGGAGTCTCTCACCACCATATTGTAGGAGCTCATCATGTATGCCATCCATACCTGGAGACCTTCCACTGTTCAGCTTCGAGATAGCCACTGCAACCTCCACAAGCGTCGGAGGTTCTGCGAGAGCTACTTTCACAGGACTTTCTACATACATACATACATACATACATACATACATACATACATACATACATACATACATACATACATACATCATTATATGCCTTCTCAGAATGAGAACAAACCCGTTAAATTTGACATCATACATTATCAAAAAATATGGTATCCCGAATAGTGATAACTTGCTTGTCCTGATCTTTGTCGTCATACTAAACGCATCACTAAATCTGCTCTCAAAACATGAATTCAAAAACACATCTTACTTTTGTTTGTAGGCGACCCGAAGCTGTCTGTGTCAAATATTATGTGGCCCTCCGTCAGTTACGACGACAAGTGTTACATTTGATTCGATCAATGGAACAACCTGCCCGTGAAATTAACGTGCAAATGGCTGAGCATTTCACAGACAAGCGTTCACTTAACGTAGTTCTCAGGGAAATTCAGCGTGACACAGAATGTGACAAGGCTGGTCATTCGAGCATCAGGTACGACTTATTTTTTTGCCATCTGAGTGTACTGGAGCAACTTGAAATAAAGTGTAATGCTTAAGAACACAACGCGCCGCCGGGATTCGAACTCACAACTTTACGATTGTAAGCCGAATACTTTAACCACAAAGCCATGCGCGTCAAATATTAACCAACCAAAAAGTTATTAGATCTGATTATCCAATATTCCCACAAACATTGTAGTGAATTTTGATGAATACAAGCGTGTATTTATGGGAGAAAGAAGCGGGAATGTTCGTGCTTTGTGAAAAAAACACTAAACAAAAAACACGAACGCTGTAACCACCATACAATTTATACAAACAAGCGAGAAGTACAAATGTATTTTAGTATCTTAGGCAAGATGAGAAATCCAGGCATAGTGGACCTATTAACAAGGAGATACCAAGAAATGAATACCTGAAAAAATGAATATCTGAAGAACTCTCAACCCAAAGTAAGCATATCGTTCACAACCTACATTGAGCTATATGGCTCCTGACAACAATTTCCATTTTAATAGAAACCTAAACGAACCACCTGGTTTTAAACAACTTTTCCAAAATAAACTCCAAGGGGTACGGAGTTTGATTCTTCGTAGCAACGGCTGGCCACTATTTTCCGTCTGTACGGGTATTATATGATTTTCTAAGCTATCATTTATAGCAGGCATGGGCAACATTTTTCGATAAGCAGGCTACATGAGATATGGCTCATCATCAGGCGGGCGGCAAGCGCTAATTTACATTCATGCCCACATTAAAAAAAGGGCGTTAACTCGTGTTGTTTTGATTTGTTTCTTCAGAATTTGTACACTTTGTTTTCTTTGAGAGAAAGATAAATCACTGAAAAATTGGAGTAAAAAAATCAGAAAGATTTCACTTAGATGACTTAAGCGAGCCATTCAGAAAGCTTCGCGGGCCGCAGGTTGCCCATGACTGATTTATAGTAATCGACTATAAAACAGTTGTTTTCTGCTTTGGGGAATAGTTGGTATGCGATAATCGATTACCTAGATCGATGGTTTTTCTTCGTTCTCTAGTTTATGAAACAGCTGTATGGGAAAGAAGGACTTTTCATCATCATAAAATAAGTATATTTTTTTGTATATCATTTAATTTTGTATATAAAATACTGTTTCTCAAACGATATATGCTTCCTTCCCTCTCCATATATCTTTTAAATTTTAATAATTGATGATTTGAACTAAGGTCCAATGAGCTATTTAATAAAGAAACAAAGAAATATGATTATCATACATTTAATATGTATGGATACCTTAACATATATATATATATATATATATATATATATATATATATATATATACTAGCTGAATTACCCGGCGTTTCCCGAGTTACTGCTGTTCTTATTCAGATTAGTAAACAATAAATATGAAGATGTTTTTTTTCTCATAATTATTTCAAAATATCTATATTTTATAAAAAAAATATCAAAATTGTAATGATAATAGAATTTAGAAATGAAAATCTGTCAATCTTGAGGCACCTTAACGTAAACAATATTCATTGTGTTATTGTGTCGTTTTTTGTTGGTGTCTAAATAAATAAATTGTTGCTCACACACATTCACACACACTCTCACATACATTCACACACACTCACATACATATACTAAGACAGACACACACAGATATACATTCACGGACACCTGTCTGTCATCATATGTGTATCTACAGATGTGAGTGTGTGTTTAATTGTCTGTGTGTGACGATAAAGTGTACGCAACTTACTAGTGTGTGTTTAATTCTCTGAGGCCTAACGTTAAAATAAAAATTATCACACACATACTCACACACACATATACTCATACACACATACTCACACACACACAGACTCTCACATACATTCACACACTCTCATATACACTCACATACATATACTAAGACAGACACACACAGACATACATTCACACACACACCTGTCTGTCATCACATATGTATCTGTATGTGTAGATGTGTGTGTGTGTTTGTCTATATGTATGTGTATATGTGTGTGTTTAATTCTTTGAGGCCTAACGTATGTAATGAACTCACAAACACACACACACTCACAGACACATACACACTCATATACAATGTGATGCCATCGTGGTGGTTTACTATAGTTCACTATAGAAAGGTTATTTCAGATACAATATTATATTTTTTAATCCAAATGAAAATAAAAATTACATGTTGACACTCCCGGGTCTAATACCTTGTAAAGTTTGATTTGATTTGGTCTAGCCGTTTGAGAATGTATAGGAACAGACTGACAGAGAGACAAAGAATTATATATATATAGATATATAGATATATTTGTGTGTGTGTGTGTGTGTGTGTGTGTGTCAGGGTCGGATTTTAAAAGGGAGTGGAAGAGGCAATGATGTGACCGCGATTTCAAATCATTTTAATAATTTCTACGCTCGTTTCAATTTTAACAAAATATAATTGCGAAAATATAATAATAATGATTTGCAGATTAATTCATTAATCTATCAAATCAATAAAACAGTTGTAATCACATTATACAAAATCTCACGAACAAATCAATATTAGATTTTGGTAATGCATCTTCCAAAGATACCAAGCCATGATAAAAAAAAATTATAGATATTAAAAATAGACTTAAAAAACAAAGCAAATATAAAAAAAACAGTTCATTAGCTGGGCGATAGAAAAAGTTAGTTTTTTAAGCATTAGGCAATTAGCAGCAAACTTAAGATAGTTTGCGGCAACTGATTTATTTACAATAGTTTATAACTTTGCCTATTAATCCGTATGGTGAGCAAATGGGGTCCCTCTCCAAAACACAATAGAACCCTCTGTGTTCAGGGAACGTGAGGTCGCCTGTGAGACGTGGGTCAGGCTGGGACTTAGCCCAGTAGACGTCCCTCCTCCTTCTTTCCCTGCTGACGTCAAGTCCCCCCCCCCCAAAGCGTATGGGATGCCATCCTGTGCAGCCTGGCCTCAGACAGGCTCACGTGCCAGCTCGACCAGCACCGCCTTGCCTGTTTTTGCGCGGCCTCCGAATCCCACAGTGGTGCCTGGCTCCATGCCTTGCATCCTTCTTCACTGGCACGCAGCTGGATAACGATAGCCTGCGCATCGGCGTTCCCTTGAGGCTTGGACTCCGGATCTGCGAGCCACATAAATGTCGCTGTGGATCCACCGTAGATTCTCTCGGACTACTTTCTACTTTCCTGTTGCCACATTGCTGTAAGGCATAAGACCTCCAAGCTGTTGTATAGTTTATATATAAACGCAAGTATATTCTTTTACTTACTAAATGCATCAATTTTATGGTCCAATCTGTGTTTTTTTTATATATATATCACCAATAATTTGTGAAGAAGTAATAATTCTGTTGATGCCAAAATGTGTTAAGAATCATATGCGGCAGAAATTAAAACTTTTGATAGAATATAAGAACCCCCTCCCCCATCCTAATGGCTCAAAACATAACACGGCTCCTATGTTCAAAGTTTAGGTATCTGGTAGGTTAACGATTTTTCTAAATATATTCTACTGAAATGGAAAGGGAGCTCTATATGGCAGAGGGTACTATAGGCCATCAAAAATGGTACTTCTCAGTTTCAGTAGATTTGACAATTGACCTGGCCCATGTTGATCAGTTAATAGTTATTGTGTGATATGTTGTTTCTAGGAAGTCAGTAGAAAAGTATTTGACTTTCCTGCATGCTGGCTCTCACAAGCCTGAAGTACTAGCCATCTCTTGGCAATAGTTTTTTTTAAAGATGATGCAATTGATTTTGAAGACTGCAGAGGGCAGTTCTATGACATTGCTAGCAATATGTCTGGTCACTATACAGGAAAGAAATCCAGAGTTAAGGATAAGAATCCGGCAGCTGTTTTAATTCCTTATGCTGCTAACTCATTGAATCTAGTTGAAAGGTTGCTGCCACATGTTGTAATGGAGCTGCAGGTATTTTGACATCATAAAAAGGTTATGCACGTTTTTTTTCTCCATCGACATGTAGATGGGATGATCTAATGAAGTCTTTGGAAGGTATGAAAATAGCATTAATTGTGAAGTGTATATCAAACACGCATTGGCCAGCAAGGGCTGAAGCCCTCATAGGTGAGCGTGACTACATTTAAAATATAATCCGAGATATTGAAAGTGACTTAGAACAAACACCTGAAGCAACATATGAAGCAGATAAATTGGCAGACAAAGTGGATTATCTGAAAATTGCTCTTGGTCAAGACCTGGAATTTAATTTGTGTGCAATTCAACAGCACAAAGAATTTAAAGGATTTGAAGTTGACTTGAATAGAGTAATTGACCTAACTGATTCTCTAGAAACGTTTCTAAAATCTTTTCGGGATAGGTATGAAGTAAAGCTTAAAGCCTAGAACTTCTGAGCTACCATCAGCTACAAAGAAACAACAGGTAGGCTAACATAACAATGCAAATCAGTCTCAGAGGATATTGTTCGTTACCCAAGAGACAAACTCAGATGCAGGACTTTTAATGCATTAATATAATTTTTAGATCAGTAGTTTGTTTCCTTACAACAATGAAGGCTTGCCTATGAATTAGTGCATAAGTTCAAAGCCATAGTGAAATTTTGTAGATTATCTGACGGAGAGATAAGAACTTATCACTGCTTTCCTCCATGACTTTAGTTATGTAGTGATGGAAGACATTTTTAACATTTATTACTCTTGCCACACTAAAAACATTACTAAACCTGCATTTTCGACTGCACAGTCCACACTCCCATGCCAAATCATGTGACAAATCATTACGCAATACGACCCTCTCTACCACTTTTGATATTTTCACAACGAAGCTACGTGGTTATATATATATTTGTTATATATTTATCAAGGGGCGGAAGAACTCATAACAGTCAACGGCTGTCTAAAAGAAAAGAAATCCTACCAAATCAATGGGTGGCAGTAGTTCCAGCTGCACGCATCGAAAGACTGGTGTAGTGGTTCTGAGAACAATGTGGCTTTACAGATGATCAATGCAAATTGACAATGGAAAGTCGCTTCCGCTCGAGTTAGAAGAGAACTATTGACCTTCAGGAGAAGCAACGACCCCAGATTGTATTCAGCAACTGAAACAAATATGAAGTACAGCAAATCCAATGCTCCTAGGGGCGGCCGTGGTTCTTCTTATTTGCGAGTGTAAACTCGGCCACATTAGATTAGATTTATATATTTAAGTTAATTATACAAATTTCTTATAAAACTGTGATATTTAAGGTTCAGTACTGTGTCTCTCTGACGTCCACTCTCTTGGTAGTTGCTTAGTTATCTTAATCGTAGTACCGGCTATAGGTGTATGCAATTTAATTGGGATAATATTTTATTGCTATTTCTAGCATGTTTGAA
>OZ024741.1:180031067-180046067 GCA_964016885.1 Eledone cirrhosa
CTTGTTAAATTCCCAGAAACTATTATCAGAGCCATAGAGAACCTATTGTCTTCTTGGGCTACTATCCTAAAGTTTTAAAAAAAGCAAAGAAGGAGGATTCTATTTTCACAGATAAAATAAAATATCACAGGGGTATATGTCAAGGAGACAATCTCTCTGCGCTACTCTTTATTCTCTCATTAAACCCCTTGTCCTTTCTGCTCAAGAAATGTGAAGGATACATAATTGTCTCACAGGAGGATAGAAATATGAACCTAACCCAGAATTTCTTTGTGGATAACCTTGAAATTTTTGGGATAAAAGAACATAAATGGGATGAAGAAAAATCTTGACTTGGCTATGACCTTCTCAAAGGATATAGGAATGGAGTTTGGCCAGGATAAATGTTCATATTTGATTGTAAAGCGGGGAAAAACTATAAGCCAGTCTAGCAACATTTGTATCAATGGCCTAACTGTTTCACAGATATCTGACGAGGACTGCTACAGATACCTGGGGATAGATGTGAATATATCCTATAATGGTATTTGTAATAAGGAATGCGTAACCAGGGAATATTACACTCGATTAAGAAAAATATGGTCATCTGTAATCTCTGCGCACAATAAAACAGTGACTCCCAATATGTTTGCTGTGCCTGTCCTAACACCAACATTTGGAATACTCGATTGGGCGATGTACGAAATCCGAGCAATTAATTTAAAACCCCCAAAATCCTAAACAACACCGGTATCTTCCACATCAACAGGGACTAGACGACCACCTTTACTTAAAACGTAAGCACGGAAGCAGAGGCCTAACATCAGTCCAAACAGCATTTGTATGTCGCATCCTATCCCTCCGACAACATTTACAAACCTGCAAGCGAAGGAGCCCAACTATTGAGCAAGTCTATCTGCATGAGACAGATAAGATCATAAGAGTTGGGAAGGAACTCCTTGAAAGATACTCCCTGCATGATAATCAAAAACTCACACCCAGCGAAATTTCACAGCAGTACCGCAGTGAATCCATGGATGACAGACTGCATGCTTATCAGCAAAAAATCATACATGGATATGTTTCCAGGAGGCTCCAGCTGTCCAAAGATGTCATCACAGCAGTACCTATAAGGCATAATGTAGTGGCCAAAACACTATACAATGCAATCCGTAGAAAGAATAACCTCGATGATAGAATAGCAGTTAATGTTACACGTGGCATACCGGCACCGACCTGATGATTAAGTAGTAAGGTCAATTTTCGGAAATCCTTCATGATACTGCTGGCTGATGACAATTCCTTCGTTCGGAACTTGTTGGTTATGAATTTACTATTAATCGATGACCAGTGGATTCTCCATGAAATTTGAAACAGTACTGTACCAATTGAATGTGGATTTTTGTAGTCCAGCGGATTTTTGTGTGCTAAACTAGGAGATTACTGGCTCTTTCAATTGATGAAATTGTGAGTACTTTAACGTTTTTCATATGTTAATCCGTCTATACAATAATTACATTGTTTCCATAGGTTTAGCGTTCTGGCTGGGATGCTGTATTACAATTACTCCTTTGCGTATGCTTCAAACGAATTTGTTGAGCAAATTGTAAACAAGATCGAAATTACTGGATATCGATCTAAATCCTTATTATTATTATTATCATTTTTGAGGGCGGTGAATTGGCAGTATTGGTAGAGAGTCAGAGATGCTTTCCAGCGTAGTTATGTCCCTTTACAATCTGAGTTCAAATCCCGCCGAGGTTAACTTTACCTTTCATCCTTACGGGGTCGATAAAATAAAGTACCAGTAATGTACTGGGTATTGCTGGCCTTGTGCCAAAAGTAGAAACAATTATTATTATCATTTTTATTAGGGTCGGACGCCATGCTTTCCAGCATAGTTACGTCCCTTTACGATCTGAGTTCAAATCCCGCCGAGGTTGACTTTGCCTTTCATCCTTACGGGGTCGATAAAATAAAGCACCAGTAATGTACTGGGTAATTGCTGGCCTTGTGCCAAAAGTAGAAACAATTATTATTATCATTTTTATTAGGGTCGGACGCCATGCTTTCCAGTATAGTTACGTCCCTTTACGATCTGAGTTCAAATCCCGCCGAGGTTGACTTTGCCTTTCATCCTTACGGGGTCGATAAAATAAAAGTACCAGTAATGCACTGGGTAATTGCTGGCCTTGTGCCTAAAGTAGAGACAATTATTGTTTCTGAGATATATGCCGAGTGTCTTCCTGACACCTAGGGCAAATAAATTCACAGTGTGCATTGGTAAGCCAATTAATACAACACATTGATTAAAAAAAAAAAAAAAAAAAAAAAACAGTATACATATATACACATGTGCATATGCATATGTAAATACAATGAGAGATATCAATCTTATAGAGATAGTGCTCTTCTCATTACGTGTGCAGTACCAGTCAAAACAATTTTTTGCACCTCGTGCAGAGAGGGTAAACCAGGAATCATTCGCAAATATTGTTCTGTTCCTTTCTTGATCATTCCCAGTCCTCCCACAATCACTGGTATTGTAACGGCATTGAGGCGCCACATTTTCTCAATTTCAATAAGCAGATCTTTATATTTTCGTAGCTTGTCAAATTCTTTTGCCGCGATATTGTGATCACATGGGATGCTCATATCTATCAATAAACCGACCTTGTTATGTTGATATTTTACAATGATGTCAGGTCTATTTGCTTTTATGGTCTTGTCAGTATGTACAGGAAAGTCCCAGAGAATTGTTACTTTTTCTCCTTCAGTTACAGCCTCAGGGTGATGAGTGTACCACTTGTCTTCAGCTTTGATTTTGTAATGCCGACATATTACCCAGTGTAGATATTGGCCAACTCTGTCATGTCTATATTTGTATTCTACTGGTACTAAAACTTTACATCCAGAGACTAAGTGATCCACTGTTTCAACCTCAGCATTGCAGAATCGGCACTTAGGGTTTATTCCGTTTCTCATCACATTGGTCTGGTAATTACGAGTCAATAAGCTTTGATCTTGGGCAGCTAAGATGAAGCCTGCAGTCTCCGCCTTTAGCCCTGAACTACGTAGCCACTGATGGGTGTGCTTTTGGTCAACATCAGCTTGTTTGCTACGGGCCTCATATTTGCCATGCAGAGGTTTCTGCTCCCAATTTGATGCTAATTGTCCTTGCCATTTTGCTTTTGCCAGTGATTTTATGTGCCTAGTAACATCAGTTGCAACAGTTTCTTTAGTCTGTCCAGCCTGGGTATCAAGCATGAGATCAGTAGCATATTTTTTGCTCTCCTTCAAGATAGAATGAAGCTTCTTACTTCTCTCATGCTTTTCAACAAATTTCAGCATACAGTCGTTAGTTGTTTCAAGGTATTTGGCCAGTCCAATGATGGTGGTCTTGTTAGCAAGTTCAAATTGGATCAGGCCACGGCCTCATGGGGTTCTATGAAGGTAAAGACGATCCACATCTGCTTTTGGGTGGTGCATCCTATTACAGGTCACTAGCTTACAAACTTTGGTGTCGATTCTTTTGATTTTATTTATATTCCAGTTCAACACACCGAAGCTATAAGTGACAACTGGGACTGCCAACGAATTTATGGCTAGCACCTTGTTACGAGCATTTAGTTCTGATCTCAGAACTGCACGTACTCTCCTGTAACATTCTTTCCTTATGCTCTCTTTCATACTTGCATGCTGTATGCCAGAGCCCTCATTAATCCCTAAGTATTTATAGGTTTGTTCCTGCTCAAGTTCCTTTATGATTGTTTCAGCATCCAATTCAACTGAGTCTGAGTTGACAAGCTTCACCTTCTTGAAAGTGGCTTTTTTACACTTGTCAAGTCCAAACTCCATCCTGATGTCATCGCTAAACGTTTTTACTGTCCGTAAAAGGCCTTCCATTTCGTCATTATCTTTGCAATATCAAATCATCCATATAAAATAGGTGGTTTATTTTTTTGTTGTCAATTCTATAACCGTACCCTGTTCTATTAAGTTCGGATGTAAGGGGTATTAAAGCTATGCAGGAATTCAAGGGTGAAAGTGAGTCACCCTGGAATACACCACAGTTGATGTTTATATTCCTAGAGCACAGTACCCCCCCCCCCCCTCCCCGTGGAATGAGACAATTGGAGTTTTGTGTTCCATAATGACATATTGTGTTTCAGGATGTTTGAGATCACAGGTGAGATTTTGAAGATCTCCAGTGATTTCAGAATCCATGAGTGTGGTATGCTGTCAAAGGCTTTTTTATAATCGATCCATGCAGAACTGAGATTTCTGTGTTTATTATGACAGTTCTCAAGGATCATACGATTAATCAAAAGTTTATATTTGCTACCATATGAACCTCGTCGGCACTTTTTTTGTTCAATGGGGAAAAGATTGTTCTCCTCCAAAAACACGTATGCTTTTTCCATGAGAATAGAGGTTAATAGTTTATAAGTGGTGGACAAGCAGGTTATGAGCCGATAGTTTTTTGGATCTTTGGTTTCGTTATTCTTTGGTAGAAGGTAGGTAATGCCACGTGCTATCCAATCAGGTATATTTTTTTGATCTTTCATAATTTCATTAAACAGCTTGACCAATATATTGAGTGCACGGGAGTGAGGAAAGCCAAGAGATTTCCATTTATTAGATTTATTGAGTGCTGTCCTTAAGTCCGCTATAGAGATGTCTTCCCACGCCTATTCTTCTAAATTTGTGTAGGATTTTTCCAGGCGACTAATCCAGTCTACATTAGTATTATATGCCTTCTCATCACTCCAAATGTTACTCCAGAAGTTTTCAACTTCTATGGACTTCAATAATTATTTTTTTCTTCCCCACTTCTCTATAAAATGACTTGGCATTGAATGAGAACTATTTATTTTGCCTGTAGAAGTTGTTTCGCTTCTCGAATCTACGAATTCGTTGGGCTTTTACTTGGACTTTTTGTTTCAGAGATTCTTTTGTTGAAACTATTGCTTCTCTAGAAGACAGTCCATATTTTTTCTTTAGTTTTCTTACCTTCTTGGATCTTATATCATTTCCAGCGGTTAACTCACTCAATAAGGATATTTCTCCTCTCATTAGGTCAATCTCCTTTTCGATTCTACTCCTCTAAATTGGTTAACCTCGAAGGTTCGACTTTTTTTTTTTTTTTTTTTGTGGTAAACAACTTGTTTCAATTACTCTAGCAGATGCATAAATGATTTCATTTAACTCAGTAAGATCAGGTTCTAGTTCTTCTATGATTTCTTTTGTCAGTATCGGTAGAGGATCGGACGCCATGCTTTGACGCATAGAGTTACGGCCCTTGCCATTCTGAGTTCAAATCCCGCCGAGGTTAACTTTGCCTTTCATCCTTACGGGGTTGATAAAATAAAGTACCAGTAATGCGCTTGGTAATTGCTGGCCTTGTGCCAAAAAGTAGAAACAATTATTTGTTTTCTATTTTGGATTGTATTTGGGAATTTTTGAAGTGGTTCTCTATCATTTATACTAGAATGTCTTACTACTGCAAGCTCATTCAGTAGTTTTTGCTTTAATTCCTTCACAGTCTCCCTGTGTTCTTCAGCAGATGTTTGGTTTTCAATTACTGTTTCTAAGTCCCTCTACTGGCTATTTTCAGCGGGTTCAATAGAGCTTCTCATTTCTACAAACCTATTTGTGATTTGGTCAAATGGTGGTCTTTCAGTAAAGACTTGTGACTGGTTACTATCTCCAGGAGATTCTTCAGTTCTTTCATCATTTATATTTATGTCATTCTCCACAGCCTGCTTGATCGCAGTTAGCTCAGTGTCTGTGAAGATATACCTCCTTACATTTGCCAACTTATTTCCATCCATATCACGTCTGCTAGCTTGATTCCAAGTTTTCCAGATTTTGTAGGAGTTTAAAGTGTGTCTGTCTCGTGATGGCTTACCTAATGCATAGTAATATGCATATATTACTTCTTTATACTCTTCTCGGGTCCATTTCATCCTTTTAGGTTTTTCTTTTTGAGGTGGTTTGGGTGGTGGATCTGGAGGGCTCGAGTTGGGGCAATCCCCGATCAAGTGACCATCCAGGTCCATAATTGGAGAAGAGTTTGTGCCAGAGGAGGACTTTTCGATCTCAGGTTGGCACCTTCCTGGGGGACGCGCTTCCCGATTAACCATAGGAAAAGCGATTTGGTATTGTGTATTAATTTTATTTGTTCATCTCGCAGTACATGCTTCCGTTACGCATGGTATTGGGCGTACATGGAAAGTTGCCCGGCTCTTTGGGTAGTGCATTTGCTGGCTGGCACTGAGATCATGGTGAATTGACAGTATTGGTAGAGGGTTAGACATGCTTTCCAGCGTAGTTACGTCCCTTTACGATCTGAGTTCAAATCCCGCCGAGGTTAACTTTGCCTTTCATCCTTACGGGGTCGATAAAATAAAGTACCAGTAATACACTGGGTAATTGCTGGCCTTGTGCCAAAAGTAGAAACAATTATTACTATTATAACAGTATAGTTATGGTCATTGCTGTTGTTGATTGAGGTGATATTGTTATGGTTGCAGCTGTAAGAGGTGCACGAGAATTTTCTCAACTGTTCTTGTGGTGTGAGTGGTGTTGGTGGTGGTGGCGGGGGTGCTGCGAGTGGTAGTGGGTAGGGTGACATTGTAGCTTATAGGAGTTGCTTCTCCGATGTTATTTTCTGTTTATTTTGATGTAAATGGGGTGCTAGTATTCTTTTTTCTTCTCCTTTGTTTTGTCCTTTATGTGGGCTCCATACACATACATAAATATACATTCACACGTGCATACTTATACACACGTATGTATATACACACATATATATATATATATACCCACACATTAGACACTGAGAAGGGAGGTAGGTAGCAGCCAGTGGCAGTAGTCTAAAAATAGATTGGGGATTTACTGGTGTGAATGTGTGAGGAAGTGGTTGTGAATGTGGTGGTGTATTATCAAATTTTCATTTTTATTGTTTATGTCGGCCCTTGTGGCTAATAAATGAAATCATATATATATATGTTTCTGTCTTTTTCTTTTCCTTTCTTATATAAATAATAAAAATCTTTAGACGAACAAAACTCACATCGTAGCGTCCTATACCGTCCTGTGCCGTCTGTAATGTTTTTCTTGATGTATAGCCCTTGTGGCCAATAAAGAAATCATTATTATTGGCCCTTGCCATTCTGAGTTCAAATCCCGCCGAGGTTAACTTTGCCTTTCATCCTTACGGGGTCGATAAAATAAAGTACCAGTAATGTACTGGATAATTGCTGGCCTTGTGCCAAAAGTAGAAACAATTATTATTATTATTATTACTGTTCTTTGAGTCTCAGTCATTGATGTTATTTAACTGGAAAGTTTGTTGAAATGAATATCAAGCCACTACCTGCAGCCTCAGATATTCAGGACGTATCGGAGGGTTCTTGCTGTTCCCAGCAAGCATGCCTTTTGAAGTGTTCCAAAAAGCGAGGCGGGACCAATTTTCTTTAACCATCTTTGGAAACTCTGTGAGATAGTCCCTAGTGCGCCTATGACAATCGGGATCACTTTGACCTCATGGCAGTTCCAAATCCTTTTTACCTCCCACTTTAAGTCCTGGTATCGGTTAATTTTCTCCCTCTCCTACTCTCGTGTTGAATGGGCAGGCTACATCCACAATCAGGCATGATCTTTTTTCCTTGTCCAAAACCACCAGGTCAGGTCTATTGTGTTCCAGTTTCTTGTCCGTCTGTATCCTAAAATCCCACAGCACCTTCACCATTATTATTATTATTATTATTATTATTATTATTATTATTATTATTATTGTGTGTGTGTGTGTGTGTGTGTGTGTGTGTGTGTGTGTGTGTGTGTGTGTGTGCGTGTGTGCGTGTGTGCGTGTGTGCGTGTGTGTGTGTGTGTGTGTGTGTGTGTGTGTGTGTGTGTGTGTGTGTGTGTGTGTGTGTGTGTGTGTGTGTGTGTGTGTGCGCGTGTGTGTGCGTGTGTGTGTTAATTTCCCGTTTTTCTCGAAGACGGATCTCGATTTCCCTTTTCCCAACAACCAATTTTAAATCATTAAAAAAATGGGGCAAAATTTTCCATGAAGTCCATTCAAGAGAAACTGTCGATTTGTGACATCTGCATCGATTATAACACTCCTGCTTCAATGAGCTGACTTCTAATGTTAATCTGTAGTATGGAAATTGTCAGCTACAATGATAACAAGGATATATATGAAGAATGGTTTCTTATATAGGCACAAGACCAGCAATTTTTGGGATAGGAGGAAGTCGATTAAATCGACCCCAGTGCGTGACTGGTACTCTATTTTATCGACCCCGTAAGGGTGAAAGGCAAAGTTAACCGTGGCGGGATTTGAACTCAGATCGTAAAGGGCCGTAACTCTATGCTGAACATTATTGCGTCCGACCCTCTGCCGATACTGCCAATCCACCGCCCTGATATAAATGAAGAATAACACGTATTTCATTACATGATTAACCTCATTAATAATTTTGCGAGTGAAATTGAGAAACAGAAATGTCTTTGTTGCATGTTTTATTCCAGTAAGATGAGCTGGAAATGGTCACATACTTGCCAGTTGGTCTTTCGTCTGAGTATTTAATAAAGGATGGATTCGCCCACTTGCTCCGAGAGAATGGCGCAGCGTTGAGAACGGGAAGAAATCAAAATGAATTGTAAACTGTTTGCACTAATTAAAAAAACCTGTCTCCGTGCAACATAGTGCAGAATCTACTTCACGTAATTTTAGTGAATAGCAGCCACAGAGAAACATACACAATGGTTTGACAGGAGGTATCTGCTTTTGGATACCATTGTTCTTGTCAGACATACACAGTATCCCCCCCCCCAGCATTCACGTTCCCGGTTATTCGCGGAATTTTCCTTAGAACCTAACTAATAATTGTTCGTGGAAACCACCGCATGTTCGTAAATATCTTCCGCGATTTTTATGGCTTTTTTCGTGGCAATATATTTTTGTCACGCTTTTTAATGCTAAATTATTAATAACAATATAGCGTACTGCTGGCCTATATTTTACGTTAGATTTTGATGTTTATAGGCATTTTTATGTACCACGCCCAATATTCGCTGTTTTTCACTCTTCGTTAGTGCTCTAGGAACGTATCCACCGCGAATACCGGGGGACAACTGTATATGTCCACAACAATTATTAATTGGTATCCTCTAATTATTGGGTATCTCGCTAATCAGTCGTAATAATTCAGCATCCATCTACATAAAATGATCAATAAAGGTTACACATCGTAGAATGCTGGATTATATGTAGAAACCATGGAACAGAGTGCCTGATATAATGTAAAAATCATAGAATGCCGGGTTAAATGTTCAAATCATAAAGGAGATAATGGAATAAAATATAGAAATCATACAATGCCGGATTAAAAGTAAATATCATAGATGAGACTGCCGGATAAAATGTAGAAATTATATAATTGTTTCTACTTTAGGCACAAGGCCAGCAATTACCCAGTGCATCACTGGTACTTTATTTTATCGACCCTGTAAGGATGAAAGGCAAAGTCAACCTCGGCGGGATTTGAACTCAGATCGTAAAAGGACGTAACTATGCTGGAAAGCATGGCGTCCGACTCTCTACCGATACTGCCAATCCACCGCATTATATAATGCCGGATTTTACATTATATTATATCATGACTTATCTATTGTTTTTATGAAATGTTCTTTATTATATAGTCAGAAATTAACAGACTTACATCTATAGCCTCAGTGACCCGTATAGTGTAGTTGTCAGTTACACATACACCCGCGTCATATTTTGTGAAAATTCGTTCAAGATTCATGTTTATTAAAAATAGAGGATTGTGGGTAGATTGGTGGGTATAAATAATTGTTTCTACATTTGGCACAAGGCCATCAATTATTTCAGTGTATTACTGGTACTTTATTTTATCGACTCCGTAAGGATGAAAGGCAAAGTGGCGGGATTTGAACTCAGACCATAAAGGGCCGTAACTCTTTGCTGCAAAGCATGGCGTCCGACTCTCTACCGATACTGCCAATCCACCGCCTTTGGTGGGTATAAATAATGAATTGTGATAAAAATCGTACCAATTGATTGGTAAAAGTTGGTTGATATTGAGTAAAATTGTGGATAAAATAATTGATTGGGGGTAAATTCGTGGGTAAAATCGTAATTGATATTCCGGATGAAATAATGAATTGGGTATAAAAAAAATAGTGGAGTGTGCGTATATGGTAGATAAAATGTTGATTTGTTGGTAATAGAGAGGGTGGGTGTAAATTCAGAGGCAAAATCATTTAGAGGATATAATGGCTTCTATCGTAGGTGCATGGCCAGAAACTTTAGGCGGGGATAGTGGATTATATCAACCAAGTACTTGACTGGTTCTTTATTTTATTGACCTCGGAAAGATGGAAGGCAAAAGTTAATTTTGGCAGGATTTGAAATCAGAACGTAAATAGCCGGAACAAATACAGCAGGGCATTTCATCCGAAACTCTAGCGATTCTGTCAATCCACTGTCCTCAATCGCATAGAAAATTTAAAACTGAATCATGTCCGCTGCTTTCATCACGTTACTATAATGGGAAAGTACATTCAAACTAAGCCTGATAAAAAAAAAATTGGATAAACACATGTTACAGGAGTTATCTCCCTTGCTACCTTCTCAATACCTGAACTCCGTCGAAGGGAATTTCGATCTAGAAATTGTGAGGATAGCCTCATTTAATAGACATTTTTTCCACTCACAATATATAGAATATGGTATTCTATTTGTATATGTGTATGTGTGAGCACAACCATTTTCAGTTAATTATCTATTGCCACAAGAATGCATGTCGTTTTTGTCAATAATATGTATTTGTGACGAATGATTTTTAGATTTGTACAAATTGACAACTATGATGAGAAGATGAAAAAGAAAAGAAATAGTTAAATCTGTATCATATTGTAATGTAATTATAGTTTGATATTGTTTTTTGTTGTAATTCCTATTTATTACGACAACTTTGAAAAGGTTGGGTTTTTTTGTATCATAGTATCTATATGATAAAGATGTTGGATTTAAATTAAAGCTTATTAATTTTACAGTATGTCAGTCCTCGATGTTAAGAAGAAAACTGTTGGCGATGTTCACAAGAATATTCGAAATTGGATTTTATGCCTTTGATCACTAATGAGACAATACTTATTGGGTTGCTATGTGAAAAGAGGTATGGAAATGTTGCAATGAAGTTTTCCAAGATGAAAAACCACCTTAAGATGATCCACGCCGATAGAACATTAATGTGGTTCAAATTTTTAGGTATATGCTGATATTGAAGGAGGAATGAAGACCTTTTACATAGACCCCTATCCAACAAAGTAATACCACCCATTAGAGAAGATATCATACCAACTGGAAAGGGAGTCATAGAAACATTTACGAAAGACTCAGACCTTATTCTGAAGATTATTTCTCTGAGCAGCAATAAACTACTACACCATATTAATGGAGTTCTGTGTTTATTATTCTTGTGTGTTGTAAAATTTGACGAAAATGGTTGGCACCAGGAAGGACATTTGGTCCTAAAGTATTGCCATTATGAACTTGAAATCTGTTATGGAGGCGCAAGACTAACCATTGATTTAGCAGAGGAAAATAGCCTTTAAAAACTTGATGATATTGATGAGTACAATATTTCAACAGTGAAAATTTTCTATCCAACTGGACTTGCCAACGTTTAGAAATTCTGATATTCTCATGGACAATGTAAGATTCTGTAATCCTAGGGATAAGTCCTTTATTGATCAATTTCACTTTGCCGAATATTAAGGCTTATTCAAAGAATGAAATGTTGTGTTTGGAGTATTCTTCTTCTTCTTCTTCTTCTTCTTCTTCTTCTTCTTCTTCTTCTTCTTCTTCTTCTTCTTCTTCTTCTTCTTCTTCTTCTTCTTCTTCTTCTTCTTCTTCTTCTTCTTCGCCCACTTATTCCTGAGAGGGTCTTGGAGGCAGCTCTCAAACACTCCCTCCAGCGGGTCATGGCAGAAGCAACCGTATCCAACTGATCCGTTTGGATCCCCAAGCGTGACCAGCCAAGCTCATGGATGTTATCCAACCATCTTGCTCGGGGTCTACCCTGGGTTTCCTGTTGGTTGGTTTTGCCCGTAAAATCTGTCCAGCGATTCTTTCCTCAGACATTCTATATATCTTTTCTCTTAATAATACCACGGCAGTTGTGATGGGGCACCGTCGACCTTGATTGATAAGTTAGGGTGGTGGATTGGAAGAATCATCAGAACTCTGGACAAAATGTTCTGTGATATTTTGTTTCGAATGTCTACATTCTGCGTTCAAATCCTGCCAAAGTCAACTTTGTCTTTCATCCTTTCGAAGTCGATAAAAAAAGAGTATTAGTCCAGTAAAATAAAGTACCAGTTAAGGACTGAGGTCAATATAATCAATTTTACTCTCCCCACAAATTACTGGCCTTGTGTAAAAAATAGAAATCATTATTATTTCATTCTTTTATTGATCTATTTTTAGGCTTCCACAAACATCCCGTCTACCAAATTTCGCTCACAAGGCTGTAAGAGTGTAGTCAACCCAATGCTATAGTAGAAGAGACTTGCCCGAAAGTCCATGCAGTGGGACTGAACCTGAAATTACATGTTTGGGAAGCAAACTCCTTAACCAAACAGCTCTGACTGCGCCTATGTTAATACCATGTTAACATGATAGTTCTGCTACGTTAAGGCTGACCTGAGGGGTCAAACAACTACAACTACAATAATAACAACCATTTGTAGACTATACTTAGGTAGTTAAAGAGTGTAAAGTTCTCACGTTTCTCTCTGAAAAGGAACTACCTCAAAGGATCGTTAATACAATTAGACAAGGCGCCGCCATTGTCCTTTTTCCCTGACTTAACTGTTGTGTGTCACTATTGTAAATGCTGTTTCAATGTCCAATGGAGAAAGTTTATTGAGTTAGTTATTCTCTCTTTCTTTCATTCTTCCATTCTATAAACAATGACTGGTTACTGAATGAAATGAAAATAGCCACACATGAAGCCGATGTTTACGCAAGCTTCTTGGTGTTTGCTAGTTTTTCTAACAATTGATCTTCCTCTACATTGCTTAAACCACTTCACTTTACCTTTCCACATACCGATACTAATATCTCGGCTGTGGGATAATTTAAGCTATCTAACCAACATCCAATCGACGTTCTATAGTCTAGTATTGTATCAAGTCAATACTCTGGGTACCTATTAACTAATTTACTAACTCTTCTATTCATACAGTGTATGTTCTTCTGGGTTTATTATTTTATAAATGTTCAACAATATATATATACATACGTACATATATATATATATACAGAGATAGATAGATAGAGAGAGAGAGAGAGAGTGAGGGGGAGAGAGAGAACTGGTTTCTGACATAGAAACAAAACCTTTTCATTGGAATTTAAACAACATCAACTAGGTAAATACGCATGTATGTCTGTATGTGTTTGTGTGTTTGTGTGTTTATGTGTGTGTGTGTGCGCGCGTGTGCGTGTGTGTGTGTATGTGTCTGTATGTGTGTGTGTGTGTGCAGGTATGGGTATTATTGCATCTGTATGTTTTGAGTTATATGTGCACACGTGCATTTGTTTCTGTATCTATACATATGTATATACAGTTACTACATACTGAATTTCTGAAATGGTTTACACATGTTCACAGTTCCATTAATGAACTGTACTTGCAACTTCCTAACTAGTCTCCCTTTTCTGGTTTTGTGAAGCCCAGCTTCTCAAGATTTGTACTGAGGCAGTTAGTAACATATCCCAGAGCCCCAGTTACCACAGATACAAATCTGAAGGTATAGTCAATAGTCAAGGTGAAGTATCTGTAGATCATTAGTTCAGCATAAACGTTATCCTATTCGCTAATCTTTAGCATTATAGTGGCATCTACTGGACAGCTGATTTTCACTACCGAGCAGGACTTCTTTTCTTTGTCTCATATCATTAAGTTTGGTCGGTTATGTTTGCATTTTCTTGGGGTTTTGACTGGAACATTCCACTAGTACTCTTTCATATTATGTATGCATATGTCCTCCACATCACTTTGACGTTTTATATGTATGTATGTATGTATGTAGGAGGAGGAAAACTCTGATATAACACCTGCAACTCTGATGGTATCCAATGATGTTGACTTGTTCTTCTTTTTGGTAAATATCATCTTGGTTAAGAGAGTGGGACTGGCTTTGTGCAGTGCCTTTGCTCACTATAAAAGCTTCATGGCACAGGCATTGCTTTATATCTGGAGATCTCTCTGCACTTGTCGTCACATGGTACCATGGGCCCAGCACTATGTGTCAATAATTGTCACAAGTGAAGTGTTTGTACCAGAGTTTTCAATACGCTGGCTGGACTAAAAAGTCACACTCGTTCAGCGCATCGGTAGGGGTTCTCCTACATGGATATAAATTAGTGGCCGTACTCGAAAGCGAGTTGGCAGCCACCATGTATGTATGTATGTATGTATGTATGTATGTATGTATGTATGTATGTATGTATGTATGTATGTATGTATGTATGTATGTATGTATGTACGTACGTACGTACGTACGTATGTGCAAGCATCCACACATACATACTTACGTACAATGAGAAAGCACGCGTTGTTGTCAGTTGGTTATATATATGTATGTATGTATGTATGTGTGTGTATGTATGTATGTATGTATGTATGTATGTATGTATGTTTTTTTTTTACTGTTCCATTAATGGATTGTACTTGTAATTTCCTAACTAATTGTGTTCTTTATGTTTCTGTGAAACCCAGCTTCTCATGATTTGTACTGAGGCAGATAATAACATATCCCAGTGCCCCCAATAATCACAGGTATAAGTATGAAGGTATAGTTAGGTTGGAGTATCTGCAGATTTCTCATTAGTTCTGCATAAATATTCTCCTTTTCGCTAATCTTTGATATTATATTGGCATCTGCTGGGCAGCTAATTTCCACTACTGTGCATGC
>OZ024741.1:180051067-180061067 GCA_964016885.1 Eledone cirrhosa
ATCAATAAGAGACGGCAATCGTCTGTGAAGACGATTGCAATTCTCATGTATGTTTGTGTATGTATGTGTGTGTGTGTGGGGGGGGGGTATATTATGTATGTATGTATGCATGTAAATATGTTTGTATGTAAATATGTATGTATGGATGTATGTAAGTATGTATGTATGTAAGTATGTATGTATGTATGCATGTAAATATGTTTGTATGTAAATATGGATGTATGGATGTATGTAAGTATGTATGTATGTAAGTATGTATGTATGTATGTAAGTATGTATGTATGTAAGTATGTATGTATGTAAATATGTATGTATGTATGTATGTATGTATGTATGTATGTATGTAAGTATGTATGTATGTATGTATGTATGTATGTATGTATGTATGTATGTATGTATGTATGTATGTACATACGTACGTATGTATGTATTAGCTGGAAGTAAAAACACTAAGTAAAATGTTGCCTCAATAACTAGAGCTATTAATTCAACAGTCGTCAACTTAGCTCCACGAATTCCGAAGCGTTCCGTAAAATATTTTTGGGGTTTTATAAAAAAAATATGGTTCCAACAACATTTGTCGATAATTTCTGAGAGCACTTCATAACATTTTTCATGATATTCTAAACTTTCTTCTTTAGTATTTATTCTTTTATGAAATGATATGGTTCTTTCAGCGTAGGCCTTCTTTTTCTCACATTTGTTTTAAATCATCTATCTACTCCTCTTCTCTTCTCTTTATTCTTTCGTACTGTTTTCTCCATACTTTCTCTCAAACTGTATTTACGAGCATTATCATCAGCTGAAAACATACAGATGCGCATGAGAGGGAAAGAGAGAGAGATAGAGACACTCACACACATAAACTCACAGAACTCACAGAAAAAGAGAGAGAAAGAGAGAAAGAGAGAAGAGGTTGAGAAAGAAAGAGAAACACACAAACACGCACACACGCACAAAAAACATACACACACACACACACACAACACACACAAAACACACACACACACACACAAAACAGACACACAACACACACACACACAATGTTTATTCTGAAATATCTACTTTGATTGATGATTCAACTTAGGATGGAGCGATAAATTATAAAATGTATGGAAGATTAATTTTTACTAAATATAATGAAACAAACACTCGATAAATTAGATAATATGCTATTGGTTTCTGACCACTATTGACTTTTCACCATCCCAATTTTATTTCTTATATTTGGTTTCATTATTGTAAATATTGCAACGGATGTTAATGACTCTGCTCTCCTAATTTAAACTACGTTTTTATCATTTTTATGTCGAGTATTTCTGCTGAATTTAATGATTTATTTACAAAACATTGAATCATCATTCGACTTTTTGAAGTGAAATGCAATCATTAAATTGGAAAGTTTATATGCTAAAATATATTGGTCAAACAAGATTTCCTCAAGATTTATATATGACGCTGTTAAAAAGTTGGGTTTTGTTCTTCTTAAGCGATTTGGAATGAAATTATGTAGTGAAGTTATTTATAAAGAAACTATTTTATGTTTTTGGTAATATATTGCTTTCTGATTTAGGCACAAGGCCAACAATTTGGAGGGGGCGGGGTATTCAATCGACTCCAGTGCGTTACTGCTACTTTATTTTATCGACTCCGTATGAGTGAAAAGCAAAGCTAACCTCGGCAGGATTTTAACTCAGAACGTAAAGGGCCATAAACTCAATGCTGCAAAGCATATTGTCCGACGCTCTACCGATACTGTCAGTATTTGGTATTACACTGTATTATTACATTGGATTCTTTTTAATACTTTTGTCATAAAACCCGTATGACTAACGAAACAATAAATTTACATATTTCCAATAATGAAACGCAGAAAAGAAAAAGAAACTGGGATCAAGAAAAGCCAGTAGTTTCAACGAAAGTATACAACATTTACGGATATAAGGCTCTATTGTATATAGGCAAAAGTAGGAAAGTATTGTGTAATCTATCTAAAAACCTGCCATTGTAATATTAGGTAAGAACATTTGTTAAGCCATGTCCTAAATACCAACATAATTGTTTCTACTATACGTACAAGGCCAGCAATTACTGGTGCTTTATTTTATGAGAAAGAGAGGAATAATCGACCCCAGTACTAGACTGGTACTTTTTTATCGACCTCGAAAGGATGAAAGGCAAAGTTGACCTCGGTGGGATTTGAACTCAGAGAGCAGAGATCCAGAAGGAATAAGATAAAGTATTCTATTACGACGTTCTAACAACTCTGCCTATTCGCCGCCTGTGTCATATATATAGCGTTGCTATAAAATTATGACAACGGAATTACACGAGCAGTTATTCTATGATGAGTAAACAATAACGTCTGAAATGTCGGCATAAGAATAATTGATCAGATTCTTCTGTGTAGAGAGGAATACTTGAAAGTGCTTATATGGCTTAGTGTTTTCGTGGGATATATATGCGAAGTACATATATATATGTATATGTATGTGGATGTATATGTGTGTATATATATATATATATATATATATATATATGATATTAAATAAATGGAAACTATATTTATAAAACCATATTTATTTCATTATATATATTTCAGGGATATCATATTAACAATATGTTATGCCTTCTTCAGACAAAATACAATATAAACAGTCTTATAAATAAATAGATACGACATACCTTTCAATCGACTTGCATTTGGGAAGTTGATTTGGCAGTAAAAATATTATGGACAGTTGTAAAAAGAAAGAGAGAAAGAAAGAAAGAAAAAAGAAGGCATAACATATTGTTAATATGATATCCCTGAAATATATTTAATGAAATAAATATGGTTTTATAAATATAGTTTCCATTTATTTAATATCATAAATATACTCCAAATACTTGTTGAGTGCTTTTATATCAGTTATAAATATTTACTCGTTGTTAACCCAACAATTTAAATATAACTTCCCATATATATATATATATATATATATATACAGATGTGAGAAAAACCACAGACCCTCCATCTCAACTCTACTTTTGAAAAGCAGAAGAACTGCGAAACCGGTAAAGGAACCAAACAAATGTATATATACGATGGTTGCTAGACACTACGGCTTAATACGGGATGTTTGTTTACAAACACACCGACCATTATAATAAATGTTCGGTGAATCCATATGTACATATATATATGTGTGCATGTATGTATATATATATACATACTACTGTACGTCTGTATACATATATGTATGTACGTATACATACTTATATTTAAGTAACAGCCGTACTAAGAGTGGGAAATGAAATTTCGTTTCATTTTTTCCGTTTATACATATATACATATATATATATATATATATATGTGTGTGTGTATGTTTATATATATATATATATATTTGTATATTTATATATATATATATATATATATATATATATATATATATATATATATATATATATATATATATATATATATATATATATATATATATGTATATGTGTATATATATATATATATATATATATATATATATATATATATATATATATATATATATATATATATATATATATATATATACACACATATATATATATATATGTGTGTGTATATATATGTATATATATATATATACAAATATATATATATATAAACATACACACACACACACACACATATATATTATTTATATATATATACATTATATATATACGGGGTTTGTCCCTAAAGTAAGTATTGATTTTCCTTTGTACGACATGGTAACGTAGCACCTCGTTAATGTATATACGTGCGTTGGTTATGATCGTGGCTGCACGTACATACTTGTTTCAACATGATCGATTAAGTGAGTCAAGAGTTATTGCTGTTTATGTACAGACGTGTTTATAATTTCTGATACGTTTACAATACTGGAAAATATCAAACAACAAAACATTTAATTTTTTAACACAAACCTATGAAGATACCACTCTAACGAGAAGTAAAGTTTTGAAGTAGCACAAAGCTATCAAAGAGGGCCGAGAAAATATTGAAGACGAACCTCATTCTAGGTCAATCTCGTCAACAAATGAAACAAATGTGGAAGTAATGCGAGTGGTAATGGCGAAAGATTGCCTATTAAGTGTTAGGATGATTGCAGAAGAAACGGGCTTGGATAAAAGTGCAGTTCACAGAATTTTAACAAACCATTTGCACATGCGAAAATTTGTGCAAAACTAGTTCCCAAACAAGCATTTACAATTCGGGAATTACCGACAAAGAAAGACATTACCACTCTTCCACTTCTTCCTTACAGCCCAGATCTAGCTCCGTGTGATTTCTACCTCTTCCCTAAGTTGAAATCGTAGTTGAAGAGTCATCATTTTAAGACTGTCGAAAACAGAAAAAACTGTAATCAACGAACTAAAGACACTCACAGACAATCACCTCTGGTACCGCTAATCAATGGAAAAAACGTTGGAACCGCTGTGTGACTCCCCAAGGTTCGTATTTTTAAGGATATAACTTGTAATTTCATGTACGTCTAATATACATTTAAATAAAACATCAGTACCCTTACTTTTGGGACAAACCTCATATATATATATATATATATATATATATATATATATCCTAAACGGACGGTAGTCCGTTTAGTAATATTGTTGTGGTCGTGTTTTCGTTGGCAATCGTCTGTTTACGACAGTACAGCGCGGCTCTACTTTATTTAACTGAGATAAAACTTATATGAGCATGAGCAGTAGATCATTACGCATCTTTTGGCTTAAAAATCTAGAAATTTGGTCCAGCGAGAAAAAGTTTATAATCAAAGTTTGCTGATAAATCTTGTGTTCAAGTGAGTGAGTAGTAAGCGTGACGCTAGGGGAGGTAATCCAGAAATGACGTAGCTTTGTCATTAAGCCAGTTGCCTCAACTAGATTGCAATTATACTCAAAAGAACTTTAAAATGTCAATCAGTTGTCAGTAATTCACTATGATCATTTAATTATTAGATAGTTGTTGCTTGCATTGCCTTAAAAAATAGTAGACCAGATAGAAAAATGCGTACAGCAAAAAAAAGTAATATTGTTGGAATATAAACCTTTAAAAATACAGCACAAGAAACTAAAATAAAACTATAAAAGAATAGGACAAGAAACTAAGATAAAACTTTAAAAGAATAGGACAAGAAACTAAGATAAAACTTTAAAGAATTGGACAAGAAATAAAAAATTTTACAATAATATTAGTGGCAAATTTTTTTTATTCGTTTCCTGTGCTATGCCCCAGTATCTTCTTGATTAGTGCATAATAATTGTCATGCTCTCATTGTGCGTTGCCCCTGAGCGGTTGGTTCTGGTTGGGGTTGGTTGGCTGAGCAGTTCTGCTCTGTCAGAATGACCAGTGCAAGAAGAATTGGCCGATGCAGCTGCAGGTCTCCTCCAAGAATGCACTTCTGGTCCCGCAACACAAGACGAAGATGGAGAAGACGACCGGGACAAGATGTCGACTCTGACCACGGACTATGGCACCTCCCTCAACCACCGGTCCTCCCTCCCTCTGTCCCGTCATCCCTCCAGTCCTCCTGCTCCCCCTTCCTGTACCAGAATGCTGTGGCACGCATTCATCTGGACTGCCGGACTTGAACTCAAGGACAAGATGCAAGGAGAAGATGGACGGGTTGGTCAAAATCAAGGATGAGCGGGACGACAAGACCGTCCGCTGCTGCTCAAGATCTGTGCTCATGGGCTCATGGGTCCACTCACATTATGCATGACACATGAGGCGTGTCGCCGAATGATGAAATAGGGGTATGGTTATGGCCCAATTGGTGTTCAAACCAGGATCAAATGATCCCCCCCGGTCTGACGACGACCTCTGAATGTGGAACCCAGAGCCTATTAATGTGGAACTCGATTTTTTACCAATAAAAATTTTGCCACTAATATTATTGTAAAATTTTTTATTTCTTGTCCAATTCTTTAAAGTTTTATCTTAGTTTCTTGTCCTATTCTTTTAAAGTTTTATCTTAGTTTCTTGTCCTGTATTTTTAAAGTTTTATATTCCAACAATATTACTTTTTTTTGCTGTACGCATTTTTCTATCTGGTATATATATCCTTATCGAGCCCTCTTTGGATTTTAGTCTTCAAATTTATTATTATTACTATATATATATATATATATATATATATATATATATATATAGAGAGAGAGAGAGAGAGAGAGAGAGGGGGGGGGGGGCGGGTGAGAGAGAGAGAAAGAAAGAAAAGATGAAATTGGAAATAGCACGGAAAATATATTTAAGGATCTGTTTTTCTTTTTTTCCTTTCTTTGATGCGTCAACGTGGCATTATTGAAAAAATGAGAGGAACAATTCTTTTTAAAAAGAGTTTTATAATGTATATAAGGTATATAAAGTATAACCGGTTTCGATGTATTAGTAAAATTCATCTTATCAAATGTTGAGTATTACAATTAAAAAGAATTAATAAGGATTATATACATATATATATAATAATTGTTTCTATTTTTGGCACAAGGCCAGCAATTATGCCAGTGCATTACTGGTACTTTATTTGAGCGGTGTCGGCCTACGCCGATGACGTAACAGTAATGGTGTCGACGGCCTCGGAAATCGGGGCGATCGGCACCTTACTGGAGGAGTACGAAAGGTTTACAGGGGCTAAGCTGAACTGGGACAAGTCGATCGGTCTGCAACTCGGCACGTGGAGGGACAGATCGATGCCCTCCGATGGCGTCGTCGGGCGCTGGACGGAGGGCCCGGTGAAGTTGCTCGGGGTCTGGTTCGGACCAGACCTCCAGGTGGAGAAGAACTGGGGTGAGGTAACGAACAGGGTGTTTGCACTGACCCAGAAGTGGGCCGAGTGCAAACTGTCTCTGAAAGGTCGGGCGGAGGTGGCGAACACTTATATAGCGTCCGTCATCTACTACCGCCTGACCGTCGTGCCTTGCCCAAGGGAAACGCTCGCCAAAATGGAGCGCACCCTCTTCCAATTCCTTTGGAAGAAGCGGGCTCCTATGGTGAGGAGGTCCATCTGCTGTCAACACCCTTCGAAAGGAGGGCTGGGGATGCCGTGGCTAATGATACGTAAACACGCATTAAGGCTACGGCACCTCCAGGTATTCCTCACCGGTCAACCGGTGTGGGCCCCGTTTGTGAGGCGAGCCTTTCCCAGACTCGTCTCGCTCACCAAGCTACAATCCTGGGTCAAGCAAAGACCGAGAAAACTGGGCGCCTGGCACACCGAGTGTGCCCAGGCGCTCACGGCTCTCTGGCAGGCGGACCCGGCTGTCAGTGGAGAATCCACCTCGTCATTCTATAGAGGGTTGGTGGTTAGCAGGTGCGACGACGCCCTCGGGGAAGCCCTAGGCATGGAGGAAGACGAACTGGCCAACCTGTTCGGTAGGACATTCAGCCCGAGACCCATGGATAACTTCCAGAGGTCCCTGGCCTGGCAGTGCTACCGAGGGGCTCTGCCCGTTCGAGAAAGGCTCTACAGACACGGGCGCCGCCCGGGTAGGGACCTCTCGAAAAAGATCTGTCTCAGATGCGTGTGCGACGAGGAAACCGTTGCACACGCATTGGTACACTGCTCGGGCATTGCCGATCTGTGGGGCTACGTCGAACGACTGCTGTCAAGGGTGGGACCGATCCGGTTGACCACCCAGTCTATTGTAACGATCAAGCTGCCTCCCCTCTTCATAAACGAAGGAGAGGCGGTGTTTCTGTGCGTAATAGCCATGGCGAAAGAGGTTGTATGGTGGACGCGTCTGAAAGGACTGAGGTCAGACACCTTTCTCTCTAGCCAACAACTGGTCCGTTTCTTCCGATATCATTTCGAAAGAAGGATCAGGATGGAGAGAGAGGTGCTGCACCCCACCCGTTTTTATGAAAGATGGGTGAAAGTGGCGAAAATGGCCCGTGTGAATGGGCCTTCACTCTACATCAGACTATAGGTGAGGAAGATGAAAGATCAAGCGAGCACCCTCTCTTTGTGCTCCTGAGGAGAAAGGTTGCACACTTTTTTCGGGGGTGTGTGCGACCCCCAAGGCGCCTCCTCCCTATTGAGGATTTTGTTATTAAATTTATTTTTGTTATATTTTATATTTTATTTTTTATATCTTGTTATTGCCTCCTCCTTATTGAGGACGCCTCTTTATGTAAACTCCCCCCATTGTACTTGTCCCACTCTTTGATGCCCTGGTGGCAAATAAAAAGAAAGTTATATATATATATATATATATATATATATATATATATATATATAATATATATATATATATATATACATATATGCTTGTGTGTCTGTGTCTATATATGTATGTTTGCATGCATGAATGAATACACTAAGCTTTAGATTTAGTAGAATGTACAACCACTGATTCCAGCTATTTGCACTATCATATATTTTGGTTTCTAGTAATTCCCTGGGGGAATTGGTGGACCAAATGCTTTGCTTCATTGTTTTATTTATTTCAGGTATTTTTTTAAAGCAAAGCATTGGCCCCTAAAATACTACAGTGGGCTCTGCAATGCTACTGTGGGCTCTTGCAATGTTACCGTGGGCTTGCCATTGGGCAACCTGGCAACGTGGTCAGTCCGCCACTGTATGTATGTATATATATATATCATCATCATCATCATCATCATCAGGTTTAGCGTCCGTGTTCCATGCTTGCATGGGTTTGGACGGGGGTTTTCCCACTTGAGGCAAGAGTGGTTGTCTTGCTCGCATAGGACTGCCTGGCGGGTTTTCTACAGTTGGATGCCCTTCCTAACACCAACCACATTTACAGTGTGGGGCTGGGAGGTTTTTACCGTGTTGCCTACAAGGCCACATTACAGCGTGGACTGTCTGGCGGGTTTTCTACAGCTGGATGCCCTTCCTAACACCAACCACATTTACAGTGTGGGGCTGGGAGGTTTTTACCGTGTTGCCTACACGGCCACATTTACAGCGTGGACTGTGTGTTTTTTTGTCGTGACACCTACACCATCTCATTTGTTTCGGCCTGGATGTTGTGGGACCAACATAACTTTGAAAGGGGCGGTGTGGATGGGGTGGAGGTGGTGGGACGGGGGGGGGGGTTGATAGAGATGCCTACTGACTGTAGTAGGTTTTTACTGTGTGTGTGTGTGTGTGTATATATATATATATATATATAAAGTTATATTCCTGTTTTAGTTTGTTTGTTCACGAACTACTCCTATGGTTTTGGAGATAGACCCCCCCCCCCCCCCATATATATTCTGAAAATACATTACCAAGGGTACTTGAATAAGTATATTTCATTTTAATCAAAGGGTTCCCGGGGGCACAAAACCCTCGTTGAAATTGTTTTCCCTTCGATTTATATGAAATTTAAACCATAGGTAAATAACAATATATATGCCTATTCACAAATGTTTTGAATTTATATTTTGAAAAAAATTATTTACAAGAAACAAAATAAGAATAAGATTTAATAATGTAATTTTGATTTGATATATTACACAAAAATAATTGTTTCTACTTTTGGCACAAGGCCAGCAATTATCCCAGAGCAGTACTGGTACTTTATTTTATCGACCCCGTAAGGATGAAAGGCAAAGTTAACCTCGACTGGGTTTGAACTCAGAACATAAAGGGCCATAACTCTATGCTGTAAATCATGGTGTCTGACGCTCTACCGATACTGCCCAAATATATTACAAAAAATAATGTTTTCTAATTTTTCATGCATTACATTTTACATTGAGTAATATTGAAATGCAGGGTTTTTCTCCATAAATTATATCACTGATTTAAAAATCAATCCTCATTTTTCTTACAAAAAGAATGTGTGAAATGCAGCAAGGCGCAGGTAATTCGGCTAGTATATATATATGTGTGTGTGTGTGTGTGTGTGAACATTTATGTAATTATATTGAAGAAATAAATTTTTAAAATACCATTCTGATCTTTAATCACATCCACATGTGACCATTCAACATAATCTATGAGATTTCTCTTGTGCAAACTAT
>OZ024741.1:180071067-180088567 GCA_964016885.1 Eledone cirrhosa
GGTTGTAGTACTGGGGGTGGTAGTGATGTTAGTGTTGGTGTTGGTTGTAGTACTGGTGGTGGTAGTGATGTTAGTGTTGGTGTTGGTTGTAGTACTGGTGGTGGTAGTGATGTTAGTGTTGGTGTTGGTTGTAGTACTGGTGGTGGTAGTGATGTTAGTGTTGGTGTTGGTTGTGGTACTGGTCGTGGTAGTGATGTTAGTGTTGGTGTTGGTTGTAGTACTGGTGGTGGTAGTGGTGTTAGTGGTGGTGTTGGTTGTAGTATTGGTGGTGGTAGTGATGTTAGTGTTGGTGTTGGTTGTAGTACTGGTGGTGGTAGTGATGTTAGTGTTGGTGTTGGTTGTAGTACTGGTGGTGGTAGTGATGTTAGTGTTGGTGTTGGTTGTAGTACTGGTGGTGGTAGTGATGTTAGTGTTGGTGTTGGTTGTAGTACTGGTGGTGGTAGTGGTGTTAGTGGTGGTAATGGTTGTAGTACTGGTGGTGGTAGTGGTGTTAGTGGTGGTGTTGGTTGTAGTACTGGTGGTGGTAGTGGTGTTAGTGGTGGTGTTGGTTGTAGTACTGGTGGTGGTAGTGGTGTTAGTGGTGGTAATGGTTGTAGTACTGGTGGTGGTAGTGGTGTTAGTGGTGGTAATGGTTGTAGTACTGGTGGTGGTAGTGGTGTTGGCGGTGGTAATGGTTGTAGTACTGGTGGTGGTAGTGGTGTTAGTGGTGGTGTTGGTTGTAGTACTGGTGGTGGTAGTGGTGTTAGTGGTGGTGTTGGTTGTAGTACTGGTGGTGGCAGTGGTGTTAGTGGTGGTAATGGTTGTAGTACTGGTGGTGGTAGTGGTGTTAGTGGTGGTAATGGTTGTAGTACTGGTGGTGGTAGTGGTGTTAGTGGTGGTAATGGTTGTAGTACTGGTGGTGGTAGTGATGGTAGTGTTGGTGTTGGTTGTAGTACTGGTGGTGGTAGTGGTGTTAGTGGTGGTAATGGTTGTAGTACTGGTGGTGGTAGTGGTGTTAGTGGTGGTGTTGGTTGTAGTACTGGTGGTGGTAGTGGTGTTAGTGTTGGTGTTGGTTGTAGTACTGGTGGTGGTAGTGGTGTTAGTGATGGTAATGGTTGTAGTACTGGTTGTGGTAGTGGTGTTGGTGTTGATTGTAGTACTGGTGGTGGTAGTGGTGTTAGTGTTGGTGTTGGTTGTAGTACTGGTGGTGGTAGTGATGTTGGTGTTGGTTGTAGTACTGGTGGTGGTAGTGATGTTAGTGTTGGTGTTGGTTGTAGTACTGGTGGTGGTAGTGATGTTAGTGTTGGTGTTGGTTGTAGTACTGGTGGTGGTAGTGGTGTTAGTGGTGGTGTTGGTTGTAGTATTGGTGGTGGTAGTGATGTTAGTGTTGGTGTTGGTTGTAGTACTGGTGGTGGTAGTGATGTTAGTGTTGGTGTTGGTTGTAGTACTGGTGGTGGTAGTGATGATAGTGTTGGTGTTGGTTGTAGTACTGGTGGTGGTAGTGGTGTTAGTGGTGGTGTTGGTTGTAGTACTGTTGGTGGTAGTGATGTTAGTGTTGGTGTTGGTTGTAGTACTGGTGGTGGTAGTGATGTTAGTGTTGGTATTGGTTGTAGTTCTGGTGGTGGTAGTGGTGTTAGTGGTGGTGTTGGTTGTAGTACTGGTGGTGGTAGTGATGTTAGTGTTGGTGTTGGTTGTTGTACTGGTGGTGGTAGTGATGTTAGTGGTGGTGTTGGTTGTAGTACTGGTGGTGGTAGTGGTGTTAGTGTTGGTGTTGGTTGTAGTAATGGGGGTGGTAGTGATGTTAGTGTCGGTGTTGGTTGTAGTACTGGAGGTGGTAGTGATGTTAGTGTCGGTGTTGGTTGTAGTACTGGTGGTGGTAGTGATGTTAGTGTTGGTGTTGGTTGTAGTACTGGTGGTAGTGATGTTAGTGGTGGTGTTGGTTGTAGTACTGGTGGTGGTAGTGGTGTTAGTGTTGGTGTTGGTTGTAGTACTGGGGGTGGTAGTGATGTTAGTGTCGGTGTTGGTTGTAGTACTGGGGGTGGTAGTGATGTTAGTGTCGGTGTTGGTTGTAGTACTGGTGGTGGTAGTGATGTTAGTGTTGGTGTTGGTTGTAGTACTGGTGGTGGTAGTGATGTTAGTGTTGGTGTTGTTTGTAGTACTGGTGGTGGTAGTGATGTTAGTGTTGGTGTTGGTTGTAGTACTGGTCGTGGTAGTGATGTTAGTGTTGGTGTTGGTTGTAGTACTGGTGGTGGTAGTGGTGTTATCGGTGGTGTTGGTTGTAGTATTGGTGGTGGTAGTGATATTAGTGGTGGTAATGGTTGTAGTACTGGTGGTGGTAGTGGTGTTAGTGGTGGTGTTGGTTGTAGTACTGGTGGTGGTAGTGGTGTTGGTGGTGGTGTTGGTTGTAGTATTGGTGGTGGTAGTGGTGTTAGTGGTGGTAATGGTTGTAGTACTGGTGGTGGTAGTGGTGTTAGTGGTGGTAATGGTTGTAGTACTGGTGGTGGTAGTGGTGTTAGCGGTGGTAATGGTTGTAGTACTGGTGGTGGTAGTGGTGTTAGTGGTGGTGTTGGTTGTAGTACTGGTGGTGGTAGTGGTGTTAGGGGTGGTGTTGGTTGTAGTACTGGTGGTGGCAGTGGTGTTAGTGTTGGTGTTGGTTGTAGTACTGGTGGTGGTAGTGGTGTTAGTGGTGGTAATGGTTGTAGTACTGGTGGTGGTAGTGGTGTTAGTGGTGGTAATGGTTGTAGTACTGGTGGTGGTAGTGATGGTAGTGTTGGTGTTGGTTGTAGTACTGGTGGTGGTAGTGGTGTTAGTGGTGGTAATGGTTGTAGTACTGGTGGTGGTAGTGGTGGTGTTGGTTGTAGTACTGGTGGTGGTAGTGGTGTTAGTGGTGGTATTGGTTGTAGAACTAGTGCTGGTAGTGGTGTTAGTGGTGGTAATGGTTGTAGTACTGGTGGTGGTAGTGGTGTTAGTGGTGGTAATGGTTGTAGTACTGGTGGTGGTAGTGGTGTTAGTGATGGTAATGGTTGTTGTACTGGTGGTGGTAGTGGTGTTGGTGTTGATTGTAGTACTGGTGGTGGTAGTGGTGTTAGTGGTGGTAATGGTTGTAGTACTGGTGGTGGTAGTGGTGTTAGTGGTCGTAATGGTTGTTATACTGGTGGTGGTAGTGGTGTTAGTGGTGGTAATGGTTGTTATACTGGTGCTGGTAGTGGTGTTAGTGGTGGTAATGGTTGTAGTACTGGTGGTGGTAATGGTGTTAGTAGTGGTGTTGGTTGTAGTACTGGTGGTGGTAGTGGTGTTAGTGGTGGTGTTGGTTGTAGTACTGGTGGTGGTAGTGGTGTTAGTGTTGGTGTTGATTGTAGTACTAGTGGTGGTAGTGGTGTTAGTGATGGTAATCTTTGTAGTACTGGTGGTGGTAGTGGTGTTAGTGTTGGTGTTGGTTGTAGTACTGGTGGTTGTAGTGGTGTCAGTGGTGGAAATGGTTGTAGTACTGGTGGTGGTAGTGGTGTTAGTGGTGGTGTTGGTTGTAGTACTGTGGTGGTAGTGGTGTTAGTGTTGGTGTTGGTTGTAGTACTGGTGGTGGTAGTGGTGTTAGTGGTGGTAATGGTTGTAGTACTGGTGGTGGTAGTGGTGTTAGTGGTGGTGTTGGTTGTAGTACTGGTGGTCGTAGTGGTGTCAGTGGTGGTAATGGTTGTAGTACTGGTGGTGGTAGTGGTGTTAGTGTTGGTGATGGTTGTAGTACTGGTGGTGGTAGTGGTGTTAGTGGTGGTGTTGGTTGTAGTACTGGTGGTGGTAGTGGTGGTAGTGTTGGTGTTAGTTGTAGTACTGGTGGTGGTAGTGGTGTTAGTGGTGCTAATGGTTGTAGTACTGGTGGTGGTAGTGGTGTTAGTGGTGGTGTTGGTTGTAGTACTGGTGGTGGTAGTGGTGTTAGTGTTGGTGTTGGTTGTAGTACTGGTGGTGGTAGTGGTGTTAGTGATGGTAATGGTTGTAGTACTGGTGGTGGTAGTGGTGTTATTGTTGGTGTTGGTTGTAGTACTGGTGGTGGTAGTGGTGTCAGTGGTGGTAATGGTTGTAGTACTGGTGGTGGTAGTGGTGTTAGTGTTGGTGTTGGTTGTAGTACTGGTGGTGGTAGTGGTGTTAGTGTTGGTGTTGGTTGTAGTACTGGTGGTGGTAGTGGTGTTAGTGGTGGTGTTGGTTGTAGTACTGGTGGTGGTAGTGGTGTTAGTATTGGTGTTGGTTGTAGTACTGGTGGTGGTAGTGGTGTTAGTGGTGGTAATGTTTGTAGTACTGGTGGTGGTAGTGGTGTTAGTGGTGGTAATTGTTGTAGTACTGGTGGTGGTAGCGGTGTTAGTGTTGGTGTTGGTTGTAGTACTGGTGGTGGTAGTTGTGTTAGTGGTGGTAATGGTTGTAGTACTGGTGGTGGTAGTGGTGTTAGTGGTGGTAATGGTTGTAGTACTAGTGGTGGTAGTGGTGTTAGTGGTGGTAATAGTTGTAGTAATGGTGGTGGTAGTGGTGTCAGTGGTGGTAATGGTTGTAGTACTGGTGGTGGTAGTGGTGTCAGTGGTGGTTATGGTTGTAGTACTGGTGGTGGTAGTGGTGTTAGTGGTGGTAATGGTTGTAGTACTGGTGGTGGTAGTGGTGCTAGTGGTGGTAATGGTTGTAGTACTGGTGGTGGTAGTGGTGTTAGTGATGGTAATGGTTGTAGTACTAGTGGTGGTAGTGGTGTTAGTGATGGTAATGGTTGTAGTACTGGTGGTGGTAGTGGTGTTAGTGGTGGTAATGGTTGTAGTACTGGTGGTGGTAGTGGTGTTAGTGATGGTAATGGTTGTAGTACTAGTGGTGGTAATGGTGTTAGTGATGGTAATGGTTGTAGTACTGGCGGTGGTAGTGGTATTAGTGGTCGTAATGGTTGTAGTACTGGTGGTGGTAGTGGTGTTAGTGGTGGAAATGGTTGTAGTACTGGTGGTGGTAGTGGTGTTGGTGTTGGTTGTAGTACTGGTGGTGGTAGTGGTGTTAGTGGTGGTAATGGTTGTAGTACTAGTGCTGGTAGTGGTGTTAGTGGTGGTAATGGTTGTAGTACTGGTGGTGGTAGTGGTGTTAGTGTTGGTGTTGGTTGTAGTACTGGTGGTGGTAGTGGTGTTAGTGGTGGTAATGGTTGTAGTACTGGTGGTGGTAGTGGTGTTAGTGTTGGTGTTGGTTGTAGTACTGGTGGTGGTAGTGGTGTTAGTGGTGGTAATGGTTGTAGTACTGGTGGTGGTAATGGTGTTAGTGGTGGTAATGGTTGTAGTACTGGTGGTGGTAGTGGTGTTAGTGTTGGTGTTGGTTGTAGAACTGGTGGTGGTAGTGGTGTTAGTGGTGGTAATGGTTGTAGTACTGGTGGTGTTAGTGGTGTTAGTGGTGGTGTTGGTTGTAGTACTGGTGGTGGTAGTGGTGTTAGTGTTGGTGTTGGTTGTAGTACTGGTGGTGGTAGTGGTGTTAGTGTTGGTGTTGGTTGTAGTACTGGTGGTGGTAGTGGTGTTAGTGGTGGTGTTGGTTGTAGTACTGGTGGTGGTAGTGGTGTTAGTGTTGGTGTTGGTTGTAGTACTGGTGGTGGTAGTGGTGTTAGTGGTGGTAATGGTTGTAGTACTGGTGGTGGTAGTGGTGTTAGTGATGGTAATGGTTGTAGTACTAGTGGTGGTAGTGGTGTTAGTGATGGTAATGGTTGTAGTACTGGTGGTGGTAGTGGTGTTAGTGGTGGTAATGGTTGTAGTACTGGTGGTGGTAGTGGTGTTAGTGATGGTAATGGTTGTAGTACTAGTGGTGGTAATGGTGTTAGTGATGGTAATGGTTGTAGTACTGGTGGTGGTAGTGGTGTTAGTGGTGGTAATGGTTGTAGTACTGGTGGTGGTAGTGGTGTTAGTGATGGTAATGGTTGTAGTACTGGTGGTGGTAGTGGTGTTAGTGATGGTAATGGTTGTAGTACTGGTGGTGGTAGTGGTGTTAGTGATGGTAATGGTTGTAGTAATGGTGGTGGTAGTGGTGTCAGTGGTGGTAATGGTTGTAGTACTGGTGGTGGTAGTGGTGTCAGTGGTGGTGATGGTTGTAGTACTGTTGGTGGTAGTGGTGTTAGTGATGGTAATGGTTGTAGTACTAGTGGTGGTAGTGATGTTAGTGATGGTAATGGTTGTAGTACTTGGGGTGGTAGTGGTGTTAGTGATGGTAATGGTTGTAGTACTAGTGGTGGTAGTGGTGTTAGTGATGGTAATGGTTGTAGTACTGGTGGTGGTAGTGGTGTTAGTGTTGGTGTTGGTTGTAGTACTGGTGGTGGCAGTGGTGTTAGTGGTGGTAATGGTTGTAGTACTGGTGGTGGTAGTGGTGTTAGTGATGGTAATGGTTGTAGTACTAGTGGTGGTAGTGGTGTTAGTGATGGTAATGGTTGTAGTACTGTTCGTGGTAGTGGTGTTAGTGGTGGTAATGGTTGTAGTACTGGTGGTGGTAGTGGTGTTAGTGATGGTAATGGTTGTAGTACTAGTGGTGGTAGTGATGTTAGTGATGGTAATGGTTGTAGTACTGGTGGTGTTAGTGGTGTTAGTGGTCGTAATGGTTGTAGTACTGGTGGTGGTGGTAGTGGTGTTAGTGGTGGTAATGGTTGTAGTACTGGTGGTGGTAGTGGTGTTGGTGTTGGTTGTAGTACTGGTGGTGGTAGTGGTGTTAGTGGTGGTAATGGTTGTAGTACTAGTGCTGGTAGTGGTGTTAGTGGTGGTAATGGTTGTAGTACTGGTGGTGGTAGTGGTGTTGGTGTTGGTTGTAGTACTGGTGGTGGTAGTGGTGTTAGTGGTGGTAATGGTTGTAGTACTGGTGGTGGTAGTGGTGTTGGTGTTGGTTGTAGTACTGGTGGTGGTAGTGGTGTTAGTGGTGGTAATGGTTGTAGTACTTGTGGTGGTAGTAGTGTTAGTGGTGGTAATGGTTGTAGTACTGGTGGTGGTAGTGGTGTTAGTGTTGGTGTTGGTTGTAGTACTGGTGGTGGTAGTGGTGTTAGTGGTGGTAATGGTTGTAGTACTGGTGGTGTTAGTGGTGTTAGTGGTGGTGTTGGTTGTAGTACTGGTGGTGGTAGTGGTGTTAGTGTTGGTGTTGGTTGTAGTACTGGTGGTGGTAGTGGTGTTAGTGTTGGTGTTGGTTGTAGTACTGGTGGTGGTAGTGGTGTTAGTGGTGGTGTTGGTTGTAGTACTGGTGGTGGTAGTGGTGTTAGTGGTGGTGTTGGTTGTAGTACTGGTGGTGGTAGTGGTGTTAGTGGTGGTAATGGTTGTAGTACTGGTGGTGGTAGTGGTGTTAGTGGTGGTAATGGTTGTAGTACTGGTGGTGGTAGTGGTGTTAGTGTTGGTTTGGTTGTAGTACTGGTGGTGGTAGTGGTGTTAGTGGTGGTAATGGTTGTAGTACTGGTTGTGGTAGAGGTGTTAGAGGTGGTAATGGTTGTAGTACTAGTGGTGGTAATGGTGTTAGTGGTGGTAATAGTTGTAGTAATGGTGGTGGTAGTGGTGTTAGTGGTGGTAATGGTTGTAGTGCTGGTGGTGGTAGTGGTGTTAGTGTTGGTGTTGGTTGTAGTACTGGTGGTGGTAGTGGTGTTAGTGGTGGTAATGGTTGTAGTACTGGTTATGGTAGTGGTGTTAGAGGTGGTAATGGTTGTAGTACTAGTGGTGGTAATGGTGTTAGTGGTGGTAATAGTTGTAGTAATGGTGGTGGTAGTGGTGGTAGTGATGGTAATGGTTGTAGTACTGGTGGTGGTAGTGGTGTTAGTGGTGGTAATAGTTGTAGTACTGGTGGTGGTAGTGGTGTCAGTGGTGGTAATGGTTGTAGTACTGGTGGTGGTAGTGGTGTTAGTGGTGGTAATGGTTGTAGTACTGGTGGTGGTAGTGGTGTTAGTGATGGTAATGGTTGTAGTACTAGTGGTGGTAGTGGTGTTAGTGATGGTAATGGTTGTAGTACTGCTGGTGGTAGTGGTGTTAGTGGTGGTAATGGTAGTAGTACTGGTGGTGGTAGTGGTGTTAGTGATGGTAATCGTTGTAGTACTAGTGGTGGTAGTGGTGTTAGTGATGGTAATGGTTGTAGTACTGGTGGTGGTAGTGGTGTTATTGGTCGTAATAGTTGTAATACTGGTGGTGCTAGTAGTGTTGGTGTTGGTTGTAGTACTGGTGGTGGTAGTGGTGTTATTGGTCGTAATGATTGTAGTAGTGGTGGTGGTAGTGGTGTTAATGGTGGTAATGGTTGTAACTGGTGGTGGTAGTGGTGTTAGTGGTGGTATTAGTTGTAGTACAGGTGGTGGTAGTGGTGTTAGTGGTGGTAATGGTTGTAGTACTGGTGGTGGTAGTGGTGTTAATGGTGGTCATAGTTGTAGTACTGGTGGTGGTAGTGGTGTTAGTGGTGGTAATGGTTGTAGTACTTGTGGTGGTAGTGGTGTTAGTGTGGGTGTTGGTTGTAGTACTGGTGGTGGTAGTGGTGTTAGTGGTGGTAATGGTTGTAGTACTGGTTGTGGTAGTGGTGTTTGTGGTGGTAATTGTTGTAGTACTAGTGGTGGTAATGGTGTTAGTGGTGGTAATAGTTGTAGTAATGGTGGTGGTAGTGGTGGTAGTGATGGTAATGGTTGTAGTACTGGTGGTGGTAGTGGTGTCAGTGGTGGTAATGGTTGTAGTACTGGTGGTGGTAGTGGTGTCAGTTGTGGTAATGGTTGTAGTACTGGTGGTGGTAGCGGTGTTAGTGGTGGTAATGGTTGTAGTACTGGTGGTGGTAGTGGTGTTAGTGGTGGTAATGATTGTAGTACTGGTGGTGGTAGTGGTGTTAGTGTTGGTAATAGTTGTAATACTGGTGGTGGTAATGGTGTTGGTGTTGGTTGTAGTACTGGTGGTGGTAGTGGTGTTATTGGTCGTAATGATTGTAGTAGTGGTGTTGGTAGTGGTGTTAATGGTGGTAATGGTTGTAACTGGTGGTGGTAGTGGTGTTAGTGGTGGTATTAGTTGTAGTACTGGTGGTGGTAGTGGTGTTAGTGGTGGTAATGGTTGTAGTACTGGTGGTGGTAGTGGTGTTAGTGGTGGTGTTGGTTGTAGTACTGGTGGTGGTAGTGGTGTTAGTGTTGGTGTTGGTTGTAGTACTGGTGGTGGTAGTGGTGTTAGTGTTGGTGTTGGTTGTAGTACTGGTGGTGGTAGTGGTCTTAGTGGTGGTGTTTGTTGTAGTACTGGTGGTGGTAGTGGTGTTAGTGTTGGTGTTGGTTGTAGTACTGGTGGTGGTAGTGGTGTTAGTGGTGGTAATGGTTGTAGTACTGGTTGTGGTAGTGGTGTCAGTGGTGGTGATGGTTGTAGTACTGTTGGTGGTAGTGGTGTTAGTGGTGGTAATGGTTGTAGTACTGGTGGTGGTAGTGGTGTTAGTGATGGTAATGGTTGTAGTACTAGTGGTGGTAGTGATGTTAGTGATGGTAATGGTTGTAGTACTTGGGGTGGTAGTGGTGTTAGTGATGGTAATGTTTGTAGTACTAGTGGTGGTAGTGGTGTTAGTGATGGTAATGGTTGTAGTACTGGTGGTGGTAGTGGTGTTAGTGTTGGTATTGGTTGTAGTACTGGTGGTGGTAGTGGTGTTAGTGGTGGTAATGGTTGTAGTACTGGTGGTGGTAGTGGTGTTAGTGATGGTAATGGTTGTAGTACTAGTGGTGGTAGTGATGTTAGTGATGTTAATGGTTGTAGTACTTGGGGTGGTAGTGGTGTTAGTGATGGTAATGGTTGTAGTACTAGTGGTGGTAGTGGTGTTAGTGATGGTAATGGTTGTAGTACTGGTGGTGGTAGTGGTGTTAGTGTTGGTGTTGGTTGTAGTACTGGTGGTGGTAGTGGTGTTAGTGGTGGTAATGGTTGTAGTACTGGTGGTGGTAGTGGTGTTAGTGATGGTAATGGTTGTAGTACTAGTGGTGGTAGTGGTGTTAGTGATGGTAATGGTTGTAGTACTGTTCGTGGTAGTGGTGTTAGTGGTGGTAATGGTTGTAGTACTGGTGGTGGTAGTGGTGTTAGTGATGGTAATGGTTGTAGTACTAGTGGTGGTAGTGATGTTAGTGATGGTAATGGTTGTAGTACTGGTGGTGTTAGTGGTGTTAGTGGTCGTAATGGTTGTAGTACTGGTGGTGGTAGTGGTGTTAGTGGTGGTAATCGTTGTAGCACTGGTGGTGTTAGTGGTGTTGGTGTTGGTTGTAGTACTGGTGGTGGTAGTGGTGTTAGTGGTGGTAATGGTTGTAGTACTAGTGCTGGTAGTGGTGTTAGTGGTGGTAATGGTTGTAGTACTGGTGGTGGTAGTGGTGTTGGTGTTGGTTGTAGTACTGGTGGTGGTAGTGGTGTTAGTGGTGGTAATGGTTGTAGTACTGGTGGTGGTAGTGGTGTTGGTGTTGGTTGTAGTACTGGTGGTGGTAGTGGTGTTAGTGGTGGTAATGGTTGTAGTACTGGTGGTGGTAGTAGTGTTAGTGGTGGTAATGGTTGTAGTACTGGTGGTGGTAGTGGTGTTAGTGTTGGTGTTGGTTGTAGTACTGGTGGTGGTAGTGGTGTTAGTGGTGGTAATGGTTGTAGTACTGGTGGTGTTAGTGGTGTTAGTGGTGGTGTTGGTTGTAGTACTGGTGGTGGTAGTGGTGTTAGTGTTGGTGTTGGTTGTAGTACTGGTGGTGGTAGTGGTGTTAGTGTTGGTGTTGGTTGTAGTACTGGTGGTGGTAGTGGTGTTAGTGGTGGTGTTGGTTGTAGTACTGGTGGTGGTAGTGGTGTTAGTGGTGGTGTTGGTTGTAGTACTGGTGGTGGTAGTGGTGTTAGTGGTGGTAATGGTTGTAGTACTGGTGGTGGTAGTGGTGTTAGTGGTGGTAATGGTTGTAGTACTGGTGGTGGTAGTGGTGTTAGTGTTGGTTTGGTTGTAGTACTGGTGGTGGTAGTGGTGTTAGTGGTGGTAATGGTTGTAGTACTGGTTGTGGTAGAGGTGTTAGAGGTGGTAATGGTTGTAGGACTAGTGGTGGTAATGGTGTTAGTGGTGGTAATAGTTGTAGTAATGGTGGTGGTAGTGGTGTTAGTGGTGGTAATGGTTGTAGTGCTGGTGGTGGTAGTGGTGTTAGTGTTGGTGTTGGTTGTAGTACTGGTGGTGGTAGTGGTGTTAGTGGTGGTAATGGTTGTAGTACTGGTTATGGTAGTGGTGTTAGAGGTGGTAATGGTTGTAGTACTAGTGGTGGTAATGGTGTTAGTGGTGGTAATAGTTGTAGTAATGGTGGTGGTAGTGGTGGTAGTGATGGTAATGGTTGTAGTACTGGTGGTGGTAGTGGTGTTAGTGGTGGTAATAGTTGTAGTACTGGTGGTGGTAGTGGTGTCAGTGGTGGTAATGGTTGTAGTACTGGTGGTGGTAGTGGTGTTAGTGGTGGTAATGGTTGTAGTACTGGTGGTGGTAGTGGTGTTAGTGATGGTAATGGTTGTAGTACTAGTGGTGGTAGTGGTGTTAGTGATGGTAATGGTTGTAGTACTGCTGGTGGTAGTGGTGTTAGTGGTGGTAATGGTAGTAGTACTGGTGGTGGTAGTGGTGTTAGTGATGGTAATCGTTGTAGTACTAGTGGTGGTAGTGGTGTTAGTGATGGTAATGGTTGTAGTACTGGTGGTGGTAGTGGTGTTATTGGTCGTAATAGTTGTAATACTGGTGGTGGTAGTAGTGTTGGTGTTGGTTGTAGTACTGGTGCTGGTAGTGGTGTTATTGGTCGTAATGATTGTAGTAGTGGTGGTGGTAGTGGTGTTAATGGTGGTAATGGTTGTAACTGGTGGTGGTAGTGGTGTTAGTGGTGGTATTAGTTGTAGTACAGGTGGTGGTAGTGGTGTTAGTGGTGGTAATGGTTGTAGTACTGGTGGTGGTAGTGGTGTTAATGGTGGTCATAGTTGTAGTACTGGTGGTGGTAGTGGTGTTAGTGGTGGTAATGGTTGTAGTACTTGTGGTGGTAGTGGTGTTAGTGTGGGTGTTGGTTGTAGTACTGGTGGTGGTAGTGGTGTTAGTGGTGGTAATGGTTGTAGTACTGGTTGTGGTAGTGGTGTTTGTGGTGGTAATGGTTGTAGTACTAGTGGTGGTAATGGTGTTAGTGGTGGTAATAGTTGTAGTAATGGTGGTGGTAGTGGTGGTAGTGATGGTAATGGTTGTAGTACTGGTGGTGGTAGTGGTGTCAGTGGTGGTAATGGTTGTAGTACTGGTGGTGGTAGTGGTGTCAGTTGTGGTAATGGTTGTAGTACTGGTGGTGGTAGCGGTGTTAGTGGTGGTAATGGTTGTAGTACTGGTGGTGGTAGTGGTGTTAGTGGTGGTAATGATTGTAGTACTGGTGGTGGTAGTGGTGTTAGTGTTGGTAATAGTTGTAATACTGGTGGTGGTAATGGTGTTGGTGTTGGTTGTAGTACTGGTGGTGGTAGTGGTGTTATTGGTCGTAATGATTGTAGTAGTGGTGGTGGTAGTGGTGTTAATGGTGGTAATGGTTGTAACTGGTGGTGGTAGTGGTGTTAGTGGTGGTATTAGTTGTAGTACTGGTGGTGGTAGTGGTGTTAGTGGTGGTAATGGTTGTAGTACTGGTGGTGGTAGTGGTGTTAGTGGTGGTGTTGGTTGTAGTACTGGTGGTGGTAGTGGTGTTAGTGTTGGTGTTGGTTGTAGTACTGGTGGTGGTAGTGGTGTTAGTGTTGGTGTTGGTTGTAGTACTGGTGGTGGTAGTGGTCTTAGTGGTGGTGTTTGTTGTAGTACTGGTGGTGGTAGTGGTGTTAGTGTTGGTGTTGGTTGTAGTACTGGTGGTGGTAGTGGTGTTAGTGGTGGTAATGGTTGTAGTACTGGTTGTGGTAGTGGTGTTAGTGGTGGTAATGGTTGTAGTACTGGTGGTGGTAGTGGTGTTAGTGTTGGTGTTGGTTGTAGTACTGGTGGTGGTAGTGGTGTTAGTGGTGGTAATGGTTGTAGTACTGGTTGTGGTAGTGGTGTTAGTGGTAGTAATGGTTGTACTACTGGTGGTGGTAGTGGTGTTAGTGATGGTAATCGTTGTAGTACTAGTGGTGGTAGTGGTGTTAGTGATGGTAATGGTTGTAGTACTGGTGGCGGTAGTGGTGTTAGTGTTGGTGTTGGTTGTAGTACTGGTGGTGGTAGTGGTGTTAGTGGTGGTAATGGTTGTAGTACTGGTGGTGGTAGTGGTGTTAGTGGTGGTAATGGTTGTAGTACTGGTGGTGGTAGTGGTGTTAGTGGTGGTAATGGTTGTAGTACTGGTGGTGGTAGTGATGTTAGTGATGTTAATCTTTGTAGTACTGGTGGTGGTAGTGGTGTTAGTGGTAGTAATGGTTGTAGTACTGGTGGTGGTAGTGGTGTTAGTGGTAGTAATGGTTGTACTACTGGTGGTGGTAGTGGTGTTAGTGTTGGTAATGGTTGTAGTACTGGTGGTGGTAGTGGTGTTAGTGATGGTAATGGTTGTAGTACTGGTGGTGGTAGTGGTCTTAGTGGTGGTGTTGGTTGTAGTACTGGTGGCGGTAGTGGTGTTAGTGTTTGTGTTGGTTGTAGTACTGGTGGTGGTAGTGGTGTTAGTGATGTTAATCTTTGTAGTACTGGTGGTGGTAGTGGTCTTAGTGGTGGTGTTGGTTGTAGTACTGGTGGCGGTAGTGGTGTTAGTGTTGGTGTTGGTTGTAGTACTGGTGGTGGTAGTGGTGTTAGTGGTGGTAATGGTTGTAGTACTGGTGGTGGTAGTGGTGTTAGTGTGGGTGTTGGTTGTAGTACTGGTGGTGGTAGTGGTGTTAGTGGTGGTAATGGTTGTAGTACTGGTTGTGGAAGTGGTGTTTGTGGTGGTAATGGTTGTAGTACTAGTGGTGGTAATGGTGTTAGTGGTGGTAATAGTTGTAGTAATGGTGGTGGTAGTGGTGGTAGTGATGGTAATGGTTGTAGTACTGGTGGTGGTAGTGGTGTCAGTTGTGGTAATGGTTGTAGTACTGGTGGTGGTAGCGGTGTTAGTGGTGGTAATGGTTGTAGTACTGGTGGTGGTAGTGGTGTTAGTGTTGGTAATGGTTGTAGTACTGGTGGTGGTAGTGGTGTTAGTGATGGTAATGGTTGTAGTACTAGTGGTGGTAGTGGTGTTAGTGATGGTAATGGTTGTAGTACTGGTGGTGGTAGTGATGTTAGTGGTGGTAATGGTTGTAGTACTGGTGGTGCTAGTGTTGTTAGTGATGGTAATCGTTGTAGTACTAGTGGTGGTAGTGGTGTTATTGGTCGTAATGGTTGTAGTACTGGTGGTGGTAGTGGTGTTAGTGATGGTAATAGTTGTAATACTGGTGGTGGTAATGGTGTTGGTGTTGGTTGTAGTACTGGTGGTGGTAGTGGTGTTATTGGTCGTAATGATTGTAGTAGTGGTGGTGGTAGTGGTGTTAATGGTGGTAATTGTTGTAACTGGTGGTGGTAGTGGTGTTAGTGGTGGTATTAGTTGTAGTACAGGTGGTGGTAGTGGTGTTAGTGGTGGTAATGGTTGTAGTACTGGTGGTGGTAGTGGTGTTAGTGGTGGTAATAGTTGTAGTACTGGTGGTGGTAGTGGTGTTAGTGGTGGTAATAGTTGTAGTACAGGTGGTGGTAGTGGTGTTAGTGGTGGTAATGGTTGTAGTACTGGTGGTGGTAGTGGTGTTAGTGGTGGTAATGATTGTAGTACTGTTGGTGGTAGTGTTGTTAGTGGTGGTAATGGTTGTAGTACTGGTGGTGGTAGTGGTGTTAGTGGTGGTAATGGTTGTAGTACTGGTGGTGGTAGTGTTGTTAGTGGTGGTAATGGTTGTAGTATGGTGGTGGTAGTGGTGTTAGTGGTGGTAATGATTGTACTACTGGTGGTGGTAGTGGTGTTAGTGATGGTAATGGTTGTAGTACTGGTGGTTGTAGTGGTGTTGGTGTTGGTTGTAGTACTGGTGGTGGTAGTGGTGTTAGTGGTGGTAATGGTTGTAGTACTGGTGGTGGTAGTGGTGTTAGTGGTGGTAATGGTTGTAGTACTGGTGGTGGTAGTGGTGTTAGTGGTGGTAATGGTTGTAGTACAGGTGGTGGTAGTGGTGTTAGTGGTGGTAATGGTTGTAGTACTGGTGGTGGTAGTGGCGTTAGTGGTGGTAATGGTTGTAGTACTGGTGGTGGTAGTGGTGTTAGTGGTGGTAATGGTTGTAGTACTGGTGGTGGTAGTGGCGTTAGTGGTGGTAATGTTTGTAGTACTAGTGGTGGTAGTGGTGTTAGTGATGGTAATGGTTGTAGTACTGGTGGTGGTAGTGGTGTTGGTGTTGGTTGTAGTACTGGTGGTGGTAGTGGTGTTAGTGGTGGTAATGGTTGTAGTACTGGTGGTGGTAGTGGTGTTAGTGGTCGTAATGGTTGTAGTACTAGTGGTGGTAGTGGTGTTAGTGATGGTAATGGTTGTAGTACTGGTGGTGGTAGTGGTGTTGGTGTTGGTTGTAGTACTGGTGGTGGTAGTGGTGTTAGTGGTGGTAATGGTTGTAGTACTGGTGGTGGTAGTGGTGTTAGTGGTGGTAATGGTTGTAGTACTGGTGGTGGTAGTGGTGTTAGTGTTGGTGTTGGTTGTAGTACTGGTGGTGGTAGTGGTGTTAGTGGTGGTAATGGTTGTATTACTGGTGGTGGTAGGGGTGTTAGTGTTGGTGTTGGTTGTAGTACTGGTGGTGGTAGTGGTGTTAGTGGTGGTGTTGGTTGTAGTACTGGTGGTGGTAGTGGTGTTAGTGTTGGTGTTGGTTGTAGTACTGGTGGTGGTAGTGGTGTTAGTGGTGGCAATGGTTGTAGTACTGGTGGTGGTAGTGGTGTTAGTGGTGGTAATGGTTGTAGTACTGGTGGTGGTAGTGGTGTTAGTGTTGGTGTTGGTTGTAGTACTGGTGGTGGTAGTGGTGTTAGCGGTGGTAATGGTTGTAGTACTGGTTGTGGTAGTGGTGTTAGTGGTAGTAATGGTTGTAGTACTAGTGGTGGTAATGGTGTTAGTGGTGGTAATAGTTGTAGTAATGGTGGTGGTAGTGGTGGTAGTGATGGTAATGGTTGTAGTACTGGTGGTGGTAGTGGTGTCAGTGGTGGTAATGGTTGTAGTACTGGTGGTTGTAGTGGTGTCAGTGGTGGTAATGGTTGTAGTACTGGTGGTGGTAGTGGTGTTAATGGTGGTAATGGTTGTAGTACTGGTGGTGTTAGTGGTGTTAGTGTTGGTAATGGTTGTAGTACTGGTGGTGGTAGTGGTGTTAGTGATGGTAATGGTTGTAGTACTAGTGGTGGTAGTGGTGTTAGTGATGGTAATGGTTGTAGTACTGGTGGTGGTAGTGGTGTTAGTGGTGGTAATGGTTGTAGTACTGGTGGTGGTAGTGGTGTTAGTGATGGTAATCGTTGTAGTACTAGTGGTGGTAGTGGTGTTATTGATGGTAATGGTTGTAGTAATGGTGGTGGTAGTGGTGTTATGGGTCGTAATGGTTGTAGTACTGGTGGTGGTAGTGGTGTTAGTGATGGTAATAGTTGTAATACTGGTGGTGGTAGTAGTGTTGGTGTTGGTTGTAGTACTGGTGGTGGTAGTGGTGTTATTGGTCGTAATGATTGTAGTAGTGGTGGTGGTAGTGGTGTTAATGGTGGTAATGGTTGTAGCTGGTGGTGGTAGTGGTGTTAGTGGTGGTATTAGTTGTAGTACAGGTGGTGGTAGTGGTGTTAGTGGTGGTAATGGTTGTAGTTCTGGTGGTGGTAGTGGTGTTAGTGGTGGTAATAGTTGTAGTACTGGTGGTGGTAGTGGTGTTAGTGGTGGTAATAGTTGTAGTACAGGTGGTGGTAGTGGTGTTAGTGGTGGTAATGGTTGTAGTACTGGTGGTGGTAGTGGTGTTAGTGATGGTAATGATTGTAGTACTGTTGGTGGTAGTGGTGTTAGTGGTGGTAATGGTTGTAGTACTGGTGGTGGTAGTGGTGTTAGTGGTGGTAATGGTTGTAGTAATGGTGGTGGTAGTGGTGTAAGTGGTGGTAATGGTTGTAGTATGGTTGTGGTAGTGGTGTTAGTGGTGGTAATGATTGTACTACTGGTGGTGGTAGTGGTGTTAGTGGTGGTAATGGTTGTAGTACTGGTGGTGGTAGTGGTGTTAGTGGTGGTAATGGTTGTAGTACTAGTGGTGGTAGTGGTGTTAGTGGTGGTAATAGTTGTAGTAATGGTGGTGGTAGTGGTGTCAGTGGTGGTAATGGTTGTAGTACTGGTGGTGGTAGTGGTGTCAGTGGTGGTGATGGTTGTAGTACTGGTGGTGGTAGTGGTGTTAGTGGTGGTAATGGTTGTAGTACTGGTGGTGGTAGTGGTGCTAGTGGTGGTAATGGTTGTAGTACTGGTGGTGGTAGTGGTGTTAGTGGTGGTAATGGTTGTAGTACTGGTGATGGTAGTGGTGTTAGTGATGGTAATGGTTGTAGTACTAGTGGTGGTAGTGGTGTTAGTGATGGTAATGGTTGTAGTACTGGTGGTGGTAGTGGTGTTAGTGGTGGTAATGGTTGTAGTACTGGTGGTGGTAGTGGTGTTAGTGATGGTAAT
>OZ024741.1:180096067-180098567 GCA_964016885.1 Eledone cirrhosa
ATCAAAGCAGAGACAGACCCCATCAAGTTCAAGAAGTCTTTAGATAAATTCCTTCAAGAAATCCCGGATAAGCCTCCTACACCCGGATATGCCTCCGTAAACAATAACTCTCTGCTCGAGTGGGCCATGGTGCCCAAACACTGATTTGTAAGACTTCGCCAGGTGGTGCTATTAAGTTAGACATGTCCTGGGCCAATACTGGCCGAAACCTATCAAAGTTATCAAAGTTATATATATATATATATATGAGAAAAACCACAAACCCTCCATCTCAATTCTACTTTTGAAAAGCACAAGAACTGCGAAACCGGGAAAGGAACCAAATAAATATATTTCATCTTTTTTCCTTATACTTTCACTCGTGTAGGACACCTCGTTTTTTTTTCATTTTGTAAAAGAATCTCACTTTCTAATATATATATATATATATATATATATGTTGCCATACCATCTTTGTTTGTTTACATGTCTCGCTCGTTTCACCATATTTTACTTGTCCCAATAACTTTATTTAGTTATTGCTCGCGCCAACTACAGGTATATGACTATTAAAGCGATGAAATACCAATGAAAGTTGGAAGATCACTGATGAAGGACTAATTTTATTCATATGTAACCCATGTGCAACCACCCAGCGCTCTATTTTTCTCATATTTATATATATATATATATATAGTAATAATAATAAATTTGAAGACTAAAATCCAAAGAGGGCTCGATAAGGATAATATATATCAAATATATAAGAACCGTAGAGCAAATGTATATATATATATATATATATATATATATATATTTTTTTTTTTTTTTTTTTTTTTTTCAGTGTGGTCTACCCTTGGTGGTAGGGTCCTTACCGTAGATAGAACTCAATGTAATCCGATGTCGAGTAATCCAGTGAAATCCATAGAGAAGTTCTATGTTCCGCTGAGTTAATTCCTTAGATACTACCAATAGAGATTCTAACTTCATTGTTTCCGAAGACGGTCTGATCGAACCTATATATGAGGTCTGATAGTATACAGTTATATAACTGCCATAGATCAGACAATATGTCAATATGATCGACCCTCCGAAACGATCGTTAAACAATGATATGAATAGGTAAAGTAACTTGACTTTGTTGTTTTTATTTTCATTGTTAATTTAATACCTAATTATATATATATATACATATAAATGATAAAATACCTTTAATCGATTTTCGGACTAATTTGGGTCCATCATTTGAAGGTGTATACACGCAAAGAAAAACGTAATTGAGGGGGTCTATAAACTTTATCACTTACAATGTGTATGTTATTAACATTTGTGTTGCTAATTAATTAAGAAATAATAAAATTTACACGTCTATATACTAAAACATGTAAAATTATATACATATTTACGCAGTATTAGTTACTTCCATTCTATATATGTATACAGATATATCTTCTTTGAACATTTGGCTGCTTAGTGCACAATTTAATATGTATTTATGTATATATGTATATAGGCGGCGAATCGGCATAGTCGTTAGAACGTCAAATAGGATACTTTGCGATATTCATCCCGGGTTTCTCTGTTCTCTGAGTTCAAATTCCACTGAGATCAACTTTACCCTTCATTCTTTCGAGGTCGGTAAGAAAAAGTACCTGTCCAGTACTGGAATCGGTTCTTCCTCTATACTCCCCCCTCTCTCTCTCTCTCTCTCTCTCTCTCTATTTATATATATATATATATGGACCTAAATTAGTCTGAAAATCGATTAAAAGTGTTTACCATATTTTTAATTTACAGGTAAATACGTATATTTGGCAAGTTTGAATGGCTATATACTAAAATTGTCTAAATTTATGTGCACATTTATGCAGTCGTGATCACTTCTAATACGTATATATGAAGATATAACTTCATACAGGCTGACTAAAGAAAAAAAATGGCCACATTTGTATTTTTGTCAACATTATTCAATTTTTGACGAAAACTGATGAAACTCCGTATATATTTAGTTCAAACCATTAAACACAAAATATCGTCTGATGTTTCTGTCCAGAGTTACAGCCCATGTTCTGAGTGATACCCATTTGAATCCAGGCATCTTTTGAGGCGCGTTGTGAAGTTTAGCATAACATTTTTACAAACAGACCTAGGGATGGCTCTGATCTCCTTCTTGGTAGCTTCCTTTAGCTCAGTGATGGTCCTGGGTTTGTTTATATATACACAATCCTTCAGATAGCCCAAAAGAAAGAAATCGGGGGGGGGGGGGGTGCGGGGAGGGGTGCGGCTTAAAACAGAGCTGTGTGGGGTCCACTCAAAATCAGTCTTCAAATTGTTCACACGATTTCCAAAGTTATTTTCTAGCCATTCTCGCGACACATTGGAGGTATGATGGCTTTCTCCGTCTTACTAGAACCATAACTTATTCATAACTGATCAATGTTGAGTCAATCAACCCTCTCTCAGAAATGGCAGCCCAGACGGTGCATTTAGCTGAGTGGAGAGGTTTCACAGTCATTTCAGT
>OZ024741.1:180106067-180111067 GCA_964016885.1 Eledone cirrhosa
TATATATATATATATATATATATATATATATATATATATATATATATATATATATATATATATATATATATATATATATATATATATATATATATATATATATATATATATATATATATATATATGGCTTAGTGGTTAGAGCATTGGGCTTGCAATCGAAAGGTTGTGCGTTCAATTCTCGGACCGGGCCGGGTGATGTGTTGTTTCCTTGAGCAAGACACTTTATTTCACGTTGCTCCAGTTTACTCAGCTGTAGAAATGAGTACCGGCCTGCCCGCCCAGCCAGTGGGATGGCGTTATCTTATGGCTAAAACAGCACGACGTGCTGTGACCAGCGGCGCCGATTGGCGCCCGACAGACTGGTCGGTCAAGCTGATATACGGGATAACCAGTTATCGTTATAGGCAATCCACTTCGAGGTAGTCCAGTTAGAGTACTCCGTGTTGTGGATGGTATGAATAAAGCCCTTATTGTACAGACAACCATGTTACTATTATCTCTTAAATTATTATTATTATTATTATTATTATATAGATATATATATATATATATATATATATTATTCAAACAGACTAAATGTTTAAGCACAGAATATTTTCTGCAACCCTATTCGAATTAGGTAACAGCACATATTCCGTGCTAAAACTTTTAATGTTCAAATAATAAATATTTACTCTACGGTTATATATATTATTGCATATATAAGATTTTCATCTAGTCTAGATTTTTAGTCTTTTGAATTCCCATGTGCTAATCTTATCTACATGATCACCCATTTCTTGAATAAAATGACCATACATTCTCTTCTCCCTCCACTTATCAAACTTCTCTTCATTTGTCTTCTACTCCTGCTTTTTGATGCAGTTCTCATACTTTATTACTCCAAATCGTTTCACATTAACCGAAAATGGTTCGATAGTATTGTTAACATACTTCCCTAAACTATTTTCTTCACCTCCTAATCAATCTTCGCATACAATCAAACCACGTCCTCCCATATTTCTTGGTAGATAGTCTATTAATATCTCTTCTTGAGTGTAATGCACCACATATAGTCAAAATCATCTTTGTTTTTCTGTCTGAAGCCTACATTTCTTCTTGTGTCCAGTTCAATAGTCCAACCCCATGTCATAGTACAGGCACAGCCAGAATTCTATTTCTTCCATTCAAATACTCCGTCTCAAACCTTCTTCATCTCCCCTTCCTTGATTTTATCAGCCTCCAGTATTCCGAGATATTTATATCCTGCATTCTCAACATCTTTCCCCCACCTGACCATCCATCAACATAATCCCATCAGTTGCAACTATCTTCCCCTTCTTCATTATCAATATTCCACACTTGTTGACTTCAAATCATTACTGAATAAGCTTACTATGTTTCCTAATGATCATCCATAAAGAGTAGATGATTGACCTTTCTTTCTATCCATTTCATAACTCAAAGCTGTCTTTCTTAGCAGAAGAGACAATGAAAACATACATAACACAAAGAGCGATGGTGAAAGGCTGTCACCATGGAATATACTTCTCTTGATCTGGTTCTGTTTTCTATCTCTCTATACTACTAGTAAACTCAACTACGCTATTTGCGATTCCAAATATATTAATGTATTCTGTAATCTAAATGTACAGCACCATGTCGAACTCTTTTTTATAGTCTACTTAAGTCATTGCTAAGTTGGTATGTCTCCTTCTACAATCTTTCAATATCATTTTGTCAATTAGGAGTTGATCCCTTGTACCTCTACTGTCCTTCTTACATCTTTCCTGTTCACCTGGTAATATTTCTTCTTTATCAAGAAACTCATACATACCTTGTACAACAACACTTGTAATTAACTTCCACATTAGTGAAAGGCAAGATGTGTGAAAGTTTACCACGGCATTTCCTCTCGTGGGGTCTTTAAAACACAAAGTAGTTCTTCCTCTAGTAATTGCTTGTTTTCCATCAAGTATGTAATTCTGTGCAGATCAGTTAGCTTCTTCAGACCGAAACATTGACTTTCTTCAGGTCCTGGGGCCTTCTAGTTAGACATTTTCCTGCATTGTGATGCTACCATCTCTCTTGTAATATTGATGTTGTCCTGTTTTCTATGCCTTCTTTCTCTGTGTTTCTTCAGCCAGTCTACTTCATTATTATATTCTTTCTCTATTTCCCATATACTATTCCAAAATGTTTTGTTATCATCTATGTTGGGGATGGGTTCATCATATCTCATCTCAACATGCAATTCTTGATACACCTTTTTTCTGGTCAACGTTAGGTGTTCTGTTTAATCCGTATTGCCTTATGTGTTGCTCATATATTCTGATTTTGGTAGACTTTGCAATAATCCTTTGTCGGATTTCTTCCATACTATAGCTACTCCTTTCCTTTTGATGTGTCTCTACTTTATATTTCCTGATTTTTTCCGGCTATTATTATATATGCCCTATTTTTTCTTCCCATAATATTCAAATATTTTCTCAACAAATCCAAGTCCCTTTGTATTCACCTCTTCCACCATGGGTTTTTATTTTGTGATGTTTCCGTTGTATTATTTATTCCTAATTTCATTGCAACGTATGTAGATGAGGCCAAAATTAAATCATTTATGCCATTAATATTCTTTGTTCGCACATGTCCAATCAATCGATTTATCTTTGTTGTCATTGCAGTCAATTTACATTGATCAAAGTTTTTTTAAATGCCTTTGTTGTGATTGATTCTTTTTTCATCAGTTCAACAATTTTCCTTAGCTCTTTCTGCTCCCCATTTGACAATTGGCCATTGCCTTCTATTCAAACTATTTTATCTATATGCTCTGCTTCATCCATTGTTGCTTGTGTGCTTTCTTCAGGAGTCACCAGCACATGTTGGGTATCAAATGTTGGTATGATTTCTTCATTACTCCTATCTTCGACAATGTTCCTCTTTATTGCTTCTAACTTTAAGTCACTAAGTCATCCGTTTTTCTTTATTACCTTGGCCTGATCACATATTCTTTGTTCGGTACCGGGAAACTACTCTATGTTTCTTTACTCTTGATGCACTCGCTGTCTGTATCTTTTAATGGGAACCCCATTTTCGTCAATCGGGTTACTTCGGAAATAACATTCCATGACAACCTTGTTCATTTTTTGATCCAACTGATTCTTGGAGCTTTATGTTGCCCCGTTGCTTGATGACGACCTGCTGAAGTCGGATCAGATACTCCAAGCCTGCCGGGCATGATACATTCACCGCCGAAGGTTCCAGTTCCACTCACTCCGTTATGTTCAATATCGGATTGCGACATTTACATCCATATAATGAGGATTGTTTTGTGAAGAGGGTTTCCTTCTCACTAGTATTTTTTATCAAGACACCATCTCTAGACAGATTGGCACCCAAAACTAAAGAGCTCTTTCTGACCCCGAGACATGACCCACCACTTGGTGTCACATTGGTATTTAAATGGTGACCATGAGGTTGGTTTATAGTGTAGTTTGGTGTGCATTAATGTGTTGTGGTTAGTGTAGTGTGGTGTAATGTAGTGTAGTGTAGTGTGGAGTAAACTTTTGGATGACTGTTGACTTTTATGAGTTCTTCCGCTGTTTGACGGATTTTGTTTTCCTCCCGCAGGATGTTCACCCCCCACCAAGCAAGATTGGTGGGATTGCTAGTTTCTTAACTGACGACCCGATTATGCGACATATTGTACTGGGTTACATGCTATTGCATGCTACCTTTGTCGGGTACAGCAAGCAAGTTTCCTTTGTGTAATAGCTGTAACGAAAGAGGTTGTATGGTGGACGCGACTGAAAGACTGAACGCAGACACTTTCCTCTTCGGTCAAGCCCTCGTCAAATTTTTCACGTTCCAATTGGAAAGGGAGGTGAGGGTGGAGAGGGAAGTGCTGCCCCCCAGAACGTTTTTTCAAAGGTGGGCGATTGTTGCGAGGATGGCTCATGTGAATGGGCCCATTCTGAGCATGCGTTTGTTCGTTAGAAAGATTGAAGAAAAGAGAACCCTCCTAAGGTGCTCTTTGAGTCGAAGGGGGTTTACGATCTGTGGGGTTCCTAAAGTTACCCCAGGGTATTGGAGTATCCTCTTGTTATTTATGCTGTTATTAAATGTATTGTTAATTGTTTTTGTTAATTTTTTTTTACATGATTATTTGTAAATCCCACCCTCTTCGTTTTTTGTATTATCCTATGTGTTCGGCCCTTGTGCCTAATAATAAAGAAAAAAGTATTATTATTATTATCGTTGTTAAGGGCGATGGATTGGCAATCGATAGAGGGTCGGACGCCATGCTTTGCAGCATAGAATTACTGCCCTTTCCACCGAGGGGAAATTTTGCCTTTCATCGATAAAATAAAACACCAGTAATGCACTGGAATAATTGCTGGCCTTGCGCCAAAAGTAAAAACAATTATTATTATCATTGTTTTTCCTTTTCCTTCAGTATTGTTTCCGTTATATGCCAAGTGTCTTCCTGACACCTAGAGCAAATAAACTCACTGTAGTTTTTACATGCAGAAACTTGCATTGTATCGTTCTGTGCTGTCCTCGATGTTATACTTTATGTCAACCCTTGTGGTTAATAAAGAAAACATTATCATTATTATTATCATTATTATCATTGTTTTTTTCCTTTTCCTTCAGTATTGTTTCCGTTATATACCGAGTGTCTTCCTGACACCTAGAGCAAATAAACTCACTGTATACATTGGTTAGCCAGTTAACACACCACATTGATAATCATTCTCACATAAATATTGCACTTTTCAATATGTGTGCAGTACCAGTTAAAATAATTTGTTGCACCTCTTGCAGAGATAATAAACGAGGGATCATTTTCAAATACTGTTCTGTTCCTTTCTTGATCATTCCCAGTGCTTCCACAATCACTGGTATTGTAATAACTTTGATTGCCACATTTTTTCAATTTCAATAAGCAGATCTTTATATTTTCTAAGCTTGTCAAATTCTTTTGCCGCGATTTTGTGATCACATGGGATGCTCATATCAAT
>OZ024741.1:180123567-180141067 GCA_964016885.1 Eledone cirrhosa
TCAAAGTTAATAATGGTCAAAAACAGCTCTCGTAGAAAAAAGGCAGTTTATCGGTAAACCATTAACAGATTATATAACATAATATAGTATAAACGTTGCCGAATAATAATTGAGCAGTTCCCTTATATCATGAAAATAGCGCCCTTCCTGATGTCCTACAACCTAATATAAAGGGCTCTTTATTCGTATTTTAATGAAAAATTTCACAGAAAATTCGCACATTCCCCGCGAAATTGCTACATTAAGTTTTTAAACATCGGCAACCTGCTTGGTTATATTTTCTTACAAGCCTTATGTAACAACAACACCGTTTAGATTTAATTCTTTACACGCGCAGTAGAGATTTGCTTATTAAAAATAAAAAATAAATATCAAATTGAACCAGAAAAATATTAAAGGTTACCGTTAGGGAATACTTTTTTTTAGAGAGAGAGTGACAGAAAGAGAGAGAGAGAGAGAGAGAGTGAAAGAAACAGAGAGTGAGGGGGAGAGATGGAGAGACAAGAACAGGAGAGGAGAGGGTAAGAGAGAGAAAGTCATGTATGCCGCACACACAAACACAAACGCATGACACATACACACGCACAAGCATGTCGTAAGTGATTGCTCTCTCTCTCCCTTTATATATATTTATATATATATTATATATATATATATATACAAACATACATACACACATATGTATTCCATCGTTTGCTTAGTAAATTGAGATGTGGGTTTAATCCTCAGTAGAGCTCTAACTTCTTATTCTGTGAAATATGTCAAAAATTAGTTGTTTGCTTCTATCTACCATTCGTTCGATCTTGGATTGAGTTTGAAATAAATATCTATGTAATTACTCACACACAAACACTCACACAAACACACATAAACACTCACACACACACACAGATACACACACACATAAACACACAAACATACACACATACACATACACACATACATGCTCACAGAGACACACATACACACCAAAACAAAATACACACCGAGAAAAATACGAAATACCTTCATCAGCTGGTTAATATCGTGATTTCGACATCGTTATATACCAAAACTACATATTTCAATTTTTGAACGTTTAAATCAGGGAGCACGAAACTTTTTACACCTCTTTATGGAATCCTTGACCCTTAATAAACCTCAACCATCCCTAAATAAAAATAGGTAAATAAATAAATCAGTAAACACAATATAAAATAGGCGATAAAGACTAATTATAAATCAGAAACATGTATAAGCAAGTTGTATTTTATTGTATTGTTTTATGTACAAATGTCAGGTTTGTGCCCCACAAATTCAGTCGACCTTCTTGCCCATCGAGCCCTGGCATCGATATCAACCACTTTGGGGGTCTCTGGCGCTGTGATAGATTATGAGGAGGGCTGACTGGACAGTAGCTAGAGTCCCATAATATTTAAAGGGCGGCAAATTAATTTTTTTTCTACTGTAAATAATATGATTTACGCCTCGGTAAAATGTTCAGCCACGAACAGTGCCGGATTTAGGACAAATGAGGCCCTGTGCTTATTAAGTTATGAGGCCCCTTACTTGGACTCTGAAGGAGGTAATTTATGATAATTTTTTTTTTGGGGGGGGGGGGAGACGCCCCCCTTATGCAAGTTTCAGCCGCCTCTTCTCTAGTATAAATAATGGTTTCTTATATAGGCACAAAGCCAGACATTTTGGGGGAGGGGAAAGTCGATTAAATCGACCCCAGTACGTTACTGGTACTTTATTTTATCGACCCCGTAAGGATGAAAGGTAAAGTTAACCTCGGCGGGATTTGAACTCAGATCATAAAGGGCCGTAAGCAGCAGTGAAAAGGCTAATTTTCAGAAAGAGAAGTGTACGAAATCTTTTCATATGTTTCTTTTCCAAGAATTTCAAAGGAAGCATCCACTCAGTCTTCCTCATAACTCAAAACCTATTCTTTATTTAATTTTGTCCAGAATTGCTGGCCTTGTGTCTATAGTAGAAATCATTTACTTTTGTTTATTCCACATTATATATTCCCTGTAAATGATTTCGTTATTTAGGCACAAGGCCAGCAATTGTGCAGGGAGGGGAGGAAGTCGATTATATCAAACCTGGTATACTTTACTTTATTTTATCGATCCCGGATGGATGAAAAATGATGACCACGGCATTATTTGAACTCAGAATGTAAAGAGCCGAAATAAATGTCGCAAAATATTTTGGCCGACGCTCTAACGATTCTGTCGGCCTCAGTATTCCATGTAATAACATCAATGACGAATTGCTTTGCAAAATAAAAACAAGGACTAACTGAATTAAATTAAGAAACTGAATAATGGGCATTTAGTAAGTTATACATATACAGAGTCTCCCCCCAAAATATATACCATATTTCCCAGCGCCGAAGACGCTTCGTCCTCGGGGATGCACCCTAATTTTGATAACCAAAATTTGAAAACAAATTATAAACAACCTCCGGCCTCCAGGACGCATGGTAGATTTTTGAGAATTAGTTTATGAAAAAAGTAGCGTCTTCGATGCCGGGAAATACGGTACATACTTTTATTAGAATGCTTTTAAAGTATGTATATATTTTGGGGGGACACCCTGTATATATAATTAGTAGAGTCATTTGAACATCTGCGTGCAAGTCCGGTCGAGGTCAACTTTACTTTTCATCCTTTCAGGATCAATAATAAAGTTCCAATCAATCAAGGGTGGTTACTTGATGGAATTATTAGAGCGCCGACAAGATGCCTTACGGTGTCTCCTTCAGCATTGTGCGTTCTGAGTTCACCTGCGATAATACTGGTGTCAAGTAGTATCGGTATTTGCCTTTTTCCTTCAACAACATCATATATAGTTTATATATAGTGTATACATGAGTTGTAACGTCTCTGATGCTAGGCTGTATCAGCCTGTGCTTTTCCCATGGACAACATGGGTGGCGTGAAGAGGAGAGACTTACATAGATAGACGATTGCTGGTCTTTCAGAAAACATTTTGTACCGTCTTGCACCTTGGACAGGAACTTTCCAGGGGAAAATCTATGGTCAGCCATGTAAATATTATTGACAAATTAGCCGTCGAGGTTGGTATTTCCACTTTAGAAAAACACGGAAAATCACACTTTTCAATTGGCCTTGTCGTTAAAGTGTCGGATTAAACTGTTGGCGGTTTTATTTTGCATTCAGCTCTCGGAGCTCGATCCCACGTATATGCAAGAAGGAGAAAAAGAAGGCCCAGTGGCGTTGGCTCCTATTATTCGCTCTCACCCACCTGATGCTACCTGTATACCTGACAGGACGTCGGTAGACCTCATGCTCTCCCCTGTGTCGTGCTTTTGTGCATTGACTTATGTAATCTACCATGTTATCGATCTACTTATCTATCTAACTTACCATACTATCTAACTGTCTATCTAACCGACCATACTATCTGTCTATTTCTCTAACCTGTCACACTGTCTATCTGTTTATCTATCTATCTATCTATCTATCTATCTATCTATCTATCTATCTATCTATCTATCTATCTATCTATCGATCTATCTAACCTACCACACTCTATCCATCTATCTATCTATCTATCTATCTGTCTCTGGCACATCGAATATGCTCAGGCGCTCACAGTTCTCTGGCAAACGGACCCGGCGATCAGTGGAGACTCCACTTCGTCATTCTATAGAGGGTTGGTCCGCAGTAAGTGCGACGACGCGCTCGGAGAAACTCTGGGCGTAGAGGAGGACGAACTGGCCAGTCTGTTCGGTAGGACCTTCTGCCCGGGACCAATGGACAACTTCCAAAAGTCCCTGGCCTGGCAGTGCTACCGAGGAGCTCTACCAGTTCGAGACAAGCTCTACAGACACGGGCGCTCGGGCAGGGACCCTTCGAAAAAGATCTGTCCGAGATGCGTGTGCGACGAGGAAACCGTCACACACGCATTTGTACACTGCCCGGGCGTTACCGACCTGTGGGGATATGTAGAACGACTTTTGTCGCGGGTGGGACCAATCCAGTTGACCACCGAGTCCATTGTCATGATCAAACCGCCACTCTCCTTCAAAAACGAGGGAGAGGCGGTTTTCCTATGTGTTATGGCTATGGTGAAAGAGATTATATTGTGGACGAGGTTAAAAGGTCTGTGGTCAGACACTTTTCTCTCCGGCGAGCAACTGATCCGTTTTTTCAAATATCATTTTGGAAGAAGAATCAGAATGGAGAGAGAGGTGCTATACCCCAGCACATTTTATAAAAGGTGGGTGAATGTGGCAAAGATGGCCGAGTGGTTGGACCTTCTCTCTATATAAGCCTGTAGGTTCAGGAAAAAGAGGAAGAGAGGAAGGGAGTACTCACTCTTGGTGCTCCTGGAGATGAGATTTTTTCGGGATGTGTACAACACCTGTGTAACGCCTCCCCCCTATTGGGGATTTCAATTGTTATTTGTTATTTTATTAATAGTTTTATTTTCATATATATAAAGAAATTTATCTATCTAACCTACCACACTGTATCTATCTACCTATCTATCTATTTGTTTATCTATCTATCTATCTATCTATCTATCTATCTATCTATCTATCTATCTATCCCTCTATCTAACCTACCACACTGTATCTTTCTACCTATTTATCTATTTGTCTATATTTGTCTATATATCTATCTATGGCGAAAGAGGTTGTATGGTGGACAAGGTTGAAAGGGCTGAGGTCAGACACCTTTCTCTCCGGCCAACAACTGATTCTTTTTTTCAAATACCACTTTGGAAGAAGAATAAGGATGGAGAGAGAGGTGCTGTACCCCAGCAAGTTTTATGAAAGGTGGGTGAAAGTGGCGAGAATGGCCCAAGTGAATGGGCCTTCTCTCTATATCAGCCTGTAGGTTGAGGAAAAGGAGGAGGAGAGAAAAGGAATACAAACTCTTCGTACTCCTGGAAATGAGGGTTGCACATTTTTTCGGGGGTATGTGTTACCCATATGAACTGTCTCCCCCTATTGGGGAAAATCGACTAATTTTTTAAATTGCATTTGTGATAACATTTTACACGTTTTTATTGTATGTAAACTTCCCCCTTCTTTTGTGCCCCTGTGGCTAATAAAGAAACATATCTATCTATCTATGTATTTAACTATCTATCTATCTATCTATCTATCTATCTATCTATCTATCTATCTATCTATCTATCTATCTATCTATCTATTTATCTATCTATCTATCTACATGTGTACCATACTGCTTCTGTCTGACTCTACACAATCATTACACCAAATACAAAATTTTACCTTCTTTTCAGCAGTTTCTCCAGATTACATCCCTTTCACCCTGATCATAATTGTCTCCCTTCCATACTGTATTTTCTATTGATCTCTATTTCAAAAGATCTCGTCTCTATCACCACCACCACCACTTTCACCATTACTACCATCATCACTACCACCACAACCACCACCACTACCACCACAACAACCATCACCCGCCACACCACCATCACCGCCCCCACTACTATTATCACTAACATGCCCATCTCCACCACCACCACCAGCACTATCACAACAACCATCACCCGCCACACCACCATCACCGCCCCAACTACTATTATCACTAACATGCCCATCTCCACCACCACCACCAGCACTATCACAACAACCATCACCCGCCACACCACCATCACCGCCCCCACTACTATTATCACTAACATGCCCATCTCCACCACCACCACCAGCACTATCACAACAACCATCACCCGCCACACCACCATCACCGCCCCCACTACTATTATCACTAACATGCCCATCTCCACCACCACCACCAGCACTATCACAACAACCATCAACACCATCATCATCGCCATCACCACTACCACCACCATCACCATCACCACGAACATAATCACCAGCACCACCATTACCGTCACCATCACCACAACCGTCAGCATCATTACAACCATCACCATCATAATCAACGTCATCAGCGTCATCACCATCATCATCATCATCATCACCATCTGCAAAAGCAACACTATCACCATTACCACCATCGTCAATGCCGCCATGTTCACTGCTCCCTCCACTCCTACCACCAGTCACTATCATTACAAACCCCTCCCACCACCACAATCACCACCACCATCACAACCACAACCACCACCACAACCGCCGCCACCAGCATCACCACCACCACCACCACCACAACCGCCACCACAACCAACACCGCAACCACCACCACTACAACCACCGCCACAACCACCACAACCACCACCACAACCACCACCCCTACAACCACCACCACTACAACCACCACTACAACCACCACAACCACCACCACAACCACCACCCCTACAACCACCACCACAACCACCACAACCACCACCACAACCACCCCCAACCACCACCACAACCACCACCACCACCACAACCACCACCCCTACAACCACCACCAACAACACCACCACAACCACCACCACCACCACAACCACCACCACAACCACCACTACAACCACCACCCCTACAACCACCACCACAACCACCACAACCACCACCACAACCACCCCCAACCACCACCACAACCACCACCACCACCACAACCACCACCCCTACAACCACCACCAACAACACCACCACAACCACCACCACCACCACAACCACCACCACAACCACCACTACAACCACCATCACCAACAACAACACCACCACCACCACCACAACCGCCACCACCAGCATCACCACAACCGCCACCACAACCAACACCACCACCACCACCACCACCACCAACATAACCACCACCACCATCACCACCACCACCACCACCACCACCACCACCACCTCCAACACCACCACAACCCCCACCACCAACAACAACAAAACCACCACCACAACCACAACCACAACCCCCACCACCACTACAACCACCACCATCACCACCACCACCATCACTACCACTACCTTACCCCCCCCCCCCACCACCACCACAACCACAACCACCACCATCACCACCACCACCAATACCACAACCACCACCACAACACCACCACCACAACCACAACCACCACCACCCCACCACCACAACCACCACCATCACCACCACCACCACCAATACCACAACCACCACCACAACACCACCACCACATTAACCACCACCACCAACAACACCACCACCACAACACCAGCAACACCACAACCACCACCACAACACCACCACCACATTAACCACCACCACCACCACCACCACCGACATCATCATTATCATCATCATCATCGTCATCACATTCAGCACTTGCAACATATCACAATCATCTCTATTGACACGACCCTCTCCTCATCCGTGTAGGTGTATTCTACCATTACCTGCCTTTCAATGGTGCAGCTTGTCAGCGGTGAATTGGCAGTATCGGTAGAGGGTCGGACGCCATGCTTTCCAGCGTAGTTACGTCCCTTTACGATCTGAGTTCAAATCCCGCCGAGGTTAACTTTGCCTTTCATCCTTACGGGGTCGATAAAATAAAGTACCAGTAATATACTAGGTATTTGCTGACCTTGTGCCAAAAGTAGAAACAATTATCACTGTTCTTGTTGTTATTGTCTTAATTTAAAAGCCACGGAATTGGCAGAGTCGTTAGAGCGCCGGACTTGTGCTATTTGTTTCGTCTCAACTGCCCTCTCAGTTTAATTCTGGCTGCAGCTATCTTTGCTTTTCATCCAGAAAACAATTCTAGTGCTTAGGGTTGAGTAGCTCTCTCTCTCTCTCTCTCTCTCTTTCTCTCTTCCTCTCTCTCTTTCTTTCTCTCTTCCTCTCTCTCCCTCTCCCTCTCTTCTCTTTCTCCCCCTTTCTCTTTCGCCCTCTCTATCTCTTTCCTCTTTCTCTCTCAGCAGTTAAGCGACCTTTTACCGTAGTGCTGGGATTGAGTTGCTCTCTCTCTCTCTCTCTATATATATATATATATATATATATATATCTTTCTCCCTTGCTCTCTCTTTCTTTCTCTTCTCTTTCTCCCCCTTTCTCCTGCACATACTCAACTAGTGTCCGAGTATTGCTGACTTGTGGGTTTACGTCGAACACCTGCTGTCACGTGTGGGACGGATTCGGCTATCAACTGAATCCATTTTGAAGGTCACCCCACCGTCTTCCTTTAGAGGGAAAGAACAGACACTTTTCATCAGTCTAATGGCCATGGCGAAAAATGTCGTGTGGTGGACACTTTTGAAAGGGTTGAAGATAAGCACTTACCTCTTCAGCAAAGCTCCGATTAACTTTTTCAGGTTTCACCTGAAGAGAAAAATCAGAGTAGAGAGGAAAAATGCAGCCTCCAACCAATTTGTTGAAAGGTGGGTGAGAGCATAGTCCGAGTGAATGGGCTTGCTCTGAGTATGTGTCTGTAAATTGGAGAAGAACAATTGAGAGAGAGCATTTGCCCAAGCGGTCAAGGTTCCGTGGCTTTTGTGGGCTTTCTCTACGAGTGACCCTGAGAGGTCTCCTCACTTTTGGGGAATTTGTTATGTTTGATTTCTTAAATGTTTATTTTTTAATCTTTGTTATAAACCTTTCTTTTACTAACCCCCCCCCCCCCACAGTGTACCGTCCTTTACTGTCTTTATTGTCCTCTTAATGTAAGTCCCGTGTGGCAAATAAAAAAAAACGTAAATATTATTACTATTATTATCATTACTATGGCTGGTGTATTGGTAAAATCGTAAGAGCGTCGGACGAAATGGTTTGTGGTATTTAGTTACAACTTTCTACAATCTGAGTTCAGATCCTGCCGAGATTAGTTTTGTCTTTCCTCCTTACGAGGTCAATGAAATAAAGTACCAGTAACACACTGGGGTCGAGTTAATTGACTTTCCCCCTTTTCTTCAAAATGTATGGCCTTATACCAAATACAGAAATTATTTTCATTATGAGTTCTATAAATACTAACTTACTAAATATTACCCCTCAAAAGAAGAATTTACTCAAATACTCATCTTTATGGCTTCAAAATGCCTCCGAAGTTCTCTCACGGAGAGTAGAGAACTTACAGCACCCATGGACCACCCATATAGAGATGTTCAGTGCATTCATCCCAACTCACCATGGCATATGAGGGGAAACGATTATTTCAATTTCCATTGCTCCACTGGAAAAGTTGTAGCGGATGCCCTTGTACATATTTAAGTTCTTGGGTTTAATGATGAATTTTAACGTATAAAGGCCGTGTTTTCTTAATGAAAGCGTTAGATCTGAATTTAATGATGTATTCTGAATTACGTTTACTTTACTAAGTTTATGGAGCGATTATTTCAGGTTTCAGTTAATTTTTAGTTTAATTCTTATTTTTTTTTACCGTTGATGTGTTTGAGAGTGTCTGAGAGATTGTTATCGTGGATCAAAGTTGTGTATTTATTGTTTGGTAGCTATAAGGGAGGTGGATTGGCAATATCGGTAGAGGGTCGGACGCCATGCTTTGCAGCATAGAGTTACGGCCCTTTATGATCTGAGTTCAAATCCCGCCGAGGTTAACTTTGCCTTTCATCCTTACGGGGTCGATAAAATAAAGTACCAGTCACGCACTGGAATCGATTTAATCGACTTTCCCCTTCCCCACAATTGCTGGCCTTGTGCCTATATAAGAAACTATTGTTCTCGTAGCTATTTGTATTGGCAGTATCGGTAGAACATCAGACGCCATGCTCTGCAGCATAGTTACGGCCCTTTACGTTCTGAGTTCAAATCCCGTCGAGGTTAGCTTTGCCTTTCATCCTTACGACACTGAAGTCGATTTAATCAACTTTCCCCTCCCCAAAATGTCTGGCCTTGTACTTAAATCAGAAACCATTATTATTAAGTGCGTTGGGATTGGGCGGTGTGGCTTGGCAATATCGGTAGAGCGTCAGAATAGAGTTGTGGCCCTTTAGGTTCTGAGTTCAAAACCCGCCGAGGTTAACTTTGCCTTTCATCCTTACGGGGTCGATAAAATAAAGTACCACAGTCACACACTGGTATCGATTTAATCGACTTTCCCCTCCCCCAAAATCGCTGGCCTTGTGTCAAATGTAGAAGCAATTATTATTAAGGCCGCTAAGAGCATATGGGCATATGGCGCTAATTTATCTGCTAGTCACATCTTTGGAATCTACGTGCCATACTCGGTGACGCATCTTGTATCATCAAGGTAGTTATGTTACTCAACTCCATCGACTACGTTGAGCACAACTAACTGGTAAGTTGTCCTTTCCCTTTTTGTTACACATATCCTCTTTACATAAACCTGAATGAACCTACACAAAACGAATACTTCTATTTTCTCTCATATATATGATTATATAATTATATATGATTAGTATATCTATTCACAATAAACTTTGCGAAACAACAGGTTGTCTGGGTGATTGGTAGTTACCACAATTCCGGTTTGTATTTATTTTCTTAATTTTTTTTTAAATTGAGACAAGCGAACCCAATTGTCTATAGTTAGTATTCTTTTCACCTTAGTGAATCCGGTCCCTTACGATTTGAACACATATATCTATATATCTGTGTTTATTTTTTCTTTTATATTCTATATACGGCTCAGGAATATCTTTTTCTTAGAGCTATTTTGTTTTAAGAGACTATTTTGAGTTTCTGACTCAATATATACCTTTAATATATGATTATATATTTATACTAGCAGAATGGCCCGGCGTTGCTCGGGACTTGCTATAGGGTTCTTATATATTTGATATATATTTATCCTTATCGAGCCTTGTGAAATAAATACGTTTGTTTATATTTTGTTATTGTGTATGCAAAAATATCTGTCCATAAATATATAATTATATATATATATATATATATATATTAAAATAACAGACTAAAGTTTAAGCAAAGAATCACTGCTTTCACCCTTAACGGGATATTCTACCTAAAAGCAGTATGAAGTACATACACTAAGACTAATTGATGTAATCTTTGGCCTTGTTTGTTTATATTTTGTTTTTGTGTATGCAAAAATATCTGTACACGAATATCTATATTAAAATAACATATTAATGTTTAAGCAAAGAATCGCTGCTTTCAACCTTAACGGGATCTTCTGAAGTTAAAAAAATCAATCTGGAAAACAGGAAGACGATACTTTGGTTCGTGAAGACGTTCTCTGGCATAAGAATATATATACACACACACACTGATCGCGTCATAATGACGTAATGCAGACAGTCAGGCATACAGACAGATATTATGAAGGCGCGACGTCATATCTATGTATCTATCTAAAAAGAGAAAGACTAAGAGTAAGAGAAAGAGATCGCTAAATCGCCTAATGCGGTCCCTAGGGCATTGAAAATTTGAAATTGTTTTTGCTCAAAACACTTCCGGGGTCATACGAGTTACATGTATAAAGTTTGAAAAAAACCGGTTAGGTACTTCTCGAGCTTTAGGGAAACAGACACACAGACATCCTCTGTTTTATATATATATAGACTAGCAGAAAACCACCCACCGAGTGGTTTTCTGCTAGTATATATATATATTACACACACAGAAATGTATATATATTTCTGTGTGTATATATATATATATATTACACACACAGAAATGTATATATATTTCTGTGTGTATATATATATATTACACACACAGAAATGTATATATATTTCTGTGTGTATATATATATATTTCTGTGTGTGTATATATATATATATATTACACACACACAGAAATGTATATATGTTTCTGTAGCACTCCTCAATTCCCCCCTCTCTCCCTCCCGCTATCCCCCTCTTGTAGTCTGTCTCTTTCTTTCACTCTCACTCTCTATCTACGCGTGCGCAAAAAACATTCGCACGCGCGCACGTGTTTTAGCGTCTATTCACTCTCTCTCCCTCCCGCTATCCCCCTCTCGTAGTCTTCTCTTTCTTTCACTCTCACTCTCTCTCTACGCGTGCGCAAAAAACATTCGCACGCGCGCACGTGTTTCCACTGTCGGACAGACAGACAGAGAAATTGCTGGTTATATATTATAAGGAGATTACATATACATATGTAACTATGTATATCATCATCATCATCCCATTATATATATATATAATATGGGCCGAAGCCGCCGAAAAAAATTTTGTTTGGCAGCTCTAATTGCGCCTTAATTTTATTCAAAAAATTGTATACTAACATATTCGAATACCAGGCACTATTGGAATCAACAATAGCAGCGTCCTGAGGGTCATTACAAAACACAAATTCGCGAGAATTAGTGTTTAAGGCTTGGAAGGTGGTAAAAAAATCCACAAAATCTTCCATTCTTTTAAAAAAAAAATTTATTTTTAATAATATTTAAATAACTGGCGGTTAGAAAAAAATATTCCTATGAAATTTTAATCATACCATTAAGTGTGAATAAGGAAATATTTTTTTATTGTCAAAACAAATGTTCAAAAGTTAAACTTCAATTTTTTGAATTATTTCCAATTTTTTCATGAAATTGAACACTGGACATTGGCTGCTGGAAATGGAAATTAAATCGTATTTAAATTTCTAACCTTATTTTATTATTTATATTTTTTCAATAAGAAATAAAAAAAAACAACAAAAAAAATTGAAGAAAAAAATTGAACAAATCAAACGTAGGTTATGGAACTGCGCAATCTGATTAATAAATTACCTCATCAGCAGCACCCTTCTTCAAATGGTCCTTATTATCAGCAGCAACAACCACAAATTCAATGGCAACCTTCTTCGCATGGTGTCAAGTCAGAACCGCCTCGAACTGGTTACTTCTGCCTTGTGCAAGGTGTCTCTATAGCAACCAGCGATTCCCTCGGCCTCAGTGACCAAAGTCAGTGGAGAGGGGAAGGTAATGTTTCTGTAGCACGTGTTTTAGCGTCTATTCACTCTCTCTCCCTCTCCCTATCTCCCTCCCGCTCTCCCCCTCTCGTAGTCTGTCTCTTTCTTTCACTCTCACTCTACGTACGTGTTTCCACTGTCGGACAGACAGACAGAGAAATTGCTGGTTATATATATAAGTAGATATTGTTATACTTTGGGAGGGCCATGCTGCAAATAAAAAACACGCTCTTGTTGGATTTCACGTCGATTTATTATTATAATTACCCAGTCGGTTAGTTTAATAACCGGATGGTTTAGTTGTTTACTGTCAAAGCTCTTTCGTCTCATATTCTGTGATCTCCTCAGTGACTACTTTTGTAGTTATTTTGTGTCATTCCTTTGATCAGTCTTACAACATCTTGTTTTCGTGAGGTGTGTACTTGGGCTGCACATGCGTTATATCCGCGTGTGTGTGTGTGATTTCATTTAAAATGATTTATTTGTGGATTTATTTAAACATCTGTTTATTTTTTCTCCTTCCTACTTGTCGCTAGTTGGTTACTTGTTCTATTTGTATGTGTCCGTGCGTGCGTGTAGCGGGGATGTATGTTTATATTATTAGGTTTGTTTTTGTGTTTCTTTTAAATATATATATATATATATTGTTATACTTTGGCCAATAAAAATACCTGTTGATTGTCACTTCAATTTATCATAAGTTTCAGGTAGGTTGGTTGGTTGGCTGGTTGGTTGGTTCGATAAACGGAAGATTGTTTATATACTGTCAAAGCTCTTTCGTCACACATTCTGTGACCTCCTCAGTGACTAGGTGTTTATTTAATGTCTCTCCTTTGTTCTGTCCTACACCGTCTTCTTTTTGTGTATAACAATATCTGCTTCAACACACGTTTCAACTCACGTTTTCAGATAAGAAATCTCGTAAAACAAATTCATAAACGAATTACATACATATATATATATATATATATATCCAAGGATAACTTGAACCGTTAAGGTATATTCTCCTTGGTTATGTCAAAATTTGGCATGTGTTAGGATGTTTTTCATTGACTTAGATTGTCTTTTGCTCTTTATGATATCGTGTGTTCGTAGGATTTGGTTCATTCTATGGTCCTTTTTTAACTCAGGGATGTTCTGGGGGATGGTGTCAAAGGCCTCATTGTTGAGGGGGGGGGAGGGAGATTTATGGAAGAGCTTTTAGTTTCGGTTGATTTACTTTAGGGTGTCTAAGGTCCTGGGTACTGAGTTTTAGGGCACGTTGGATTCCATTGCCAATTAGTGATGCAGGGTAGTCCCTGCCTATGAGTGTGCCCTTTAGTTCTTGTAGCCGTAAGTAACACTGGGTAATTGCTGGCCTTGTGCCAAGAGTAGAAACAATTATTAACAGTGACTCTGTCACCACTACAGCTGCTTGCCGTCTCCTTCTACTCCACCCACCCCTTCTCCGTCTTCCCCTCCCTTACCATAGCCCCGGTATTACTATCACAACGATCCTCTGTCCCTCCGTCTTCTTCTTTGTCGCATCCTTCTCCTTCGTCTTCTTCTTATTATTCTTCTTCTTCTCCTTTTTTCCTCTCATTCCCCTACTACCACTACAGTCGAAACTAACAATTTAAACTGCTACTACCTCTGTTGGTCAACACTAACAGAGAACGAAAGAAAACTACGGACAAAAATATGTATGTAAAAACTAAACAAATATTTTCTCTATTTTATTATTATTCGTATAAATGTGCAATTTAACTGTACTATACACATCCGTCGTTGAAAAGGCATATGAAGCTGAAACCGGTACACGATTAAATGCGGAAATCCCTACTTAAAAAATAAATGTTTTAATGTTATACTGAAAAAATTCCTCCAGCATTTCTACTGTATTTTTTCCTTTCTACTGTTTATATATATCAACTCTTGTGTCACTTCTATACATTCCATATATATATATATATATATATATATATATATATATTTATATATGGTGGGAGGATACAATTCCAAATACACAGTGGAGGAGTAGAACATAATAGAGACCCTGTGATACGACGGCTTTCTTCTATACCAGTAATTGGTGTGGGTTCGTTATTGTTGTTTTTTTACCGGAAGGATTGGGTATGGTTTTAAAGGACGTGTTTTAGTTCTGATTTTTAGGGGTTGTTGGTCAGTTGAAGACAATTGGCGGTCTTAATTTATACAAACACACAGACGCACACGCTCACACACAGTCACACACACACACACACACACACACACACACACACACACACACACACACACACACACACACACACACACACACACACACACACACACACACACATACTCACACACACACACACACACTCACACACACTCTCTCACACACACACATATTGGACATCTGGCCAACAGATTTTTCACCAACAGATATCTGACGGAATAGATAAATATTCTATCTTTCTATTTCTTCATTAATTTCTCAATCTATTTTTGATGAAGGGCTTGCGTCCGTCCGAAACCGTTTTCACAGTTATCAAAATTAAAATTGAGAAGGAGGGTTGTGTTTCTGTTGTGGTGTGCCACGCATCTGGTGCTAGTTGAGATGGCGGGGTTGTGTTTCTGTTGTGGTGTGCCACGCATCTGGTGCGAGTTGAGATGGCGGGGATTGTGTTTCTGTTTTCGTCTGCCACGCATCTGGTGCGAGTTGAGATGGTGGGGGTTGTGTCTCTGTCGTGGTGTGCCACGCATCTGGTGCGAGTTATGATGGCGGGGGTTGTGTTTCTGTTGTGGTGTGCCACGCATCTGGTGCAAGTTGAGATGGTGGGGGTTGTGTTTCTGTTGTGGTGTGCCACGCATCTGGTGCAAGTTGAGATGGCGGGGGTGTGTTTCTGTTGTGGTGTGCCACGCATCTGGTGTGAGTTGAGATGGTGGGGGTTGTGTTTCTGTTGTGGTGTGCCACGCATCTGGTGCGAGTTGAGATGGCGGGGGTTGTGTTTCTGTTGTGGTGTGCCACGCATCTGGTGCAAGTTGAGATGGCGGGGGTTGTGTTTCTGTTGTGGTGTGCCACGTATCTGGTGCGAGTTGAGATGGCGGGGGTTGTGTTTCTGTTGTGGTGTGCCACGCATCTGGTGCAAGTTGAGATGGCGGGGGTTGTGTTTCTGTTGTGGTGTGCCACGCATCTGGTGCAAGTTGAGCTGGCGGGGGTTGTGTTTCTGTTGTGGTGTGCCACGCATCTGGTGCAAGTTGAGATGGCGGGGGTTGTGTTTCTGTTGTGGTGTGCCACACATCTGGTGTGAGTTGAGATGGCGGGGGTTGTGTTTCTGTTGTCGTCTGCCACGCATCTGGTGCGAGTTGAGATGGTGGGGGTTGTTTTTCTGTTGTGGTGTGCCACGCATCTGGTGCGAGTTGAGATGGTGGGGGTTGTGTTTCTGTTGTGGTGTGCCACGCATCTGGTGCGATTTAGGATGGCGCGAGTTGTGTTTCTGTTGTGGTGTGCCACGCATCTGGTGCTAGTTGAGATGGCGGGGTTGTGTTTCTGTTGTGGTGTGCCACGCATCTGGTGCGAGTTGAGATGGCGGGGTTGTGTTTCTGTTGTGGTGTGCCACGCATCTGGTGCGAGTTGAGATGGCGGGGTTGTGTTTCTGTTGTGGTGTGCCACGCATCTGGTGCGAGTTGAGATGGCGGGGGTTGTGTTTCTGTTGTCGTCTGCCACGCATCTGGTGCGAGTTGAGATGGTGGAGGTTGTGTTTCTGTTGTCGTCTGCCACGCATCTGGTGCGAGTTGAGATGGCGTGGGTTGTGTTTCCTTTGTGGTGTGCCACGCATCTGGTGCGAGTTGAGATGGTGGGGATTGTGTTTCTGTTGTGGTGTGAAACGCATCTGGTGCGAGTTGATAGGGCGGGGTTGTGTTTCTGTTGTGGTGTGCCACGCATCTGGAGTGAGTTGAGATGGTGGGGTTGTATTTCTCTTGTGGTGTGCCACGCATCTGGTGCGAGTTGAGATGGTGGGGGTTGTGCTTCTGTTGTCGTCTGATACGCATCTGGTGCGAGTTGAGATGGTGGGGGTTGTGTTTCTGTTGTGGTGTGCCACGCATCTGGTGCAAGTTGAGATGGCGGGGGTTGTGTTTCTGTTGTGGTGTGCCACGCATCTGGTGCGAGTTGAGATGGCGGGGGTTGTGTTTCTGTTGTGGTGTGCCACGCATCTGGTGCAAGTTGAGATGGCGGGGGTTGTGTTTCTGTTGTGGTGTGCCACGCATCTGGTGCAAGTTGAGCTGGCGGGGGTTGTGTTTCTGTTGTGGTGTGCCACGCATCTGGTGCAAGTTGAGATGGCGGGGGTTGTGTTTCTGTTGTGGTGTGCCACATATCTGGTGTGAGTTGAGATGGCGGGGGTTGTGTTTCTGTTGTCGTCTGCCACGCATCTGGTGCGAGTTGAGATGGTGGGGGTTGTTTTTCTGTTGTGGTGTGCCACGCATCTGGTGCGAGTTGAGATGGTGGGGGTTGTTTTTCTGTTGTGGTGTGCCACGCATCTGGTGCGAGTTGAGATGGCGGGGGTTGTGTTTCTGTTGTTGTCTGCCGGGCATCTGGTGCAAGTTGAGATGGCGGGGTTGTGTTTCTGTTGTGGTGTGCCTCGCATCTGGTGCGAGTTGAGATGGTGGGGGTTGTGTTTCTGTTGTGGTGTGCCACGCATCTGGTGCGATTTGAGATGGTGGGGGTTGTGTTTCTGTTGTGGTGTGCCAAGCATCTGGTG
>OZ024741.1:180148567-180151067 GCA_964016885.1 Eledone cirrhosa
TATATATATATATGTAAATATGGGCATATGTATATATATATATATATATATATATATATATATATATACACACACTCACACACACACACACACACACACACACACACACACACACACACACACACACACACACACACACACACATATATATATATATATATATATTGTGTGTGTGTATACTAGTATGAATCAATATATATACATAGGAAAGACATTTTGTTTTTATTTCACACGGGTAGAAATATAAAAAAAAGAAGTTGAAAATATACTTTCAGAAGATTTGTTTGCATTAACTTAACCAGTTTCGCAAGTTCATGATTTTCAAAAGTTTATTGAGATAAGGAGCGTTGCCTTAACTTGTTCGGCTTTGATTGATGTTCGAATATGTTCTCGATTATAAGGAGACAACATGCCTCATATTGCTATCTGTTTAAGATACAATTCAATTGTGATTAAGCATAGAATTTTGTTAGTTCTCCACTACGTTCGTGTATTAGTTACATATGACGAAAAGTAAAATAATTGCACCAAAGGTTATGGCTGCCATTGTAAATGTGTCTAGTGGCTGTCTAAAATAACAACTCTCGGCATGACCATGAATTGAATGCGTGTAAGCATGAAGTTTTGTTAGTTTTCCACTGCGTCTGTACATTAGTGTCATGTGGTAAAAAACTAATAATTGTATCTACTTTTGGCACAAGGCCAGCAAATACCCAGTACATTACTGGTACTTTATTTTATCGACCCCGAAAGGATGAAAGGCAAAGTTAACCTCGGCGGGATTTGAACTCAGTCCGTAAAGAAATCATGGCGTCCGACCCTCTACCAATACTGCCAATCCACCTAATAATGATTTCTAGTATAGGCACAAGGCCAGTAATTTGGGGGGAGGGGAAGTCGATTAAATCGACTCCAGTATTTTACTGGTGCGTTACTTTATCGACCCCGTAAGGATGAAAGGCAAAGTTAACCTCAGCGGGATTTGAGCTCAGACCGTAAAGGACCGTAACTCTATGCTGCAAAGCATGGTGTCCGACTCTCTACCGGTATTGCCAATCCACCGCCCTTTAAAACTAATAATAATAGAATAATAAAACTAATAATAATAGAAAATATAAGAATCTCAAACGCAGAAAATAGCTGTAAATGCAGTTGACTGCTATAAATAATAGCTTAGAAAATTGGGTTAAATATTCCTATGGATGGGAAAAAGTAGCTAGAGGCCGCTACGAAGAATCGAACCTCGTATCTGTCAAATACCGGCTCAGTGTTCTAACCATTGAGCTAATAATTGCGCCAAAAGTTAAAGTTGTCATGGCTCAGTAAGTTTGTATAGTGAGAGTTTATAAATTTAATGTCTTCAACTACCTGACTTGTGTATACGCTCCATTGTTAGCATAATCTAGTGTGAGAAAATAAAAAAATTCAGATAATATTAATATTAATGGGCAGCGGATTGGCAGTATCGGTAAAGCGTCGGACAACATGCTTTGCGGCATAGAGTTATGGCTATTTACGTTCAGGATTCAAAGAGAAAAGAGAGAGAGAAGTGGGAAAGAGAAAGGAGGAGAAAGAGAAGAGAGAGAGAGGGAGAGAGCGAGAGACGAGGTTAGCTTTGCCTTTCATCCTTACGGGGTTGATAAAATAAAGTACCAGTAATGCACTTGGGTAATTGCTGGTCTTGTGCCAAAAGTAGAAACAATATTAATGTTAATCCCCACTTCATGATTCCGGCGGACATGATGGAAAAGTTTTGCCTCGGAGGATGGCGAGGGAGACGCGCTGGATAAAAATTCAGATGTTTTGCAAAATAACGACATTTTGACAAGCATTTATTGAAATGCTGGAATTCATAGCCAGCACAAAAAAACTAAATAGCCCCTACATTACTCTACACCGTATTTCTATCCCCTATTTAAGTGAAACTGGGTATATATATTACTAACTCAGAGAGATGAAAGACGACTATCAAATCCAGGTAAGATTTTAACTTTGTAGATAGATATAATACTTTGTTTGGACGTGGAAATAGTTGGAAAAGAGTATTTATTTTGACTAGGAGCGGAACCGTACACTTTAGAGCAGGCATGTCAAACTGAGGGTCCCTCGAGGGCTACATGTGTCACATATGTGTTGTCTGAGGCCCACATACTAAAACTAATTGCACCCGTTACAACGCATTTTTTTTAATTTTATGTTACAAAGATAAAACACGTTCGCGCTGTAAAAACGTTTTGTGTGCTTGTAAATGGACAGAGGATTGGAGGAAAGAAATATTTCGTTTTCCTTCCTTTTCAAAGTATAGTATTTTTCAGAATATATGACGTGACCTTATTTTGAAGAAAAACGTTTAAGGGAAGAAAAAGGAGTTAATATTCAACATAACATATGCAATGCCACTGCTTAGTATATTATTATCGACCAAAACAACTAGTTTAGCAAATATGTATTTCAATAAACATATATATTTGTCGGTGAAAATAGGAAATATTCGCACACA
>OZ024741.1:180161067-180168567 GCA_964016885.1 Eledone cirrhosa
AGGTGAGGTGTGTAGATGTGTGTTAGAGTTAGGAGTATTATTAGTGGGGTGGTGAGGTGTAGGTGGAGATTAGTGGTGTTAGTACGGGGTAGATCGGTAGGGAGGAGTCAGTCGAAGGCTAAAGGAAGAGGGGTTGGGAGTTTAAACCAAGCGGGGGGGGGGGTGCAAGTCCGTAATAGGAAGATGGTGCGTTGTTCAACCCTAAGTCGGGCATCGGGAGTTCCAGGGCGCGCAATCAGGCCGCAGACGGTCAAGTTCTAAGCAGAGTGTCCGGCGGAGCCGAAGCGTCGGGCGATGGGGGAACACGTGCCGAGACGAATGTCACGGAGGTGCTCGGCGATCCGGTCTGCCAGACAGCGTCCGGTTTGTCCGACATAGGTCGCGCCGCACTCCGTGCAGCGGAGTCCGTAGATCCGTAGACAAGGCTATACATTGGCGCACTGGGTCTAAAAATATTGGTTGCCTAGAAGACAAAGGTTGCCAAGAAGAGACACAACTACAATAGTATCATTTAATTTTTTTATCGAATAAATAAATTCTTTTTTAAATCCTCTCTAAGTAAAAATACGGATTTTAGAATAACATTTCTTAGCTTCTTCGAAAGAAGCGATAGCCACAGAACCACAGCTAAAGCTTCCAAGACGAGCAGGGCTTTATGCCCAGCGAAGCCGAAGGAAGCTAAACCTTCCAATTTGAAGTTCTTTTAGTTAGCAAAAGGAGAAGCAAAATTCTTCTTCTTGGCGCGAGTAGATTGAATACTGGGCAGGCTTTGCTAATTAAAATTAGCAGTTATAAAGTTATATAACCAGCAATTGTACCACCAAACCGCTGAGACTGTTCGAAACCTTAAGCATTTTTAAAAGTTATATTGCAAATATTAATCTTTAGAATCATTAGGTCTTACCTACTTTACACTTACGTATTGATTTGCTGAAGTATTTTACATCGTTGGATACCGGGTTCGGTTATTCTTTCAATTATTAAAGACTAAAATCTACTTCTATTTATTTAATTATTTTCATTTTTATCTGGACAAATAACTAATTCTCTCTCTCTCTCTCTCTCTCTCTCTCTCTCTCTCTCTCTCTCTCTCTCTCTCTCTCTCTCTCTCACTCTCTACCTCTCTGTATTTATATATATATATATGTGTGTGTGTGTGTGTGTGTGTGCGTGTGTGTGCGTGTGCGTGTGTGTGTGTGTATGTGTGTGCGTGTGCGTGTGTGTGTGCGTGTGTGTGTGTGCGTGTGTGTATATGAAGAGAGAAAGAAAGACGAGCTGACATGCCTACACATATTCATAGATATGGAGTGAGTGTTGTACAAATATGTACAACACACACATATATATATATATATATATATGTGTGTGTTGTACAAATATAGCCCAATATATATATATATATATATATATATATATATATATATATATATATATATATCATCCCCTTCTCCCTTGCATTTTCGCCTTACTTTGCAACTGGAAGCCATTTTCTTTGAAAACCTCTCGAAATCTCACATCACTATTAGTAACTAGAAGAAGATCAAAATATATACTATCTCTACCGCCAGAGACACATAATATAGCGAACATCTTTTCATAGATTATCGAAATACAATGGCTAAGCTAAATAAGCCTAGTTTCTAATAACGGGAATACTGAAAAATGTATCACCCCGCCATATCTTCTCAGCATCATATTGCATAACTTAATAGATCCTCCACTTCAAATTTTGCTCAGGTCTCCCTATCATCCTTCAAGGGTTAAACAAAATAAACTACCATTTTCTTAAACTCATATTCTAAAGATTTATCTCTGAAACCTGTATCGTCTTTTCTGCTTTATCGATTTCATTAAATATCTATATAATATCCTTCCATACCGGCTTCGTTTATTCTATCAATTGTCAGACACTACTTTTAAAATTATTTATATTTATATTTTCCCCTACAAACCACTAATGATATATATATATATATATATATATATATATATATACACTAGCCGAATTACCCGCATGGAGAAAAACTCTGCATTTCAATATTACTCAATGTAAAATGTAATGGATGAAAAATTGGAAGACATTATTTTTTGTAATATATCAAATCAAAATTACATTATTAAATCTTATTCTTATTTTGTTTCTTGTAAATAATTTTTTTCAAAATATCAACTCAAAACTTTTGTGAATAGGCATAATATATTGTTATTTACCTATGGTTGAAATTTCATATAAATCGAAGGGAAAAGATTTTCAGCGAGGATTTGAGCTCCTGGGGCACCCTAATAGAGGGTTTAACCCCCATTAGGGTGTCATAATATTATTGAAATTTGCTGAAATGTTATGAATAGACATCATATCTTGTCATTTACCTATGGACAATGTAGTTTCAGAGTATATATGGTTATAGGGGTCTATCTCCAAAACCATAGGAGGAGTTCGTGAACAAACAAACAAACAGACAGGAACTACAATTTTACATATTTATATATATATATATATATATATATATATATATATATATATATATATACTAGCAGTGGTACCTGGCGTTGCACGGGATAAGGTATTTTGGAACGCGAGCCGCCAACAGACCTAATCGTGGAAAAACTGCATGCCTGGACAATATGTAAAGTAAATAAACCGAATACTCTGATGGCTGGATAATCTTTAAGATTTTCCTCGATGAAGCAGTAAAAATGCAGGTTTTTACCTAATGCGGGCCCTAGGGTATAGAGAAAATAAATTTATTTTATGTGCATAATATGTCTTGAAATTTCGGGAAAATCGGCTAGACGTAACGCCTCAAAAGAGCCCTATAAAGCTGAAAAAATGTTTTTCACCTAATGCGGGCCCTAGGCCATTAAAAAGTTGGATTTTCTCTGCTCACGGTATGAAGAAGAGACTGATTAATACATAGTTACAATTTCAAGGAAATCAGTCTGACGCAAGGCCTCAAAAAACCCCTAAAAAGCTGAAAAAACGCCTAGGAGATCAAAAAGTTGGATTTTATGTGCATAACACTCCCTGAATTCAAACTCACACACACACACACACACACACACACACACACACACACACACACACACACACACACACACACACACACACACAGACATCCTCAGGGAAGTGACGGAATGCAGACAGTCAGACATACATACAGATATTATAAGGGCGCGACGTTATATGTATGTTTCTATCTAAAAAGAGAAAGACTAAGAATTATAGAGAGAGATCGCTAAATCGCCTAATGCGGTCCTTAGGGCATTGAAAATTTGAAATTTTCGTTGCTCAGAACACTCCCTGAAACATAAGTATTACATGTGTAAAGTTTGAAAACAGTCAGTTGGGTGCTTCTCAAGTTTTTAGGGATTCAAACTCACACACGCACAAACAGACATCCTCAGTTTTATATATATATATATATATCTTTGCTAATGTCGGTGAGTTCTCGGGCGAAAATCTCATTAGTAAATATATCATGTACGAGAGCTTTAACGTCAATTTCCATTGTTGTTATTGTTTAAATATATTTAAATATAAATAAATATATACACTACATATACTATACACTATATACTATATTGTATAATATTAAGTATTGTTTGATATGGTGTCGTCAACAGGGAAGTAATTCTTTTTTTTTAAATATGTACAGTGTAGTATATCCTTTTAAGAGAGAGATAAGCTATCTTTATGTGGGGGGGGGTGTATGTGTGTGTGTGTGTGTGTGTCTGTGTGTGTGTGTGTTTAATTATCTATATATATAAAACTGAGGATGTCTGTGGGTGTGTGTGTGTGTATGTCTGTGAGTTTGAATCCCTAAAACTCGAGAAGTACCCAACCGATCTTTTTCAAACTTTACATGTGTATTACTTATGTTTCCGCTAATTCAACTTTTTGATCCCTTAGGGCCCGCATTAGGGGAAAAACTGCGTTTTTTCAGCTTTTTAGGGGATTTTAGAGGCGTTACGTCAGACCGATTTCCTTGAAATTGTAACTATGTATTAGTCAGTCTCTTCTTTTTACCGTGAGCAAAGAAAATCCAACATTTTTATGGCCTAGGCGAAAAACTTCATTTTTTCAGCTTTTTAGGGGTTTTTTGAGGCGTTACGTCTAGCCGATTTTCCTGAAATTTCAAGGCATATTAAGCACATAAAAAAAATTCATTTTCCTAATACTCTAGGGCCGGCATTAGGTGAAAACCTGCATTTTCCCTGCTTCATTGAGGAAAATCTTAAAGATTATCCAGCCATCAGAGTATTCGGTTTATTTTCTTTAAATATAGTCCAGGCATGCAGTTTTTCCACGATTAGGTCTGTTGGCGGCCCGCGTTCCAAAATACCTTATCCCGTGCAACGCCGGGAACCACTGCTAGCATGATATAAAGAAAGTATCCAATCGCAGAAATGCTATAAAGACTGCTTATAAAATAGAGTGAAGACCCTTAAAAGACAGGAAATCTTCTAGCTAGCCGCTATCTGGAAGATAAGGAATTCAACTCCTCATAGAGGTCGTTGGCAAATTCTATATCCATCTTTTAAGGTTGTTCACCCTATTTTATAAGCTATCTGTATAGCATTTCTACGCTTAAACACTTTCTTTATACTCAAATAATTATATATATTCTCATCGCTTCAAAAGCTAAAAATACGGCTTCGAACATCTCTATATATATTAAATAATTTGTCTCTCTATCTGTCAGTCTGTTCCTGAGCATTCTCAAACAGCTGGACCAAATCAAAGCAAATTTTACAAGACACCCCGGGAGTGTCAACATGTAATTTTTATTTTCATTTTGATTAAAAAAATATAATATTTTCTCTAAAATTACATTTCTATAGTGAACTATAGTAAACCACCATCACGACGACGATAAGTCACCTTTTTATATATGAGTGTGTATGTGTCTGTGAGTGTGTGTGTGTTTGCGAGTTCGTTACTACGTAAGTTGCATACCCATTATCTTCACACACAGACAATTAAACACACACTCACATCTACACTTACAGATACATATGTGATAACAGACGGGTGTGCGTGAATGTATGTCTGTGTGTGTCTGTCTTAGTATATGTATGTGAGTGTATGTGAGAGTGTATGTGTGTGTGAGTGTATGTGAGAGTGTATGTGTGTGTGAGTGTATGTGAGAGTGTATGTGTGTGTGAGTGTATGTGTGAGTGTATGTGTGATAATTTGCATTAAAACAATAGAAAACAATACGCCATGTAACATTTTGTATATGAATATGTATGTGTCTGTGAGTGTGTGTGCGCGCGTTCATTAGGTACATTATTAATACACACACACATCTACATATATGTAGCAACTGACCAAAAATGAGGTGAAAAGCTATGCGTGTGTCTGCGTGAATGTATGTCTGTGTGTGTCTGTTTTAGTATATGTATATGAGAGTGTATGTGTGTGAGTGTGTAGCAACAATTTATTCATTTAGATACCAACATAAAATTACTCAATGAATATTGTTTACCCTAAGGTGCTTCAAGGTTGACAGATTTTCATTTCTAAATTCTATTATCATTTTAATTTTGATATTTTTTTCATAAAATATAGATATTTTGAAATATTTATGAGAAAAAAAAAACATATCTTCATATTTATTTACTAATCTGAATAAGAACAACAATAACCCGGGCAACGCCGGGTAATTCAGCTAGTTATATATATATATATATTATATACTCGATATATATATATCGATATATATATACTCGATATATGTATACTCGATATATATATATACTCGATCTCATGTACACGTCGACCCTAGTATGCTTAATTGTTGTATTTATTTTTTTTTTTTAAATTTATTTTTTCTTTTTTTCTTTAGGACTTCTGATATTTTCTCAGGCGTACTACCATGGGTACCTGAGGGGCCCAGTTGTCATCAGGCAAGCTGATGACCTGGCCAGTCTGGATCTAGTACTGGATCTACCAACTCATAATATTATAATATTATAACATTATAAGGGCGGTGGATTGGCAGTATCGGTAGAGGGTCGGACGCCATGCTTTGACGCATAGAGTTACGGCCCTTTCCATTCTGAGTTCAAATCCCGCCGAGGTTAACTTTGCCTTTCATCCTTACGGGGTCGATAAAATAAAGTACTAGTCATGTACTGGGTAATTGCTGGCCTTGTGCCAAAAGTAGAAACAATTATAACATTAAATCAAAAAAAATTTTTAACACTAAAAGTGAAGTCAATCTTTTCCTTTTTTTCAAATATACCTAACTGTACCAAGGATCTCACACATTTTCCAATATATATATATATAACAAAGAAGGCGTAGTAAGTAACCAGGTGGACCATAACGCACCAGAGTACTCGATACTTAGGGTAATAGGAAAAGAGTCAGGACCCCAGCCTTTCGACAGGTAGATCCAAACTAAACCTAGTTCGGGTCTAGCTGTCGAAACGGCTGGAGCTCAGCCGTCGGGGTCCTGACTCTTTTCCTATATATATATATATATATATATATATATATATATATATATATATATATATATATATATATATATATATATATATATATATATATATATATATATATATATATATATATAAGTTTTAATATAGATGAGATTCTACAGGACTAGAACTGTTTCATTCTTTAGAAATCATCAGGAATCTGGGTATCAAGATACCCAGATTCCTGATGATTTCTAAAGAATGAAACAGTTCTAGTCCCGTAGAATCTCATCTATATTAAAACTTTTATACTCTGCTATGTATTGAGTACCTTACTTACTGTGGTTACCTCCGTTTCAACCCGGAATAACGTATATATATCTATATATATATATATATATATATATATATATATATATATATAGGAAAATGTGTGAGATCCTTGGTACAGTTAGGTATATTTGAAAAAAAAGGAAAAGGAAAAGATGACTTCACTTGTAGTGTTAAAAAATTTATGATTTAATGTTATAATATTATAATAAAGGGCGGTGGATTGGCAGTATCGGTAGAGGGTCGGACGCCATGCTTTCCAGCATAGTTACGTCCCTTTACGATCTGAGTTCAAATCCCACCGAGGTTGACTTTGCCTTTCATCCTTACGGGGTCGATAAAATAAAGTACCAGTAATGCACTGGTTAATTGCTGGCCTTGTGCCTAAAGTAGAAACAATTATATTATAATATTAAATCATAAATTTTTTAACACTACAAGTGAAGTCATTCTTTTCCTTTTTTTCAAATATATATATATATATATATATATATATATATATATATATATATATACATGCACACAAATATATGAAGTAATAGTGCATTAGTTCACTATTTTCATTGGTAAGATAGGTTAAGCTCAATGCCTCTTTTACCCTTCGTTCTTCCGGAGTGAATAGTTATAGTAGCAGAGCATTTATAATTCAGTAAGAACAAAGTTTTATATTATTGTTGTTTATTTTTGTTTATTTATACACACACACGCGCACACACACACACACACGCCCACACACGCCCA
>OZ024741.1:180171067-180196067 GCA_964016885.1 Eledone cirrhosa
ATTTCCAGTGTCCAGCACACAACATAAAAAATGAATATCGTACTACTGTAAGTATTAAATATGAGTATTGGAGAAGAAACAAGATAAATCAAAACGACTGGGCAGTGTTATATCTATCTATCTGTCCATCCATCCATCTATCTATTATCTATCAATCTATCTATCTATCTATCTATTTGTCTGTCTATCTATCTACCCATCTATCTATTTATCTATCTATCTATTAATTTATCTACCTATCGACCTATCTGTCTGTCTATCTATCTGTATATCTATATCTATATATCGATCTATCTACCATTCTTCCTTTCTTTTAATTTGCCTCATAACACACCAAAGTAAATAGTCAACTAATACCATCTCATAAATATATCGCTATAAAAATGATTTCAGTCGTTTTTCAATCAAGCCTCTTTGTTCGTATATCACGCAATTATGAATATAAACCTCACTATACCGTTCAGCTTCAATAAATTTGTTATAGCATTATATATTATTTTCCAAAGCTTTTTTTCTTCTTTCCCTTTTGAGCTTCTCTTCACCGTAGTATTTGCGAAACCAAACTATATGAAAAAAGTTCTTACAGTTTCATCGTCGAATCCAACATGTATCAAATGGGAATTGATAAACTGCTTCCAGCCCTGTCTCAATGGATTTTTCACTTTGTAATCTTTCTAATAATTCTTTCACAACAGGAATTTTATTATCTTCAGTTCAGTTTCGACCAGTTGTGTGTCTTTTATCAACATATTTTGTTGCTTTAAAATGTTTAATCAAACGCGTTGTGGTGGCAATTTGACAGAAAAGAGATTATTATGAAGGCAAATTATGTTCTTCTTATAAGCATTCCTGAAGTAATATCAGCAATAACAAGGTTGTAATAATAAAAATAGTTATCTGTTTAAATCCTTATTAACCCGAAACATAAAAAAAATGAATTAATAAAACTGGTTTCAGTTATTGGACTGCAGCCATATTGGAGTATCACCATCAAAAGTTTAGTCGATTTTATCAACACAAGTACATACTTATTTTATCGATCTCTCTCCATACACTATAACCGGCGAATTGGCAGTCATTAGAACGTCGGAAAGAAGGCTTTGCAGTATTCGTTCCGGCTGTCTACACTCCGAGTTCAAATCCTAACTTTGCCTTTCATCCTTTCAAGTGCAATAAAAAAAAATATCAGTCGAGTACTGTGGTCGATTCTTCCTCTATATATTTTTCTCACTACCTCTCTATCATTTACTCTCTCCTTCTCTGACAGAAATCGGCTGTGTTCAGGTCTGGAGAAGAGATGAGCTCCGCCAGGTTTTAAATGCCCATGCGTCAATACGGCGCCCGCACGTATACCCCTCCACACATGCATATATATATATATATATATATATATATATATATATATATAAAGAAAAAGAGATGAAATCGAAAATGCAACTGGAGTCTTATTTTTTTTTTTAAATATATATATTTATTTGGTTCCTTTACCGGTTTCGCAGTTCTTCTGCTTTGCAAAAGGTGAGTTGAGATGGAGGGTCTGTGGTTTTTCTCACATCTGGTTGGTCTCTGAATGTTATTTGTTTTATATGGAAAAAGTGGCTCGAAATGCCAGGTTTTTCGAGAACTAAATTGATTGGTTTGTCAATAATTATAATAAATTTCGCGCCAGTTCGCGTTACAATAGTTCTTCAAACAAGAGGGGGGGGGGGGGGTTGTCGCGGGTTGTTTTTTCATATATGAGTGTTTGAATTTCTTTTTACTTGAAAAAAGGAGGCTCACGAAGGCTTTTTTTTTGGTTGGTTATAAATGAAATTATGGCTGTCACGTGAACAAATTTTCATTAAATTTTTGTGCCCTTATTTGGAAATCCATTCTGTAGCCTTTTTAGAGAATTTTTTGATAAGTGAAAGATAATTGTTTCTACTTTAGGCACAAGGCCAGCAATTATCCAGTGCATTACTGGTACTTTATTTTATCGACCCCGTAAGGATGAAAGGCAAAGTCAACCTCGGCGGGATTTGAACTCAGATCGTAAAGGGACGTAACTATGCTGGAAAGCATGGTGTCCGACCCTCTACCGATACTGCCAATCCACCGCCCTAATGATAAGTGAAAGATAATGGTCAAGAGAAAGGGATGGGAGAATTGTTCTGGTTCAGTGAATAACCATATTCATTGAACCAGAACAATTCTCCCATCCCTTTCTCTTGACCATTATCTTTCACTTATCAAAAAATTCTCTAAAAAGGCTACAGAATGGATTTCCAAATAAGGGCACAAAAATTTAATGAAAATTTGTTCACGTGACAGCCATAATTTCATTTATAACCAACCAAAAAAAAGCCTTCGTGAGCCTCCTTTTTTCAAGTAAAAAGAAATTCAAACACTCATATATGAAAAAACAACCTGTGACCCCCCCCCCCTCTTATTTGAAGAACTATTGTAACGCGAACTGGCGCGAAATTTATTATAATTATTGACAAACCAATCAAATTAGTTCTCGAAAAACCTGGCATTTCGAGCCACTTTTTCCATATAAAACAAGTAATATTCAGAGACCAACCAGATGTGAGAAAAACCACAGACCCTCCATCTCAACTCACCTTTTGAAAAGCAGAAGAACTGCGAAACCGGTAAAGGAACCAAATAAATATATATATATATTTTTTAAAATAAGACTCCAGTTGCATTTTCGATTTCATCTCTTTTTCTTTATACTTTCACTCGTGTAGGACACCTCGGTTATTTTTCATTTTGTAAAAAAAACCCTCACTTTCTAATATATATATATATATATATATATATATATATATATATATATATATATATATATATATATATATATATATATATATATATATATATATATATATATATAAGTAGAAGGGATATTTAATTAGTTGGAACTTTTCAACAAATATAAATGTTTATAATTGATTTAGAGCACTCGACAGTTTTCTGGAGTAAATATTCAATGATATTAAATACCCAAGGAAAATTCAACTGATAAGGTATGTTTCTTTGGCTATGTGAAAATTTATAAAACACACTTTGTATTTTATCTGATGAAAGCGTACCAAAGTTTTTGGTACCCTTGAAATATATATAATAAAATAAATATGGTTTTATAAATATAGCTTCCATTTATTTAATATTGTATATATATATATATATTTATGTGTGTGTGTGTGTGTGTGTGTGTGTGTGTGTGTGTGTGTGTGTGTGTGTGTGTGTGTGTGTGTGTGTGTGCGCTTATATGTATATATTATGTAGAAGGTGATATATATAATAAGGCTAAACAATGAAAAATGGACGGTAAGATGAATGTAACAGTTCCAAAAGATCCCGTAAAGGGGTAAAAGCAGAAATTATTTGCTTAAATTTTTAATCTGTGCAAATAATAAATATTTGCTCTACGGTTTTATGTATATTCTTGCGTATGCACAAAGTGTGCCGTGCGTGTTTGTATATATATATATTTATATGAATGTATGTATATGTTTATTGCATATCTCTCTCCATATATATAACTTTCGAACTTTCTCTGGATTTTGGTCGTTGTGTTTATTACTTATATATATATATATATATATATATATATATATATATATATATATATATATATATATATATATATATATATATATATATATATATATACATGCATGCATACACACACACACACACACATATATATATATATATATATATATATATATATATGAATGAAACAGTTCTAGTCCTGTAGAATCTCATCTATATTAAAACTATATATATATATATATATATATATGTGTGTGTGTGTGTGTGTGTGTGTGCATGCATGTATATATATATATATATAAGAAATGTAAATCTGAGATTTTCGAATATTAATAATAATATTCGATTCATTTGCAATTATGCAAACAGCCTCTTAAGCCATGTGAGTAAAATGACTCCGTCATTCTTGCTCAGAACTGCAGACACTAATGTTTCTGGGTTATTACTCTTCATCAGTACAATATACTGTTTACCTGCTAACTGTCAGAGCTAGTGAAAATATATGATATTTTCTGGAATATACAGTGACTGATCAGCCTGATTTGCATATCAGACTGCCTGATCAGTCAGATCTGCATATTAACAAACCTACTAATCTGCTAGATTTGCATATGAGCAGATAGGTCAGTCAGTTTTATGTATACGAACGATTAATGGTCCACTTTGCCATAGTCAAATAACTAACAAGTAGTTTATTGCTCTACATGGCTGAATACAATAAATGTAAATAGGAGTTTTTCGAATATTAATAGTTGTTTCTACTTTAGGCACAAGGCCAGCAATTACCCAGTGCATTACTGGTACTTTATTTTATCGACCACGTAAGGATGAAAAGCAAAGTCAACCTCGGCGGGATTTGAACTCAGATCGTAAAGGGACGTAACTAAGCTGGAAAGCATGGCGTCCGACCCTCTACCGATACTGCCAATCCACCGCCCATTAATATTAATAATAATATTTATCTAGATAAAAAATGCATAAAATAATATACCTAAAATAACAACATGGCCAGTAATTCGGCGGAATTTACATTTAACAAACAAACACCTATTGACTATAAACGACTTAAAATAATCCCATGGTTAATAGCTGTGAGTAACAAACAACATACACACATACATACGATCTACAACACAAAAACACTTAAATGAAAATCACATACCCAACTCTATCATGTGCTTTGCATTACACCTTACATTATCACCACATGCCTCGCTAACAAATTGCACACTATCTTAAACATTTAGAACAATTATAACATGCTTTAACACCCCACACTAAATATGTTTATTTCAACTGCATTATAACTCTTTCCTCATACATGCCTTATTAACTGTATTGACTCCTGCATTTTACACCAATTTTCCTTGCTTATAACTTTTTTGCCTGTTTTTTTAGCTTGTGGTAAGAACCTACGCTACCTCAATGGTGGTTTATACCGCGATGATGCCTACTCCTTATAGACTATAAAAAAATTTAATATAGAAAGAACTAGAAAACTATTACATCAAATTTTCAAAAACTTCAACTTAAGTATCACCTTAGACAAAAGCACTAAAAATGTTAACTTCCTTGATGCTACCCTTTATCTAGACTCTAAAATATATACACCCTTTCATAAACCTAACGAAAAACTAATTTATGTATGATACCAAGTCTAACCACCCTAAATCAATATTAAACCCAATCACTAAAGGAATATCTAATAGAATCTCTAATCTATCATATAACGAAGCCATATTTAACAATACTATAATCAGGCATTAGCTAAATCAGGCCATAAAAATGGGATTGAATTCCTACCTATAAAATCACATAGTTACAGCCATAAAAATGGGATTGAATTCCTGCCTATAAAATCACATAGTTACAGCATTATTTCTCACAATATGGCCATGAGGAAAAATAATAAGAGTACTAGCCACTCTTACTCTAATACGAAAGGTAATATCAAACTTAACCAGCACCAAAGTAAACACCACAATAATATTATAAACAGAAATACCTCAATAGATATTACAAAAAACAAAAATAGAAGAACTAATACATTCTTCAATCCCCCTTTCAATCTAAACGTCTCTACCAACTTACCTAAAGCTTTCTTCTCAATCCTAGAAAAAAACTTCCCATCTGGCCACAAATACCATAATCTTATAAATAAAAACACCATTAAAATCTCTTACTCTACCACACCTAACATAGCATACCATATAGCTAGTAGTAATAAAAGGAAGATTAATAATTATTTCCAACTAATTAAAACACAGCAGGAGGTAAACTTACAGAACAACATAATAACTACAAACCCTAGTAGCAATAGTAATAATAGTAATAACACTAATGAAATCAATAACAATAGCAACGACAACCATCATTACCCTAATGCTATCCATAACAACCAGACTTCTACACAACATAATAACCGGCAAGATAACATCCAAAATAAATGTAACTGTAGATCAAATAGAACTTGCCCATTAAGTAATAATTGCTTAATCAAAGACATCATTTACTCTTGCACGGTCAACACAAACAACTCTTCTAAAACATATATTGGCTCTACTTCGAACTGCTTCAAGACGAGATACAACTCGCACCTCCACTCTTTCGAAAAACACAATCTAGCCAACTCCACTATCTAGCTACATACACTCTCTGAAAACTAGGAAAAGAACATATACACTTCAATGGGAAGTAGTAGGTCGGGCTGCATCGTATAAACCACCGAACAAATTTTGTAACCTCTGTCTTCTAGAGACCCATACTATAATCTTTTCGAAACTAAACCTTCTAAATAAAAAGTCAGAGATGTTTTCCTCGTGCCAACACCACTACCGATACTCATTCGATAGCTTTATACCTAGCCGCTAGTATATAACAAAGTCAGATTTGAATTTATCACCACCATTAACACTTCACCTCTAAGACTTTTCTTCCCCCACAGCATCACACTCTTTGATCTGCTCTTTGCTCTACACAAATATTATTTATCTCTAACATTATACTCTAGAAATAAACATCTAGTCACCACCTTATAATATAAATACTTTAGATTACTCATAATATATACAGTACTTGAAATATAATATATGTATAGACATTAAATGTAATATGTGACAATGAATTATATATACATTTATAATTAAATGTATAAATTAATAACTGTTTCTACTTTAGGCACAAGGCCAGCAATTACCCAGTGCATTACTGGTACTTTATTTTATCGACCCCGTAAGAATGAAAGGCAAAGTCAACCTCGGCGAGATTTGAACTCAGATCGTAAAGGGACGTAACTATGCTGGAAAGCATGGCGTCCGACCCTCTACCGATACTGCCAATCCACCATAACATTGTATATAAAGGATTAATTTATTAACATAAGGGATTTATCTAATTTAACATGTAAACAGCTATACATTATTCTATATCTTGCTTAATATTGGGTAGATAACAATCTAATGAAACATTTAATATATTATGAGAGTAGACTGTATTTAAAATTAAATATAAATATATAACATTTTGTATAAGGGATTCAATTGTGGTACTATATAATGTCTATTAGAGCAAATAATTTTAATATTATAATGAGATAGCTACCTCCCCTTACGCATTAGCTCGTCTTAATTCCATATCCACTTCCGGATATTAAACCGTTGAAAAATCTCGCTGTAGAACAACTCTAATCCATGAATATGAATACAATAAAACCAAGTTACAATCCATTACTATAACTAAGTAAAAACATTCAATACAAACATTAACTAAAATATAACTTAGCATATGTAATGGATGGGAAATCTGTAACTTTCATATTCTACACACATACATATTTGAACTATACAGAAACTATCCTCGCATTACATCCGCCATAATACACTAACATATTCGCTTAAAGTGCTTGTATTCTATGTAATACCTTGCCATACAGTACTCATATATGCCTAATACATTTGCCTGTTTCCTTCCCATATATATGACTAACGCATGTACAATCTCTACACGCTTCCTCAATGCCTCTTTAATTATTAGACTATTCTCTTGTATTATCTATCGCATGTATTCCACTCTGTGCTTTTAATTTTAATTTTAATTTTAATTTTAATCTTAATTTGAATTATTGTACAATTCTCGTATAAAATATGTCGCATCCATTACACCCTGTATATACTAAACTGTTGTTCACAACATCAATATATATGTATCTATATGATTCTTCAGTTGAATAGGAGGTTAATTATATGTACAAACATTGATAATGCTCCGATGACCCCAAACTAAAGTTTGGAAGAAACAATTGTCAGCGATTAAATGATTTGAACATAATTTTGATACTTGTGTATTTTATATTCCTGCTCTGTAAAACACCTGATGTTCTTACATTGAGCTATTTCTCTTACTGGTAATGAGGTAGTAATAAATTACTGACCTTTCCTGTTTATAGTTATTTATAGTATAGTATATACATAACTATAAATAGTATCTTTATTATTATATTTATATATATACATATATCTATCTAGGGCGGGTAAAATTCCCGAGATCCATGGATGAGTTCTCTCCAGCGGTCTCTGTCCCTCATTATCACTGCCATGTCCTGCGTCTCCAACAGACCAGTGTCTGTCCTTAGGGCATCAACATACGTTAACCTTGGTATTCCTCTTCCAGTATGTCCATGTAAGGGCTCCCACAGGAGCACTGAGTGCAATGTCAACTCTGGATGTCGGTGAGCATGTCCAGCTAACCTCAGCCACCTCTCTGTCACTTTTGAGCTGACTTTTGGGAGGCTCCCATACAGCTCTAAGTTTTCATCCTCAGTGTATACTGATTAATGTTCAGAGCCATCCTCAGCATTCTCGTGTAGCACCCATCCACCATCTGAGTGAGTTTCTTGGTTAGTGTCTAAGTCTCAGACCCGTACAGCAGCACAAACTCCACTACAGCAATGAAGAGGCAGATTTTCAGGTCTTTACGAAGGTCCGACTTCCAGACCGATCTCAAGCTGTGGTACACCGCCCAGGCTTTGCTCTTCCTCTCAACTACATCATCTTCCGTATTCCCAATCTTTGCTCCCAAATACAGGAAGTCCTCAACCAATTCTAGCGGCTTCCCACCAACCTTTGTGATCCCATCTGGCTTCTCAACATTCTCTACCAGATATTTTGTTTTAGTCTCATTCATTTACAGCCCCACACTCATCGACACAGTCTCAACCTCCTGCATCAAATCCTCTGCCTCCTTCACTGTATTTGTCACCAAAACTATGTCGTCGGCAAATTCAGCATCCGATATCTTTTTCGCCTTAACTCTCCTGCTCTGAGCCGATGCTACAGTAAAGCCAGAGTCCTGGTGTCTCTCCAGTGCAAGGCGCATACAATAGTCCACTACGATGATAAAAAGGTAGAGAGCCAATGTATCTCCCTGGAGCACTCCAGCCAGTATCTCAAAGAACTCTGTCATCCCATCAGGTGTAATGACTTGGGATTTGGTGTTGGTGTAGAGCAGTGATATCAGGTCCACTATCTTATATATATATATATTAGGTCCACTATCTTATATATATATATATATATATAGGAACGAGTAGGACCCCGACGGCTGAGCTCAAGCCGTTTCGACGGCTAATTCTGGACTAAATGAAAATATTTATTCTGGTACATGAATAGCCGAGCTTCTCAGGGGGTAATCCCATATATGGTAAAAGTGATTATCACAAGGATTTGTCAAAAGTTTGTTGTTGAGACCCATAATTCTATAACTTTCTCGCCCACCCCGAGGCAGCCCTCGGTCCTTTGTAGCCTCAGTACCCCCACCCCCATCCCCTATTCTATGATAGAATTGGCCGACTCCGCTTTTTATAGCAGATGTGATAGACCCCAGATACTTGCTTTCTTATCCGATGGCTGCCCCATTTCCGTGCTTTCTACATTTCTTAGTGGTATCCCTGCTTTAGTTTCTCGTATATCAGTATTTTTTTTTTGGGGGGGGGGGGGGGGGGGATTCTGAATTAATTTTCCGTATCAAATTTTTCATATATATCGTACGAGTATTTATGTAGTTTGTATTATAATTTTTGTATTGCAGCGGCACCCTTATATATAGTATTAGTATTCATTTTCGGGATTCTGAATTATTATTTCGTATTAGTTTCGGGACTCTGAATTATTATTTCGTAGTAGTTTCTTTAGTATTTTGGCCCCCTACTTGTTGACCTGTCACTGTAAGATAGATTTGGTTGATTACTACTAACTCATAAAATTCTTTCATTACAATCCCGTCCCACCTAGTAAACGTTTCTATAGTTTAGCAGTACCAGTGAGAGACTTGATGATTGTGGTAGGGGAATAGTAACCAGATATTGTTTTTTTATATTTTTAACATTCTTATTATTCTTCTATATATTTACTCCATATAGATTTACTTATTGTTTCGACTTCCTCCCCTCCTCCTCCCTAGTATACTTCTCTTGACCTCTTATCCTTAGGATCCTGCTGTAGTTGGCACTATCAACGCACGACTGAGTTTCCTCCACTCCCTCTCCCTCTTTCTTCTACTGGCAAGTTCAGCTACCCCTTCCTTCCACAAATTGCCATGATAGAATTATGTGTCTCAACAACAAACTTTTGACCAATCCTTATGACAATCACTTTTACCATATATGGAATTACCCCCTGAGAAGCTCGGCTATTCATGTACCAGGATAAAAATTTTCATTTAGTCCAGAATTAGCCGTCGAAACGGCTTGAGCTCAGCTGTCGCGGTCCTACTCGTTCCTATTACCTACTCTACTACCCTAAGTATTCAGTACTTTGGTGCGTTATGGTCCATCTGGTTCCTTACCAGATTTCCTCCGTTATATATATATATATATATATATATATATATATATATATATATATATATATATATATATATATATATGATCGCTGCCAACACGTTTTCGAGTACGGCCACTACTTTATATCCATGTAGGAGAACCCCTACCGATGCGCTGAACGAGTGTGACTTTTTAGTCCAGCCAGCGACTTGAAAACTCTGGTACAAACACTACACTTGTGACAATTATTGACACATAGTGTTGGGCCCATGGTACCATGTGACGACAAGTGCAGAGAGATCTCCAGATATAAAGCAATGCCTGTGCCGTGAAGCTTTTATAGTGAGCAAAGGCACTGCACAAAGCCAGTCCCACTCTCTTAACCAAGATGATATTTACCAAAAAGAAGAACAAGTCAACATCATTGGATACCATCAGGGTTGCAGGTGTTATATCAGAGTTTTCCTTCTCCTAGAATTCTGTCTTGACAAAGGCTAAGGGGTCATCTCTCCCGGTGATTTTGGATGGCCATTGACTCTTAAGAGCTTCTTTGCCCTTTGACAGGTTTTGTTTTTAGTCCTGCATGATGTCCAAAGTCACCCTCCTCACCAAGAAACCTTGGTGGGGTTGCCAGTTTAGTCGCCAACGACCCGACCATGAGACAGGTTGTACTGGGATATATATATATATATACATACATACATATATACAGAGTGCGGACGATATTTGTTCGCAATTTTCAACTGCTAACTTTATGCAAATTTTTTTTTACTTCCGTTGTCACTCTTTTCTTCATAAAAACAGTGACTATATTTCCATTATTTATTTTCAGAATAATTGATTATGAATAATTTTGAACCTCCAAATTTGTGGAAGAGACACGGAGTTCTTCTTGGAATCCGCGCCGGGAGGACAAATAAGGAAATTTCAGACTTTGTCAGCGGCAGCAGGAGAATGGTGGAAAAGGTCAGAAAGGAATTGGAAGATACAGGATTCGACTACGAAGCAGCACCAGAGAGGAAAACATATGATCGACGATCTTACGCCTTCAGAACGTCCGAGTTCGTCGCTGAAGTTCAGGATATCATCAACAATGAACCTAGCAAGTTGATGCGTGCCATTGCAAGGGAGAAAGGCGTTGATGAAAAGCTCATTAGACTGCAGGTAGGCCGTACGTGTGGCAGCAAGACTCAGCACCCTGCCATACCAGCCGAAAGACCCAAGCCTGGCTGTCAGAGAACTTCGTCGACCACACTTCACCTGACATCTGGCCTCCCAGCTCTCCTGACTGCAACCCCATCGACTTCTTTGTGTGGGGCGCAGTGGAACGAGACACCAACAGATATAACTGCAATATGAAAGATGATCTGAAGGCCAGGATCACAAGTCCCTTTAGGGGCCTAAGTCGGGAGACAGTGACGAAGGCCTGTAGCCGGTTCCGAGGCCACCTTGGGCCGTCATCAAAGCCAATGGCGGGTTTATCGAGTGAGATTGAAAGAACAAGTCATGAAGACAAACTGACCCAAGTTTGATAAATAAATCTTAAAAAATAAAACTACTGTTACTTTTTCCTAAACTGTAATATTGCGAACAAATATCGTCCGCACCCTGTATATATATATATATATATATATATATATATATATATATATATGTGCATATATATATGTGTATATGTGTATATATATATATATATATATATATATATATATATATATATATATATATAACGTATATAACAAAGAAAGTGTGGTAAGGAACCAGGTGGACCATAACGCACCAGAGTACTCGATACTTAGTGTAGTAGAGTGGGTAATAGGAAAAGAGTCAAGATCCCCGGCGGCTGTCGAAACGGCCGCAGCTCAGCCGTCGGGGTCTCGGCGTGTTCCTATTTCATATATATATATATATAAGAGAGAGAGAGAGAGAGAGTAGAATATATATATATATATATATATATATATATATATATATATATATATATATATATATATATTGAGAGAGAGAGGGGGGATATGTAAAATCCCGAAACTGCTTGGCGCCGCGGTCACGCGGTCGGGATTTTACATATCTCTATACACACTCTGCATCTCCCCATGCCTCGAGTACTCCCATGATTAGTGGTTTCCTCAGTGCCGCAGAGTCCACACACACACACACATATATAAACTAGAAAAAAATAAACAAAGAAAGAACAAGACAACGAACGAAAACAAAACAAATCGAAAAACAATTTAAGAGTAAACCTTAAAAAATAAATATACAAATGAAGGACACAGAACTCCATGGTCATCGGCCGTTGAGATGGACTTGGGTAGATTCGACCCCTACCAATGGTACTGCTGGTCTACTTGGGGTCACAGCGTCTGACATAAGCCAAACGCTGTGCAGTGGAGTAAAAAACGAGAGACAAAACAGTATATATTATAATTTAGAAATCAACTGAAAAAGTAAAAATAAATGCAAAACATTTAATATGATTTACAGATATTTATATAGGAGAACAATGGTTTAGCAAGATTGTTAGAGCATCGGACAAAAATGCTTAGCTATATTTATTGTCATTTCTTTACGTTCTACTCTATCGTTAGTGTGTCCGTAAGGTCGTGAGTTCGATATCTGGACCATGCAACTTGTTATGTCCATGAGCAAGCCGCGTTGTTTCATATTGCTCCAGTCTACTCAACTGGCAAAAATGAGTCATCAGTTCCGTGTTGGATAGAGTTTCCCAGATACGTGATAGATGTCGACTCACTATGTGTGCCAGTTGCGTTCATCCTGTCGTTTTATATATCAGCGACAGCATTGCTCAATGTTGACAACTAGAGCAGCCAACGAAGTAACCTCTGTGTGGTCACTCCAGCAACTAGAAATACCAGCCTTTTCAATACACACTCGACCTATCAGAAATAACAGCGCTTAAGACACACATTGGATAATGTTATTTGAGGCTCCCAGAATATAGAGAAACGGTAAGACGGTAATGGCTGGAATGCCTTTGATCATATATCTACTCGATCAGGACTAAACCGCCTAGAGAAGGAGAAATGCTAGACTCAGAACCTTTAACCCTTTTTATACTAAACCGCCTGAAACCGCCCTGGATTGATGATACAAAACTGATCATTTTTAAATGTTTATCGTTATATTAAAACCTCCCAGCATAATCTTATTTTAGACATTTTTGTTAAATAATTGTTTCTACTTTCGACACAAGGCCAGCAATTACCTCAGTGCATTATTAGTGCTTTATTTTATCGACCCTGTAAGGATGAAAGGCAAAGTTAATCTTGGCGGGATTTGAACTCAGAATTCTCAATATCATTGAAAAACTTAAATATTTTATTAAATTCCTGCAATAGTTCTTTTTTATTTTCATATAGGCCCTGCTCCTTTTATAGGATTGGTTGATGGCCGTCAGCCTCTTGTCTAGTTACAGACCTGTTAACTCTCCCTGTCTGACGGGGAGATCTCCCCCCTACTTTGGGGTGGGTAAGAGATGTCTTCTCTTGTGAAAATGGGTATAGCTTTCATTATGTAAAATCTCCCCATTTTGCCTCATTTCTCCTCGTTTTGGAGCCCTTTTTTCATGGTACTCTCCGTTTGGGTTTTTAGAGTTTGGCAGGTCTGTAATTAATCCACCGTTGTTAACAGGTATTATTGTTGTTGCTGTTGTTTTTTGTCTTGTTAGCGTGTCGATACATCCTCCACACACCTGGATGAAAGATCCTAGAGTGCTGTTGCCAGTTTAGTAGTCAACGACCTCACCATTAAACAGGTAGCACTGGTTTATATGCTTATCTGTTGCAGATCTGACCTGATACTGACACTGAAAACATAACAGTTGTAATAAACAAAACAACAGTTATTCTAATTAAAATACTTCCTACAGAACATAACTGAAAATTGAACCTGTGCCTGACCATTCAGCTTCATCGTGAACTTAGCACATATGACACAACGTTCGACAAGTACTTTGATAAGCTATGCTGTTGCTCTGTCAATCAACTCATTTACTTTAATGGTCTGTAAGTAGACGAAATATTAATTCAGATTTATATGACACTGTTTTTCATTTGTTAGCGAATAAGTTATACGTCCAATCTTATTATTTATTTAATATCTGGTTTATCTTGTTATTTCATACATCTTCCTACACAGATGCCTAGACAATTATCATTATTGTGATAATCTGGTAACATATGAAAGTATTTGCTTTTGGCTTAGATGAACGTTCAACTCCAGGGTTTTTCAAAAGAAGTTAATATTTAATGAAATCTTTCCTCCCCCACACACAACATTTCAATGCTTGGCAATAACTCTCTACTAGGAGGGAATTAAATGCTATAGATTTATATGGCTGTGTTTTTAAGAAATGCTAATCCTTTGGTTTCCCAAATTCGATGACAATCCGTAAATCCAGTTCACCTCATGATAATAACGTATGTCTATGGCGGATAACTTTCACTACACCTAGTTATATTTGGCAGAACGGAATCCCTGTTGATGAAATGAATCCTCTGTTCGATCATAGAATACCACGAGCGTGCCTGTTACGTAAGTCGGATATTTGATTTCAGATTTCACAGAAACACTTTAAACGTATACCGTTCGATTTGTCCAGGTGTATCTTTTTAACCTGTTAGTTCTTTCGTTACTTTGGTATTGTGTGTTAGGTTTTGCCTACCACAATGTTCAATTTGTCAAGCTATTTAAACGTATGTTATTACTCTAAGGACCTACTCTTGTTGAGTGCTTTGCTAACTCATTCATATTGTATGTCGACTTTGCTTGCCCACAGCCAAAGCTTCGATTTTACTAAGCTTCCACTTGTATATATATATATATATATATATATATATATATATATATATATAACTAGGTGTAATATATTACCTCACTGTTATACATACATATAACTATGTATACTATACCACCTCACTGTTATACATACATACATATATATATATATATATATATATATAAATATATATATAGATATAGATATAATATACTACCACACTGTTATACATAAATGTAGCTAAGTGTAATATACCACCTCACTGTTATACATATATACATATAGCTGGCTGTAATGTACTACCTCACTATTATGCATACATAGAGCTGTGAAAACACGTAATATATATATATATATATAGAACTACACTAGCACACTGTAATACCTGCAGGTAGATTATACCATACTGTTGTACGTATATAGAGCTAGGTCAGCTATACCACATTGAGGTACCTATATAAAGTTAAGTGAACTATAACGCACTGTTATACCTACATAGAGCTAAGGGGACTATACTGACGCACTGTTATAGCTACATACAGCTATGAAGGCTCGGGGATCAGTGATTATGGAGTTCGGCATACGATCATAAGGTCATGAGATCGATTCCCTGTAGCGTGACGTGGTATTGGGCAAGACACTTTATCTTATGTTGCTTTAATCCATCAGCTGGGAAAGAAAGAAATTGTATATGTAATTATATAAATGGGTTAGCCTTGTCACACACTGTGTCAGGCTAAATCTCCCTGAGAAGAACATTAAGGGTACACAAGCCTGTAGAATGTTCAGCCACTTGCACGTTAATTTCACAAGCAGCTTGCTTTGTTGGGTAAAGACTGAAACACTTATCGTCTGAACCGACGAGGATCCAACACACACATAGAGGTGGACAATGCCACCCTGTTTTCCCTACATAGAGTTAGATGAACTACACACACACCTACGAGCCATTCCAACCTTCTGCTAAGTTCCTTCCCTCGTTGTTACTCATGTCTATTGTTTGTCGACACCACTAGCCTTTCCCACTCAAACTGGCGTTTCTTCTGTGTCTCTTGCTCCTATACTTGTATCTCATTCAATGTCGTCTATGCCTTACGGTGTTCATTTTGTTGATCCATTATCGCCGAAAATACCTGACATGGTCAGGCGGACCAATGCGCAGAACACTCGTGGAAAACTAAAATAGTGAAAAACCCCTTACCTGATGATTTTTTCAAACAGCGTTCTAGATCTGTAGAAGTCATTGTATTAATATATATATATATATATATATATATATATATATATATATATATATATATATATATATATATATATATATGAAAAGATTCAAGACACCGACGGCTGACCGACGGCCATTTCGACAACTAGATCTGACATCTAGCTGTCGAAACGGCCGGAGCTCAGCCGTCGGTGTCCTGAAGCTTTTCATATTACCCACTCTACTACCTCAAGAATCAAGTACTTTGGTGGGTTATGGTCTACCTGGTTTTTACCACACCCTATCTGATATATATATATATATATATATATATATATATATATATATATATATATATATATATATATATATATATATAGGTATATATATCTGTGTATGTTTCCCAGTATCTGATTTTTCGACTGTAATCTGGGAATGCGTTGCAGGACGCGCTCCTTGTTTAACCGCGCGACGAACATTGAAGGATTTGTGTCATATTTAGCTTTCAATGGCTGGATATACACTTGCGATCGCTACTCCATACAAGTGAAAGCAGTACTCTGTATTAGAGCGGTTGTGCCTCACCGAAACATCCAACAATAGTTGATATGATCGCCTTGCCACTAGTAGTATGAACCAAATTCACAGTTACTTATTGCCTTATCTACTCATTGCCTTATCTACTGATACGACATCCTGCTTACCAATGTCGTCGTTTAACCCAGTCGGGATTGGTTTGACAGATTGCATATCAAGGCCAAAGAGCTCTGTCCGCCCTGGCTTTGAAATCAGAGTGGTCTCTCTCCTAGACAGATTGCCGACCAAAGCTACCAAATATACACTATATACACTATATACATATTTACACAATTTTTGGATGGCCGTTGACTCTTATGAGTTCTTCCGCCCTTTGTCAGGTTTTGTTTTTGTCCTGCAGGATGTCCAAAATCACCCTCCTCACCAAGTAAACTTGATGGGGTTGCCGGTTTAGTCGCCGATGACCCGACCATGCAACAGGTTGTACTGGGTTACATGTTACCAGTAGCACTCGAAAGTGGCCTGACACGGAGAAAACAACCAACCCGACTTGTACACGGAAAGAAAGACATCTTTTCTGGTACACTCAATGTCCAAACACTCCAGAAAGACCATAAAATCCCTGAACTGATTGCTTCAGGAGCACCGGTTCATCCATGAAGAGCTTGTAACAAAGGAGCAAATATTTGGCAATTGAAGGCTGATAACCTGCTCAGCTTGGAAAGACAACATGAATGCAGCAAATGGTGGATTTGGACTGCTTTTCAGCCCGCGAGCCTATGATGCACTTGCGAGTGTTGAAATGATAACATCAAGGATAATGATAGCTACGTTTAACAGAAATCCTAAAACCACTGTAATTTCTTGCTATAGTCCAACAAATGTATGTGACATGGCCGAAGTAGAGAGGTTCTACATAGAACTAACATCACTCACTAGACATATCCCGAAACATAATGTTCTCATCATTGGCGGAGACTTCAACGCGCGTCTTGGACAGCTTGATGGATTCAAATTCTCATACCACTCACAAACCAATAGAAACAGTTGTATGCTAAAAGATTACTTGTGTGAGAACAATTTACGATGTCTGAACGCCATATTCCAAAAAAGACCAGGCCAGCGGTGGACACACAAATCTCCAAATGGCGACAAGACACAACTGGATTATATCATAATCAATCGAAAATGGAAGAACAGCGCAAAAAACTGCAGAGCATATGACTCATTTGTTAGTGTTGACTGGGATCATCGCATTGTCTCGGCCAAGATACGATTAAGTCTCCGAGTGGATAAAAAGAAATCTGCAAATGCTATTCCTTACAACTGGGCAGTTCTGAATACCAATCCTGGGACTTACAAAACCTTTGTAACCCAACTGAGCAACCGATTTGCTGCCCTACAAGACTCTGCGCCAACAAAATCGTCAAATTCTACATTTAACCACTTTCAATTGGCATTCAAAGGGGCAGCGGCCGACACCATCCCTTTAAAACCCAAGGTTAAAAAACGAAAACCCTGGGAAACAGAGAGGATTCGCCAAAAGCGCAAAGAGTTGCGAAAAGCTGCAGAATTGAAAGACACTCAACGATCTCCAGAAAACATTAGTAACTTCAATGCTGCTTGTACAGCACTGAAAAGTGAGTATGAAATTGAGCAAGCTGAATACATGCAGAAAAATATCAATCATATCTCAAGTACTGTCAGCAATAAGAGGTCTGCTGAAGCCTGGAAAACTGTCAATGAAATTAGTGGCAGAAAAAGTAGTGACAGAGCCAAACTGAAAGCCTCCAGCTAAGACAAGCGTTTAAAACTGTGGCAACAACATTTTCAGAACCTACTTGGCAAAGCACCACAGATCATCGAAGAAGAAATAATACCTGTTTTTAGAGAGGAACACCAAATACAGAAAGGTCATTTCACTATGGAGGAACTACAGAAAGCAGTGAAAAGTATTGGTAACGGAAAAGCGTGCGGACTCGACGAGATCCCAGCTGAAGTGTGTAAGGTACCTGAATTTCACCCAATCCTACTAGAGTTGTGTAATGGTGTCTATAATCAAGCCTCCATCGACAAATGGCCTGAGGGATGCATACTCCCTTTCCCAAAAAGGGCGATTTGGGAATGGATAAAAACTACCGTGGCATAACACTAATGGCAATTGCCGCAAAGATATACAATCTCATGTTGCTTGACAGAATAAGACCTGTCATTGACCCCTTGCTGAGAAAAAACCAAGCACATATTCCACAGAGCTGCTGTGGAATATGTGCTTGTTTATGGCTCTATCACTTGGACGCTAATGTCAAAACTGGAGAAAAAGCTAGACGGGGCATACACACGTATGCTCCGTGCTGCTTTAAACGTATCTTAGAGGAAACACCCAACAAATAAGGATCTCTGTAGCAATATACCACCTATCAGCAAGTCAATACGTAAACAGAGACTCATATTTGCAGGCCACTGTTGGCGCAGCAAGGAAGAAATAGCAGGCGATGTATTGTTATGGAGTCCATCTCATGGAGCAAGAAACGCTGGTCGTCCCAGCAAGACATGCGTCAAGCAACTTGAGGACGATACTGGATGCACTGCGGAAGAACTGGCAAACGCTATGAGAGACAGAGATGGATGGAGGAAACGTGTCGTAGAAAGCCGAGCAAGCTCGACCTGATGATGATATATATATATATATATATATATATATACACACATACGTACAGATCCACACATCTCAGGCACATACGCTAACACTGCCAGATACTTTACATACACTCAAAAGATCTTTATTTCCGTTTGTTTGTTTTTTACTTTACTTTAATTACATGCTATTTTCTATATCTATCCCTCATGACCCTATCTCTCTTTTTGTACTCATGAAGAATGTTTAAAGCCCGACACGTTGAACTTTCTTTCTCCGTTTCCATATACTTTTTGTACCTCTGTTGTTTCCTTGAATTATATACGATATATATATATCCTTCATCAGAAAATAGAATGAGAAATTAAAGAAGAGAAATTAAACGGGCGAATATATATATATATATATATATATATATATATATATATATATATATATATATATATATATATATTCGCCCGTTTCCTCGATCTTTCTATTTCTTCTTTAATTTCTCATTCTATTTTCTGATGAAGGACTAGCGTCCGAAACGTTAAGACTCTTTTCCTACTATATCAAGCGTAAAACTAATAATATATTTCTTCATTGTACTTTGTCGTTTGCTTTGTTAGTTCTGTTTGCCTTTTGCATACATATAATTTTTCAGACGAGTTGTCTCGTTTAATAATACAATATACTAGGATTGAATTTTCCGATAAATCTAATCGGAATAGCGTTTCTAGATATTGTTCATTTGTGAGATAACGAAACAGGTGTCAATTGCATAATAAATGTTAATCCCATAATAAACTGTGATGTTGCCATATTTATGTTTCTTATATTATATATAAATACTCCTGGAATTACTTTCATTGTATCAACGGTTAACCACTACGGAAACGCTTGATAAATCTTCCACCTGTCGAGTTAAAAAGCATTGCATGTTGATATAGTCCTCGATTTCCCCTAATGAAATCTGATCACTATTCTATTCTCTTTCTTTCTCTCTCTCTCTCTCTCTCTCTCTCTCTATATATATATATATATATATATATATATATATATATATATATATATATATATATATATATATATATAACGGAGGAAAAGTGGTAAGGAACCAGGTGGACCATAACGCACCAAAGTACTCAATCAATACTTAGGGTAGTAGAGTGGGTAATAGGAACGAGTAGGACCCCGACGGCTGAGCTCAAGCCGTTTCGACGTTCCTATATATATATATATATATATATATATATATATATATATATATATTAGAAAGTGAGTTTTTTTTTATGTGAGAAAAACCACAGACCCTCCATCTCAATTCTACTTTTGAAAAGCAGAAGAACTGCGAAACCGGTAAAGGAACCAAATAAATATATATATTTTTAAAAAAAATAAGACTCCAGTTGCATTTTCGATTTCATCTCTTTTTCTTTATATATATATATATATATATATATATATATATATATATATATATACACGTATATTGCGTTCAATAGTCAATGTTGGCTGATCTAAGCAATCAACGAAATATGGTGCAATCAAGTTCGCTCTTAGTTCTCTGTATAGTATGTTATAGGTGTTCTTGCCTATTCCATATAGGTTATTCGTCTTATCTACATGTACTGCTTGTTTCCTTCACTTCCTTGATCTTATTAATTTTCGTCTGATGATTTCGTCTCTTGAATAGGGGCTTCTTGAATTTCAGACTAGGTATGATGTTAATCCTCTCATTCTTAAATCCGACCAGATCTTTTTTGTGCGGCTATATATGTTCTTCTTGCTATATATGTCTTTAGGCTATATATGTTCTTCAGGCTATATATGTCTTTAGGCTATATATGTTCTTCTTGCTATATATGTCTTTAGGCTATATATGTTCTTCTTGCTATATATGTCTTTAGGCTATATATGTTCTTCAGGATATATATGTTCTTCAGGCTATATATGTCTTCAGGCTATATATGTTCTTCTTGCTATATATGTCTTCAGGCTATATATGTTCTTCAGGCTATATATGTTCTCTTTCATTTGGTGTTCTTTTATCAAAGTGGTATGCGCGCCAGTGCATTCTCCGTATAAACGAGTTTGTTTTTGCAGTTAGTTATTTGGTGAATTCGGACCTGCCAACCTCTAAAAACGCAAACGGAGAGTACCATGAAAAAAAGGGCTCCAAAATGGGGAGAAATGAGGCAAAATGGGGAGGTTTTACATAATAAAAACTATACCCATTTTCATAAGAGAACACATCTGTCACCCACCCTAAAGTTGGTGGGAGATCTCCCCGTCCGACGGGGAGAGTTGACAGGTCTGTGAATTCCCGCTTGCCAAGTAATGGTATGCTGTTTAGTGATGAAGAGAGATTGAAAGTTTTCATCTTAGTTACAGATATCACAGCGCAAACCGTTCAACAAATATTAGGAGCTATATATGTTTTTAGTTCTATAGTCAATATTTTTTTAGTTCTACAGTCAATATTTTTTAAATTCTATACGCCAACACAAATTATCGAGGACCTTCTTGAAACTCCTTAAATAACATCTACTTTCTGACTTTCCCATATCAACGTAAACACAATCCCCACATTATATCTAAATGCCCTCCTCCCCCACTCCCACCCACCTCGTACGTCGATGTGTATGCGCACTAGTTAATCTAACCAATGGGGTACTTTTGGTTAGGACCATGAATAACCATTCCTCTAACCCCTAACGCTCTATATCTTAGCCTTTATTTACAGTGTTGATACACTCTTTCGTTATTCATTTATCTTTATACCTGTACTTGAATGTGTATGTGCACGCATGGACGTGTTGTGTGTCTTACTACGTGTGCGCCAATGCGCTTGCGCGTGGTCAAGCGTTCATGAGTACATGCATGTATGTGGATATGCGTGTGTTCTATGTCCATGTACATGTATGTGAATGTACGATGTTGCGAAGCCAATATAAGGGGATTTCACTCGCGCACGAATGCGCCCACGCACACGCTTATAGCCATACTCACGCACTTAAACTTGAGTACTATCCCACTACACCACAACTAGACTAATTATTCACTAAAGACCTATAGATACAAACGAAAAGTATTTACACAACTACAATAATAATAATAATTGTTTCTACTTTAGGCACAAGGCCAGCAATGTTTTTAAGGAGGCGGGGAAAGTCGATTAAATCGACTCCAGTGCATTACTGGTACTTTATTTTATCGACCCCGTAAGGATGAAAGGCAAAGTTAACCTCGGCCGGATTTGAACTCAGATCATAAAGGGCCGTAACTCTATGTTGCAAAGCATAACATCCGACCCTCTACCAATACTGCCAATCCACCACCTTTACAATAATAATAATAATAATAATAATGTTTTCTTTATTAACCACACAGAGCTGACATTAAGCAAACCATAAAGACGGCAGAGGACGACACAGCGTGAGTTTTTGTATGTAAAAATGATATAACAAAACTAAAAAATAAACATTCAACATCAAACAAAACAAATACCCCAATAGGCGGTAGGGGTGGGGGGGATCTTCGGTTGTCACTCGTGGAGAAAGCCGACAAAAAGTCACGGTCACCCTGACCGCTGGGACAAGTGCCCCTACCTAGTTGTCCTCTCCACTCTCACACCTTTCAACAAATTGCTTGGAAGATAGCACTTTTCTCTCCAGTCTGAATTTCCTCTTCAAGTGAAACCTGAAAAAATTAATTAGGGCTTCGCCAAAGACAAAAGTTTATCTTCAACCATTTCAAACGCGTTCACCACACGACCTCTTTCGACATGGTCACCAGGCAGATACATACTGCCTGTCCTTCTCGGCTGAAGGAAGACGGTGGGTCAATCTTCACGATGGACTCAGTTGATAACCGGATCCGTCATGCACGTGACAGCAGATGTTCAACATAAACCCCCAACTCAACAATGCTCGGACACTCGACAAGTGCGTGAAGGATGATTTCATCGCCCTGCTCGCATCTGAGACAGGCTCGTAGCACTGCCAGGCCATAGATTTCTGGAAGTTATCGATGGGCCCAGAGCTGAAGTCCTCCTGAAAAGCGGGGCTATTTGATTTTCTCAATGTTCAGAGTCTCCATAAGAACGTCGTGGTTTTTACCCAACACTAACACCCATATAGAACGTTACGGTGGAGTTTGAAGGCATTCCAATGAGGAAACAGGGGTCTAACAAACGGCAACCACACCTATACACCACCAAGGAAAAGCTAAAAGTGGCGCAGCCTCAGCACGTGTTACACATCATCAACCATGACATGCCCAGTCTTCCATACAGCAAATTGACCGTCTGGCGAATGCTACGCACACACCTACGAGTGGAAATGAAGCGGAGTGGATATTGTTCAGCTCAACAGTTTCTGTTTCAGCTGTTAAAATAATTCGATCGCAAACGCAAGCGGCCGAAATGGGATTCCTCCGAATGGTCGTTGGAGTAACGTTACTCGATAGAGTGCGTAACTCGTAGATCGGAGAATCGCTTCAGGAAACGTCGCTACTTCTCCGAATTGAGAGATCACAGCTCCGATATTACGGGCTTGTAGTTAGAATCGCTGGACAGATTTTTACGCGCAAAACCAACCGGCAGGAGACGCAGGGTTAGATCCCGAGCAAGATGGTTGGATAACATCCATGAGCTTGGCCGATCTCGTTTGGGTATGCAGCAGGATCTGTTGGAGACGGTTGCTTGTGACAGGACCTGCTGGAAGGAATGTTTGAAGACTCTTCCCCCACAATCCTCACAAGAAGAAGAAGAAGAAGAAGAAGAAGAAGAAGAAGAAGAAGAAGAAGAAGAAGAAGAAGAAGAAGAAGAAGAATATATATATTTTAACGCTAAATAATTAATAACAATATACAGTACTTCCCCGCCTATTGGACGCCCCCTTCACATAAGACCCTCCCTGTTTTTTTTAAATTATATTTTACGCTATATTTTTACGTTTATAGGCATTTTTATGGGCCACGTCTAATATTCACGGTTTTTCACTCTTCGCGTGTGCTCTAGGGACGTAACCCCTGCGAATACTGGGGGACAATTGTATATATATATATATATATATATATGTTACTCACTTACATGTGCCATTGTCCCGTGTTCCCCCTTCTATCAGTATGAATACTTCTTTTTTTCCTTTTTTACTCCCTTTTTCTTCTCTCTTTCTTCTTTTCTTTCTCTCTCTTCGCTATCGCTTCTTTCCCTCATGGCCTTTTGATAGATAAAAGACCTTGGGCACGCTACGGATAGATGTATTGTTTATAATGCGCCAAAACCTTCGTGATCCGTCGTAAACAATTGACAAAGGGAGACTGTCCAGCTCTTGTTTGTGTCGCCTTACCGTCTAACACTATATATATATATATATGTGTGTGTGTGTGTGTGTGTGTGTGTGTGTGTGTGTGTGTGTGTGTGTGTGTGTGTGTGTGTGTGTGTGTGTGTGTACAGTGAAATTCCGTTATAATAAA
>OZ024741.1:180201067-180211067 GCA_964016885.1 Eledone cirrhosa
AATGAGGCCGGAGAGAATCTCCAAAATACCCGAAAGAGTCGTCATCGATGATAACAACAAAATAAACATTTCAGTAGAAGGGCGAAAATTTCATTGCTTTCGCTGTGGTAGCACAGCACACCTAAAAGCCTCTTGTCCTTCACAAACACACAACAACAACATCATTAAAAAAACACTATTACCAACACCAACACCAAAACAACCACGACCACCACAAGTACAACGACAGAGGAAACGAGCAACCACACCAAAACAAACAGACACTCAACCAACAACAACAGCAAAAACAGAGACCACACCCCTGAAGAACACAGCCCCATCCCATCCCACTCCATCAAACACTACCACAAACACACACACCGAAACACCACCACCACACAACATACACCTACCCCACACTCCTGACCATGATTACTCATCGACGGATGAAGCTGCTTCTCCTTCTTTAAGTGAAGAAGAGGGAGAGCCGCGGAAATCTAAAGAACAAAAAAAGAGACACCACAAAACCCCAAAACTCCAATCACCAACACACAACCACAGACACAAACAACAACACAAACAACACCACAGTCAAACATCCCCCTACCAGCAAAACCAACACCAACACCACCCCAAACACAAGCACCCACCATAAAAAGAAAACTCCCAGACGAACAACAAACTAAAACAACACAACAAAAACACAAACAACAATACGCATACATCAACACAAACAACAAGAATTTGATGGAGGCCATCTCCCAAAACCGCAAGGTGGAGACGGAGGGCAAAACCTTCGTCAAGGCAGAATCGTCTCCACACCTTAAACTTATAAAGGTTTCTATGGAAACCTATAATGACCTAAAAAATAAATGTTCACAGCACGTGGGGAACCCCTGCCAGAAACCCATCAACCGCGTCCTGTTAAAATGTTTCCCTACCCCACCCAACAAGATTGAAGAACCCGATCCAGCACCCAACTTTCGCCCTTTTTCTCCAACTCTTCTTCACCAACATGGCTAATTTACGAGTTGAAAGTGTGAATGTGCGTGGCCTAAGGATGCCCTGGAAACGGCCAACTTTTAAACGACCTTAGGTCACACGGTATGGATGTGATAGCCATCACCGAGATCAGGATCCACAACAGGCAGCAACTAACCCCCATCTTCGACGACTTTGAGATCTACGCATCTCTGTGTCAGCCAGAAGGTGGAAGGGGAGTGGCTGTCATGTTTCGGAAGAACCTGGACGTCGAAGTACAGCAAGTACACTTGCACCCGGAGGGTAGACTGGTAGTCCTAGACGTGAACAGTATTGGAGGTGGAGCCTTCAGACTGGTAGCCGTTTATGCCCCGACCGAGCAATCGCAATCACGGTCAGATTTCTTTAAGCGTCTAGACTCTTTTCTGGGAACGTCTCGCTCCTTACTTTTAGTGGAGGACTGGAATGGTATCCTAGATGCACGATGGGACTATGTGGGAGCATGTCCCAGTAGATGGAGGTGCAACAGCCTCAAAACTGGCCGATAGGTATCGACTGGATTTCCCGACTGCACCACAGTGGACGTGGGCAAACCGCAGCGAGACATCTAGATCGTATTTAGATAGGTTCTTCATTAGAGAAAGGGACAAGCTGTCTACGAATGCACATGGTTGCCTATTCAGATCACAAATTAGTCGTCTGCTTAGTCAACCGTGATAGAATACATAGACAAAGACCCGGATACTGGAAGCTGAACGTGTCGTTGCCGGCACGTAAAGCTTACAGTGAACGGATAAGTAGACTAGTCAAGCAACAGTTAACGGGGCCATCGTCAACAATAAATGGTGGTACTCTCTCAAGAAAGCTATTAGAATAGAATCGATAGGGTTTAGCAGAGAGTTAGCCTTAGAGAAAAACAAAATAGAAAGAGAGCTAGTAGCCAAGGTAGAGGAGGCACTTAGAAGTGGCAACGCGGCTAGAGTGTTAGCGTCGAGAACGGCACTGGACCAGTTTTTCGATGCAAAAACACGAAGGCTGCGTGGTCAGAAGCAAAACACGTGCTCTAGGAAACGAAGGAGCGAAAGCTGTCAGCTGGGCCCGAGTGTGGAGGCGAACAGTGGCAACAAGTCCACGATTCGCTCTTTGAAAGACCAAAACGGACCAAAGCACTTTGCGCGACTGTTTGAGCAGAACGACGGTGAGCCGAACAGGGCAATGGACTTTAGTTCATACCTCGACGGCCTGCCGCGTCTCTCGAACACGGACGCCGAGTTCTGCGAAAGACCGATCACGGACACTGAGATACGGGACGCTCTGGGCCGCTGCGAGAAAGAAAGTCACCCGGTCTAGATGGTCTACCCTATGAGTTTTACATAGGCATGCCGGACTTGTTCTCTGGCGTCCTCGAAGCCGTCTACTGCAATTGGCAGCAGAACGGGAGAATTCCCAGTTCTGCAGGCAAGGGCGTAGTAACGCTGATCAGGAAAGACGAGAACAAAGGGGACGAAATTAACAACTTCAGGCCCATAACTCAACACAGAGTTAAAGATTTTGGCCAAGGTGCTAGCGACGAGGTTGGCGCTTGTCGTCGAGAATCTGGTAGGGAAAGCGCAAACGTGTGCAATCCCGACCAGGTCCATACACGACAACCTCCACCTCATGCGATACATCATAGAGAGGGTGGGTAGTAAACCCGGCTTCGGTGGGGCTCTGATCAATTTGGATCAGTCTAAGGCATTCGATAGGGTCGACCATTGATACTTGGAAGCGGTTCTCAAGGCGGCCGGTTTCGGTCCCGTGTTCAGAGGATGGATCGAGGCGGTGCACACCAGCATCTGCTCGAGGGTCAAGGTGAACGGCTACCTATCGGAGCCGTTCGTAATGACGCGTTCCATTCGACAGGGGTGCCCTCTCTCCTCCATTCTACATGTATTGACTCTAGAGCCACTACTGCGGAAATTGGAGCTGTTGCAGGGCATCCCTCTAGAATCGGGACTGCGCAAAGCGGCGTCGGCTTATGCTGACGACGTGACGGTAATGGTGTCGGGCACCTCGGAAATCGGGGTGATCGGCAACTTACTGAAAGAATACGAAACGCTGGCGGGAGCAAAACTAAACCCGGACAAGTCTGTCGGTTTGCAACTCGGTACGTGGAGAGGCAAACAGATGACGTCCGACAGCGTCGTTGGATGCTGGACGGACAGACCGGTGAAATTGCTTGGGGTCTGGTTCGGTCCAGACCTCCAGGTCGAGAAAAACTGGAACGAGGTCACGGCCAAGGTGTTTGCACTCACCCAGAAGTGGGCAGAGTGTAAACTGTCCTTGAAAGGTCGAGCGGAGGTGGCGAACACTTTCATAGCGTCCGTCATCTATTACCGCTTGACTGTCGTGCTTTGTCCCCGTGAACAACTCGCCAAGATGGAACGCATGCTCTTCCAGTTTCTGTGGAAGAAGCAGGCTCCGCTGGTGAGGAGATCCGTCTGCTGTCAGCACCCTTCCAACGGAGGGCAGGGAATGCCATGGCTGATGATGCGCAAACATACGCTGAGGCTGCGGCATCTCCAGGTATTCCTCACCGACCCCCAACCGGTGTGGGCACCATTTGTGAGACAGGCTTTCCCACAGCTCGTCTCGCTGATGGAGCTGCAGTCCTAAGTCAAGAAAAGACCGAAAACGATGGGCGCCTGGCACATTGAATGCGCTCAGGCGCTCACAGTCATCTGGCAAGCGGGCGCAGCAATCAGTGGAGACTCCACTTTGACATTCTATAGAGGGATTGTACGTTACAAGAGCGACGACGTGCTCGGAGAGACTCTGGGCGTCGAAGACGATGAGCTCACCAGTCTGTTTGGTAGGACTTCCCGCCCGGGACCTATGGACAACTTCTAGAGGTCCCTTGTCTGGCAGTGCTACCGAGCAGCTCTACTGGTTCGTGACAAGATCTACAGGCACGGACGCCCCGGCAAGGATCCTTCCAAGAGGACGTGTCCAAGATGCGCGCAGGACATTGAAACAGTCCTGCACGCAATTGTACACTGCCCGGGCGTAACCGACCTGTGGAACTACGCAGAACAACTGCTGTTGCGTATGGGACAAATCCAGTTGACTGCCGAGTCTATAGTAAGGATCAAACCGCCAGCCTCTTTCAAAAACGAAAGCGAGGCGGTTTTCCTCTGTACGGTGGCTATGGTGAAAGAAGTTATATGGTGGACGAGATTGAGAGGACAGATGCCTTTCTCTCCGGACAACAATTGATTCCCTTCTTTAAGTATCACTTTAGAAGGAGAATCAGAGTGGAGAGAGAGGCACTTCACCCCAGTAAATTGACTGTAAGGTAGGTGAATGAAGCGAAAATGGCCCGAGTGATTGGGCCTTCTCTGTTTATAAGCCTGTAGGTTGAAGAAGAGAGCAAAAGGAATAAAGGAGCACTTGCACAACACGCTCCTTGAGTTGAGGGTTGTTCTATCGACAGGGTATTAAACAACCCATTTGTGGCGCCTCCCCCCGTATTGGGGATTTCGATTGTTGTAATTGTTTGTTTTTATATTTTTTACACGACTGTATGTAAAATCCCCGGCATGTCTTTGTATTGTCCCCTTTTCTTGTGCGCCCTTGTGGCAAATAAAGAAATATATCTATCTATCTATCTATCTCCTGATGGTATAGACGTGCTTCACATCGGCTCCTCGATTATTGGATATATTACAGGTTAACAGTAAGTGTTTGTCTGTATTCTTGCGTTATTGTGTTAATTAACCCCCTTGCCTGGGTCTTCGGTCATTAGGGTTAATTTATTTCACCCCTTTTGGGGTGAAATTTTTCATCCTAAAAATCTTGTGATTGTCTCTACGCTAGTGGTAATGGAAGCCATTACCACAGGTAACGATGACACGCCCACTAAACAAACTGAAAGTGAGCGGGTAGCGGAGGCAACAAGCCTCCCTACTGAAAGAATAATGATTATTAGAAACATTGAAAAAATGGAGCCTAACCCTAATGAAAAAAATGTGAAAAAAATTGACTCGGAGAAATTGCCAACATTAATGGATGCCGTTTCGACTTTTCACGGTGCCACACCCACCAGCAAAGGTGAAAGAGAAGTAGTAGCTGTGACTACAAGTCTCTCGGATACTGAAAATATAAGTGAACTTTTTGAAGAAATGGAGTCTAACCCCAACGGGAAAAAAAATGTGAACGCATACACCAACATAAATAACACAAACACAACAAAAAATGATAATTGTAACAACAAAAAACAAGAAAACAACCTGATTTCGACAAAATGTAAACAAAGAGGGGGCGAACAAAATAACGTTCGCGCAAACTACCAAAAAACCCACTGTGTATGAACCTATTGACATTTCAAACATGGCCCAGCAAATGGAAAATGCGCGGAAGTATATAACTTTAGAGGAGAATGGTCTATTTTCTTTAAATTCTCCCCCAGAGCTAAAAAAGGAAAATAGCTTAAAAACTATTATTTATAGGACAATATCCAACAAAACCCGTAAGCCAGTACAACTCACACAGACAGAGGTTGAACTGGCGTTAAAAGATCATCTGAAAAACATTGTATTCATTCGGAAGGATAGACTCTACGGTAGTCTATCCATCCGAATGAAAGATAAATTGACGGCCGAAAAACATTCCCTGGCCCCAATTGTGTCCCCCTTATTTACCTTCTTCCCCACTTATTTGGGAAGAAGAACACAAAGATTGACCATACACAGTATCGATCCAGATATTGATTTCTGGGCGGTACTGTGTGGCCTCTTCGACTTGAAAGAGGATGCAGTAATTTCGGTAGGTAAGTTTTCCAGCAACGTGTTCGGTGGAACTAGCCTGCAAGTTCTGGTGCAAATGCAGCCAGAACGAATTGCTAGGATCCCCGACCGCATATTGCTGGATGGGCTTGCCTACTTACACATCACAGTGGAGGGTAGACGACCCGCTTGTTACCTCTGTGGTGGCAGAGGTCACCTGAGGGCTGCCTGTTCCCAAGCAAACAAAAAAAACCCGATTTTGCCCACACAACAACTACAACACTACCAACACAACCTCCACCAACACCAAAAAAACAACTAATACCACAACTGAAAACAATCCCACCCCCACACAGAAAACAAATACAATAACACCCACACCACAAATACGAGCCGAAAATGAACCCCTCCCCTCGAATACGGAAGACGATCCCCTTTCGTCGTCAGAGGAGGGAGGAACACTTTCATAAAATTAAAAGAAAAAAAAGAAGACACACCACAGGAACACAAATACAAACAACCCCTCCCCAATACATAACACAGACATCAACACAAAAAAACACACAACAACAGCAAACAAAAAACATCACTCAAAAAGAAAAATATGCCTACACTTACATAAACACAATAAACAAAAAACTGTTAAACGTTATTTATAATAACAACTTAATAAAAACCGAAGGTTCGAATTTCGCACAAGCAACGAGGCTTCTAAAAATGATAAAAGCCCCAAATGGACATTTAAAAAACGTTAAAAGACACCTTTAAAGAGGACGTGGGGCCCCCATGCGTCAGACCCATTAACCGTGTCCTCCTAAAAAATCCCCCCCCCCCCAGACACCCACACAACTCCAACACCCCAACCCCACCACACACTGATGCTCCTCCACTTACACAAACCACCACCCACCCAACAACCATGGAAATTGTGCGGCCCGGTCCCCGGGACGCAGAGAGGTAAGTGCCTTTTCTCTTTACCACCAACATGGCTGTGTTGAGAATAGGTTGTCTAAATGCGCGTGGCCTGGGCTCACCTTGGAAGCAAGCAATGCTTCTAAATGACCTCAGGTCACGATGTATAAATGTGATGGTTATTTGCGAGGCCCGGATCAGCAGCGTGCGACAGATGGTCCCTTTGATGACTTTGAGATGCACGCATCTCTGTCAGCCCGGAGGTGGGGGTGGGGGTAGGGTTGTCGTTCTGCTGCAAAAACATCTGGGTCTCGCTACACAGACGGTACACTTGGACCCGGAGGGTCGACTAGTGGTACTGGACCTTGGCAGTGGTGAAGGCGGAGCTTTAGGCTGGTCGCAGTCTACGGCCCTTTTGGGTCAACGCGGCCGGACTTCTTCCATCGTCTGGAGACTTTTCTAGGGACGTCCTGCTTCTTTCTTTTGGTGGGGGACTGGAATGGTATCGTAGATACACGTTGGGACTATGTAGGGGCATGTCCTGATAGAGGGGGTTGTAACAGCTTCAAGGGGTTAATCGGCCGATAGATATCAACTAGATTTTCCGACTGTGCCAACCTGGACTTGGAGAAACCATAGCGGTCAATCTAGATCGTACCTAGATAGGTTCTTAGTTAGAAATAAGGATAGGGACTTTTTGAGTTGTCCAAAAATGCTCATGGCTGGCTATTCAGACCACAAGTTAGTGACCTCCATGGTCAACCTTGATAGAACGCATAGACAGGGACCCGATTACTGGCAGCTCAACATGTCCTTACCGGCAAGTAAAGCTTACAGGAACCGGATTAGTACTTTAGTTAAGGAGCGGTTGACGGGCGCCATCGTCAACAGCAGGTGGTGGGGCTCTCTCAAAAGAGAGATTAGAGTAGCTTCAATAGGAATTAGTAAGGAGTTAGCCTCAGATAGAAATAGGAAGGAAAGGGAGTTGGTAGATAGTGTAGAAGAGGCAATTAGAAGCGGCGACGTAGCCAGAGTGCTAGCGTCGAGAACGGCCTTGGGTCAGTTCTTCGACGCGAAACACGAAGGCAGCGTTGTCCGAAGCAAAATACGTGCTCTGGGAAACGAGGGGACCAAAGCGGTTAGCTGGGCCCGCGTCACAGAAGCCAAAAGTGTGATTAGATCCAGTATCCGGTCTTTGCGAGACCAGGATGGACGGGTGATCCTTGAACCTAAGCAAATGTGCGAGGCCTTTCAAAGGCACTTTGCCCGATTGTTCGGAAGGGACGAGGGGTCGGATGGGGATGTCTATACCTCGACGGCCTGCCGCGTCTTTCGGACGAGGAGGCGAAGTCCTGCGAGAGGCCGATCTCAGCTGCTGAGATAGGGGACGTGCTGAGCCAATGCGACAGACGCAAATCTCCGGGCCTTGGTGGTCTTCCATATGAACTGTATTTAAGTATGCCGGACTTGTTCTTCGATCTCCTCGAAGCGGTCACCTACAACTGGCAACAGAACGGGAGAATTCCCTGTTCTGTGACCAAGGGCGTAGTCTCGCTAGTGAGGAAGGACAAGAACAAGGGGGATGAAATAAGTAATTTTAGGTCCATAACAAGATTTTGGCCAAGGTGTTAGCAAAGAGGTTGGCGCTTGTCGTGGGCAACCCGGTGGGAGATGCGTAGACATGCGCCATCCCGTCCAGGTCCATTCACGACAACCTCCATCTCATGCGATACATCATAGAGAGGGTTGGGAACGAACCCGGCTTTGGTGAGGCCCTGATCAACTTGGATCAATCTAAGGCGTTCGATAAGGTCGACCATCGTTACCTGGATGCGGTGCTAGTGGCGGCAGGTTTCGGACCCGTTTTCAGGGGCTGGATCACTGCCATGCACAGCAGCCGCATCTGCTCTAGAGTGAAGGTGAACGGCTACCTCTCGGAGCCGTTCGAAATCACGCGGTCCATCCGACAGGGATGCCCTCTCTCCTCCCTTCTGTATGTATTGGCCCTAGAGCCACTGCTGCGGAAGTTGGAGTTGTTACAGGGCATCCCTTTGGAACCGGGACTGCGGAAAGCGGTGTCGGCCTACGCCGATGACGTGACAGTAATGGTGTCAATCGCCTCGGAAATCGGGGTGATCGGCACCTTACTGGAGGAATACGAAATGTTTTCAGGGGCTAAGCTGAACCGGGACAAGTCAGTCGGTTTGCAACTCGGCGAGTGGAGGGGAAAACCGATGGCCTCCAACGGAGTCGTCGGACGTTGGACGGAGGGACCGGTGAAATTGCTCCGGGTCTGGTTCGGGCCAGACCTCGAGGTGGAGAAGAACTGGGGTGAGGTATCGAACAGGATGTTTGCGCTGATTCGGAGTTGGCTGAGTGCAAACTATCCATGAAAGGTCGGGCGGAGGTGGCGAACGCTTATATAGCGTCCGTCATCTATTACCGCCTGGCCGTCGTGCCTTGCTGAAGGGAAACGCTCACCAAAATGGAGCGCGCACTCTTCCAATTCCTTTGGAAGAAGCGGGCTCCTTTGGTGAGGAGATCCATCTGCTGTCAACACCCTTCGAAGGGAGGGCTGGGGATGCCGTGGCTGCTGATGCGTAAACACGCATTAAGCCTACGGCACCTCCAGGTATTCCTCACCGGTCAACCGGTGTGGGCCCCGTTTGTGAGGCGAGCCTTTCCGAGACTCGTCTCGCTCACCGAGCTGCAGTCCTGGGTCAAGCAAAGACCGAGAAAACTGGGCGCCTGACACACCGAGCGTGCCCAGGCGCTCACGGCTCTCTGGCAGGCGGACCCGGCTATCGATGGAGACTCCACCTTGTCATTCTATAGAGGGCTGGTGGTTAGCGGGTGCGACGACGCCCTCGAACAAGCCCTAGACATGGAGGAAGACGAACTGGCTAGCCTATTCGGGAGGACATTTGGCCCGGGACCTATGGACAACTTCCAGAGGTCCCTGGCCTGGCAGTGCTACCGAGGGGCGCTGCCCGTTTGAGAAAAGCTCTACAGACACGGGCGCCCGGGTAGGGACCCCTTGAAAAAAATCTGTCCCAGATGCGTGCGCGACGAGGAAACCGTTGCGCACGCATTGGTACACTGCTCGGGCGTTGCCGATCTGTGGGGCTATGTCGAACGACTGCTGTCACGGGTGGGACCAATCCGGTTGACCACTGAATCCATTGTAAAGATCAAGCCCGCCCCCTTCAAAAATGAAGGAGAGGCGGTCTTCCTCTGTGTAATAGCCATGGTGAAAGAGGTGGTATGGTGGACACGTTTGAAAGGGCTGAGGTCGGACACCTTTCTCTCCGGCCAACAGCTGGTCCTTTTCTTTAAATTCCATTTTAAGAGAAGGATCAGAATGG
>OZ024741.1:180216067-180251067 GCA_964016885.1 Eledone cirrhosa
CACTATCTCCACCACATCTGCCACCCCACCACAAACACCACCACCACCACCACCACCACCACAACTACCACCACCACCCCCACAACTACCACCACCACCACCACCACCACAACTACCACGACCATCACTTCCACCACTATCTCCACTATCTCCACCACATCTGCCACCCCACCACAAACACCACCACTACCAACACCACCACCACAACTACCACCACCACCACCACAACTACCACCAACACCACCACCACAACTACCACGACTATCACTTCCACTATCACTTCCACCACTATCTCCACTATCCCCACCACATCCGCCACCCCACCACAACTACCACCACCACCACCACCACCACCACAACTACCACGACCATCACTTCCACTATCACTTCCACCACTATCTCCACTATCTCCACCACATCTGCCACCCCACCACAACTACCACCACCACAACTACCACCAACACCACCACAACTACCACGACCATCACTTCCACTATCACTTCCACCACTATCTCCACTATCTCCACCACATCCGCCACCCCACCACAACTACCACCACCACCACCACCACCACAACTACCACCAACACCACCACAACTACCACGACCAACACCACCACCACAACTACCACGACCATCACTTCCTCTATCACTTCCACCACTATCTCCACTATCTCCACCACATCTGCCACCCCACCAGAAACACCACCACCACCACCACCACAACTACCACCAAGACCACCACCACAACTACCACGACCATCACTTCCACTATCACTTCCACCACATCTGCCACCCCACCACAAACACCACCACCACCACCACCACCACCACCAACACCATCACCACCAACAACAACACCACACCAACACTATCACCACGACCACTAACAACAACTACAACAAATAAAAACAACTATCAAGTAGATCTCTTTTCACTAACGTCAGTAAATTTCAAACCTTATTGCTTCTGCTGTTATATTAAAATGTTGAGATGACACACTAGTTGGGTTTGTTTAATTTGACATTGGATCTAAGGTAGTAGATATAGTTGGTCTGAGATCAACTTCCATGGATTAGATCTAAGTTAGTGGATTTATTGTTTAGTCTGGAATCATCTTCTTGGTATTAGATCTCAGGTAAAGATGTATTATCGGTCCTGGGATCAATTTCTAGGTATTGGAACCACGGTAGGAATATTTTGTGAATGCTTAGGATCTTCTTCTAGGGATTGGATCTCAGGTAGTGGATACATTATTGAACTCGAGATCAACTTGTAGGTATTGAGTCAATAGTAGGGGATTTGTTCTTGGGGCTGTCATCAATTTCCAGTCTTGGGATCTATTGTAGTAGATATATTGTTGAAACTGGGATCAACTTCCAGTCATGGGATCTATGGTAGTAAATATATTGTTGAAACTGGGATCAACTTCCAGTTATGGGATCTATAGTAGTAGATATATGGTTGAAACTGGGATCAACTTCCAGTCAGGGGATCTATGATAGCAGAATATTGTTGAGCCTGGGATCAACTTCTGGTCATTGAATATCTGATAGTAGATATATTGTTGAACCTGGGATCAGCTTCCAGTCATTGGATGTATAAAAGTAGATATATTGTTGAGCCTGGATCTCAGGTAAGGATATATTGTTAGTCATGGATTCAACCTTTAGGAATTGAATCTTAGAGAGAGATATATTGCTGGGCCTGGGACCAATTTACAAGAATTAGATCTCAGGTAGAGATATATTATTAGGTCTGAAATCAATTTCAAAGGTTCTGATGTAAAGTAGCGGATACATTGTTGGAGCTGATATCAACTTCTAGTGATTGGATCTCAGGTAGAGATATTATTGAGGGTCCGTAGATAAGATGTCTACTTCAACACTGTTTACCGATCATCAAATCTTTCTTGGGCTTGTTAGAGCACGGATACGTATTTCTTTTCATTGAACCCATAACATTTCTTATCAATTCTCTCGCTTACACAACTATTTGTTTCGCCTATATATAGAAAGCTAGTTTCACTACCTCTCTAGAAAACTCGTTCGATACACTGAATGAACCTCCATCGCTGTCGATGATGAGTGTTCCAGTTGTTCAATCAATGGAACAGCCTGATCGTTAAATTAACGTGCAAGTATTCCACAGGCACATGTAAACTTAGCATAATTTACGAGGAGATTCAGCATGACACTGTGTAACAAGGTTGACTCTTTGAATTACAGGTATAGTCCATCCGACGGGCTTCCAAACAGTTTCTGCCTACCGAATTTCATTCACAGAGATTGGATCAACTCGAAGCTGTACCCAAGATGCAACGATATAGGATCGAACCCGGGACCTAATGGTTATAAAGCGAACTTCTTAACCATTCAACCATGGTGCACCCACAACAATATACTACATCCCAAGCTTTACAGTTTATCTACGACTCCTTAATGGATTTATCTACAAAACTCTGTTAGAGAAGTGAACGTCTCTAACAATTTGTTTATTTACACTTAAAATGCATGTTCCGTTTTTATTATATGTACTAGCAGAAAACCACCCTTCGGGTGGTTTTCTGCTAGCATGTGTAGTGTGTATATTGATATTATACGCAAGTATAATATATATGATGATCAAATAAAATCGTAATTGACAATATACACAGAAATTGAACGAAGACTGTGTTACACTCTCTTATGTAATCAGTAACGTAATCCATGATACATTAAAAAAAGACAATATTATATATAAACTGCATTAGGAGAAAATTACTGACAGAAATATATGAATATTTATTTAAACGAACGCTAACCGGAAGTGTTGACATTTGAAAATTTTAAAGTAGTGAATCTTTAAATAAGTAATAAAATATATTTAATGAACAGCCACGAAATTTAGTAGATACATTATGTAATATTCATTCATTATTTATTCAAAGTAAGGCGGTGGATTGGCAGTATCGGTAGAGAGTCGGACACCATGCTTTGAAGCATAGAGTTACGTCCCTTTATGATCTGAGTTCAAATCCCGCCGAGGTTAACTTTGCCTTTCATCCTTACGGGGTCGATAAAATAAAGTACCAGTAATGTACTGGGTAATTGCTGGCCTTGTGCCTAAAATAGAAACAATTATTTATTCAAAGTAATCCAACTTATTTTACTAAGGGGATAAAAATTATAAACTGTACGCAGTCCCACGCTTTTTACTTTATTATAGTTTAGATTCGTCTGGCGGACGTTGTACTAACGACCTTCACAAACATTCTGAGACTGGATGAATCGAAAAGAGTAGAACTTCTCTGAAACGGTTGCCGGAGAAAAAAAGAAAAATGAATTCCAAACGGTAGACGTTGCTAGAGAGAAACGCCGGCGTAATGATTTAGTGTCAGGCTGGGTCAAGAAACATGATTTACGGAGCGAAGAGAAAGGAGACAAGTGTGTTCAAATGAAGTTGGCGCGATATATCATATATCTTCTTCTTCTTCTTCTTCTTCTTCTTCTTCTTCTTCTTCTTCTTCTTTTTCTTCTTTTTCTTTTTCTTTTTCTTTTTCTTTTTCTTTTTCTTTTTCTTCTTCTTCTTCTTCTTCTCGTCACACTTACTCCTGTGAGGGTCATAGAGGAAGAGTCCTCAGAGACGCCTTCCAGAGAGTCTTATTATAAACAGCCATCTCCAAGTGATCCGTCAGGATTCCCAAGCGGGACCAACCAAACTTATAGATATTATCCAGCCATTTTGCACGTGATCTACCACTGGGTCTCCCGTCGGTTTGTTTACCTATAAAATCTGTCCAATGATTCTTAGCCATTCTAACCACATATCCGTAGTACCGGGGCTGGGATCTCTCGATGCGGAGAAGTGGTGGCTCTACTTTGAGCGACTCCCTGATCTCCAATCCACGCACCTTATCGAATAACCTTACGCCACACTCTCTTCAGAGGAGTCCCATTTCAACCACTTGTATTTGTGATCGTATTGTTTCAGTCATTACCTAAGAATCATGACCATAAGTAAGGGTAGTCACGCCGGATTGAAGGTAACGAGTTTGTTCTTTTCACCTACCTCGCTTCTGATGATCAAGTACTGAAGCTGGCGCATTATTGCACCACCTCAAGGAATTCTTTCATTTAATTCGGCCTCCTGTGTTTCGTCCAACGGCCTTAAGATAAGTAAACTTCACCACCTTCTTCAGTGTAACTCCACTCACATGCATAGTGCATTGCGCAGGCATCCTTGAGAGGACGAGTGCCTTAGTCTTCGCAGCATTGATTTTCATTCCTGCGTGCTACATTCGGCAACAAATCTATCTAGGGCATGTTGGAGATCACCTTCCGACGAGTTAAGTAGAACCATGTTATCTGCAAATATCAACCGACTGATCCTAAACCTGTCGGTTTTGATAACACTTCCAGCCCGTTTGCGCATGAAAAATATAGCATTTTAGGTAAAGATGTGGGAGGATTTGTGAGTTAAGCTGGTATCCGATTATAGATCAGCAAATAAAGTATTCTGGCAGACCATCCACCGACTTCGTAATAAGAAGTCCCCCTCCATGGCTGCTATCAGGAACTTGTCTGGTGTACTTCCCTCTTCAGAGAGCTGCATCATCGTATGGTAGTGAGAATACTTTGCTGATCTCCTAACTACGCTCACAAGAACATCTGATGTACATGAGGATCATCTAGGGACGAAGACTAACTCTTCGAGGGCTGGGGTCAAAAGAACAGTTAACGCGCTCAAATGTGACAAGGCCTCAGAGGGGGATGAAATACGACCCGGGATATGAAAAGCCTTAAAAGGGTGGCCTGGATTTCTGGAAAGGTACTAAAGTAAAGGCAATCAGAAGGGATAATCACCATTTTGAAAAAAAAGGGACCAACTGAGATTGTTCTAGTTATAGAGGAATTTTCTTGTTAAACCTTCCCGGTAAAGACTATGTTAAATATATGGCAAAGAGATGTAGGGATATTATCAAGTCCAAGTTAGCTGATGAACAGTGGGATTTTCGTCCCGAACGTAGCACAGCCGACCAGATATTGACACTGCGGCAGTCACCGAGGAACTGTGAGATGTTGCCAAGCGGTGTATGTTTCGAGGACATTCAATAGGCGTTTGTTGCTGGAGGTTCTACAAGAGTGTGGGATTTCTGGACAGCTTCTTATTGTCTTAAAATGCCAATACAAATGCCCTGGTATTCGGATAATTGGTGCTAAGTCGAAACCATTTAACACGCCAAGGGTGCGTGTTCTCACCTATTCTATATATGTATCACATCATGCTCGATGTGTGATCTTCCCAGTCTTCGCTCCGCAGACACTCCATATACATACAAATACACACACACATACACACACAAAAGCACACACACACATACACTCACACGCACACGCACGCACGCACACACACACACACACACACACACACACACACACACACACACACACACACACTCACACACACACATAGATAGATAGATAGATAGATATATTTCTTTATTAGCCACAAGAGCACAAAAGAAGGGGACAAGTACAAAGGGGACAGTTTACATTCAATAAAAACGTGTAAAACAATATCACAGATGAAAATTAAAGAAAAACATTCGACACACATAGATAGATAGATAGATATGTTTCTTTATTAGCCACAGGGACACAAAAGAAGGGGACAAATACAAAGGGGGAAGTTTACATACAATAAAAACGTGTAAAATGCTATCACAATTGTAATTTAAAAATTAATCGATTTTCCCCAATAGGGGGAGACATTTTATATAGGTAACACATACCCCCGAAAAAATGTGCAACCCTCATCTCCAGGAGTACGAAGAGTCTGTACCCCTTCCCTCTCTTCCTCTTTTTCCTCAACCTACAGGCTGATATAAAGAGAAGGCCCATTCACTCGGGCCATTCTCGCCCCTTTCACCCACCTTTCATAAAACTTGCTGGGGTACAGCACCTGTCTCTCCATCCTGATTCTTCTTCCAAAGTGGTATTTGAAAAAAAGAATCAGTTGTTGACCGGAGAGAAAGGTGTCTGACCTCAGGCCTTTTAACCTCGTCCACCATACAACCTCTTTCGCCATAGCTATCACACAAAGGAAAACCGCTTCTCCTGCGTTTTTGAAGGAGGGTGGTGGTTTGATCATGACAATGGACTCGGTGGTCAACTGGACTGGTCCCACCCTTGATAATAGTCGTTCTCCATAGCCCCACAGGTCGGTAACGCCCCGGCAGTGTATGAATGCGTACGCGACGGTTTCTTCGTCTCGCACGCATCTCGGACAGATCTTTTTCGAAGGGTCCCTGCTCGGGCGCCCATGTCTGTAGAGCTTGTCCCGAACTGGTAGAGCTCCTCGGTAGCACTGCCAGGCCAGGGACTTTGGGAAGTTGTCCATCGGTCCCGGGCGGAAGTTTCTACCGAACAGACTGGCCAGTTCGTCTTCCTCTACGCCTAGAGTTTCTCCGAGCGCGTCGTCGCACTTGCTGCGGATCAACCCTCTATAGAATGACGAAGTAGAGTCTCCACTGATCGCCGAGTCTGCCTGCCAGAGGGCTGTGAGCGCCTGAGCACATTCGATGTGCCAGTCGCCCATTTTCCTCTGTCTTTGCTTGATCCAGAGCTGCAGCTCGGTCAGCGAGACGAGTCGTGGGAAGGCTCGCCTCACAAATGGGGCCCACACCGGTTGTCCGGTGAGGAATACGTAGAGATGCCGCAGCCTGAGCGCTTGTTGCGCATCGTCAGCCACGGCATCCACAGCCCTAGGTTGGAAGGGTGTTGGCAGCAGATGGATCTTCTCACCAAAGGAGGCTTCTTCCAAAGGAATTGGAAGAGCGCGTGCTCCATTTTGGTGAGCGTTTTGGCTGGACAAGGCACGACGGTCAAGCGGTAGTAGATGACGGACGTTATAAAAGTGTTCGCCACCTCCGCTCGACCTTTCAAGGATAGTTTGCACTCGGCCCACTTCTGGGTGAGTGCAAACACCTTGGCCGTCACTTCGTTCCAGTTTTTCTCCACCTGGAGGTCCGGACCAAACCAGACCCCGACGACGACACCATCGGAAGGCATCGGTTTGCCTCTCCACGATCCGAGTTGCAAACCGACGGACTTGTCCCGGTTCATCTTCGCTCCTGTGAACCTTTCGTATTCCTTCAGTAAGGTGCCGACTTCCTCGATTTGCGAGGTGCTCGACACCATCACTGTCAAGTCGTCGGCGTAGGCCGACGCCGCTTTCTGCAGTCCCGGTTCTAGAGGGATGCCCTGCAATAGCTCCAACATCCGCAGTAGTGGCTCGAGAGTCAGTACGTACAGAAAGGGGGAGAGGGGGCATCCCTGTCGAATGAATCGAGTGATATGGAACGGCTCCGAGAGGTAGCCGTTCACCTTGAGCCTTGAGCAGATGTTGCTGTTGTGCATTGCAGCAATCCAGCCCCTGAACACGGGTCCGAAGCCTGCCGCCTCGAGCACCGCATCCAGGTAACGATGGTCAATCCTATCGAAAGCCTTAGACTGATCCAAGTTGATCAGGGCTGCGCCGAACCCGGGTTTACACCCTACCCTCTCTATGATGTATCGCATGAGGTGGAGGTTGTCGTGTATCGACCTGGTCGGGATTGCGCATGTCTGCGCTTCTTCCACCAGGTTTTCGACGACAAGCGCCAGCCTCTTTGCCAACACTTTGGCCAAAATCTGTAACTCAGTGTTTAGCAGAGTTATGGGCTGGAAGTTTCCTATGTCATCCCCCTTATTCTCGTCCTTCCTGACTTGTGTGACTACGCCCCTGGTCACAGAAGTGGGAATTCTCCCGTTCTGTTGCCAGGTGCAGTAGACCGCTTCCAGGAGACCGGAGAACAAGTCCGGCATTGCTACGTAAAATTCGTAGGGTAGACCGTCGAGACCTGGAGATTTGCGTTTGCCGCATTGACTTAGCGCGTCCCCTATCTCAGCGGCTGAAATCGGCTTTTCGCAGAACTTCGCCTCGCTGTCCGAGAGTCGTGGTAAGCCGTCGAGGTATGGACCGAAATCCATAGCCCCTCCCGGCGCGCCGCCCTGCCCGAACAGCTGAGCAAAGGGCCGCTGAAATGCCGCGCACATCTGCTTCGGCTCACGTATCACGCATCGTACGTTCACACATCCAACTCTTATATTGGCCATGTTGGTGCTGAAAAGTTAAAAGAAAAGGAAAAGAAATCACTCACCTTTCGTCTCCTGGGGACCAGGCTGCACGATTTCCATGGGGGTGTTGGAGGGGTTGTCTGAGTGAGTGGTGGTTTCTGGCAGGGTGGGGACGGAGATGTTTGGGGGGGGGATATATTTGAAAAGGATGCGGTTAAGTGGTTTCACGCGGGAATTCCTCACATCCTTTTCAAATGATTCTTTTAGGGACCTATAAGTTTGTATAGGGACCCTAATCAGTTTTAGGTTAAGTTTTTTGTTATTTTTAATAGAGTGGGCGAAAGTTTTCCCTTCGTGATGGCCTCCATTAGTGTTTTGTTTTCAGTGTTTATGTCAGTGTAAGTGTAATTTTCTTGTGTTGTGTTTGTTTTTGTCTGTAGTTCGTTTGTGTGCTTTCGTTTTGTTGTAGGTATTTTGTTTTCAGGAGGTGGGGGTTTTGTTTGTGATGTGTTTGGTGGTTGTATGTTTGTGGTAGTGTTTGCTGGTTTTTTTGTTTATGTGGTGTCTTTTCTTTCTTTTCGAGCGATGGGGTTCTCCCTCGTCTTCACTGGGTAATGACGAGATAGCCTCATCTGTTGTATCGTCTGTGTGATTGGGGAGGGGTATGTCTTGGGGAGCTGTTGTGTCTGTATGTGATTTTGCAGTGGTTTTAGGTGGAGTGGGGTTGGGTGGGACTGTGTTTGTTGTGGTTATTTGTGTGTGTTGGTGTTGTTGTTGTTGTTGTTGTGGTGGTGTTGGTGGTTGTGTTATTTTGATGGGTGTCGGCAGAAGAGTCTTTTTTTTTACTCATTAATTTAGGACAGGAAGCCCTCAGGTGACCCCTGCTAAAGCAGTGGTAACATGAAGGCCGCTTACCCTCAACCGAAAAGTTTATGTAGGTGAGTCCGTCCAGGAGTACACGTTGTGGGATCATAGCTATTCGCTCTGGGCTCATTTGCACCAGAACTTCAACGCTAGTCCCATTAAATACATCTCAGGGGGACTTTCCTACTGAAAGTATTCTGTCTTCATCAAAATTGATGAAGCCGCACAGTATCCACTATATGTTTACCTTTGGTGTGACACTCGTGATTCTAATCTTTTGTGTCCTTTTTCCCATGTATGTAGGGAAAAAGGTATACAGGTTGGAAACAATTGGCGACACAGAGAAATTTTGAGCCGTCAATTGATCCTTCGTGAGTACCGAAATACTCCCAAAGAGTTTGCCTCTTTGAATGAATGAAATATCATTCATTGAATTCTTGAAAACCAGTTCAATTTCTTTCTATGACAATTGGACTGGTTTTCGGGTAGGATTGGAAACTGTCCTAAAAACTATCGTTTTGAGAGCAGTTTCCTTACGAATTTCTACAGGGGAATTGATGCTGAAAGCACCATTCTTTTAGAAAGTAACATATCTCCTAGCGTCCTTTAGAAGTTGTTCGGAATTTGATATGTCGAGATATGTTAGTTCCTCCTTTTTCTGAACTGTCTGTGCAAAGGAGATTTTCGGTTTCTTTGTGGAATTATCCGTGTTGGTGGTGTTGTCATTGTTGTTGTTATTGTTGTCGTTGTTCTTGTTGTCACTGATGTTGATATTGTTCGTATTTTCCTTGGTGTTGGTGTTGTTGTTGTCTTTGATGCTGGTATTATTGGTGTTGTCTTTATTTTTTTCTTTGTTGTTGTTTTGATTGTTGTTTTTATCATCATTATTGGTGTTGTTGTTGTTATTGTTGTTGTCATTGTACTGTTTTGTGTCATTTGTGTCGTTTGGATATGAATTTGTTTTTACAATTTGATTTCGTCTTTCCATCTCCATAGTATCTATGGAGAAGGAAAGGGAAAACGATGTTGACTGCGATCTATGTAGTCTTACTGTCTCTCCACTACCATTATCGCCAAACGCAGCGATCATAGCGTAATCAAACTTCTTACGATATTTTTTCCAAAATTCGATGGAGAAAAATTTTCCAAACGAATATTTCGCCTCTGTAGGGGCGAAAATGAGTTGACCCACCACCAGAGAGTCCAGACGGGGGGTCAAGTTACACAATAATATAAAATTTAACTGAAAACTCACGGTTTTTCTTACATAAATTAACGGAAACTTCTCCGCGAAGTTACACACGTCTGGTAGAGAGAGAGAGAGATAGATATCATAAGGGTTTAGATCGATATCGCCAGCTTAGTGATATCTAGTGATATCAATTTTGTTTAAAATTTGCTCAAAAAATTTTATTTCCGAAAACTAAATTTCCGGGTCGGTGCCGGTATCCTACGTCTAGCATTAACTGCTATTCTGCCGTCAAGTGACAGCAGCAGTGGCCGACTGGCTGGGGTGGTGTTAATGCTTAAAAGTAGCATGACATAATTCAAGAAAAATTTTGTGAGGTAATTATAATTCTTTCTACATTTGGCACAAGGCCAGCAATTATCCCAGTGCATTACTAGTACTTTATTTTTATCGACCCGGTAAGGATGAAAAGCAAAGTTAACCTCGGTGGGATTTGAACTCAGACCATAAAGGGCCGTAACTCTTTGCTGCAAAGCATGGCGTCCGACCTTCTACCGATACTGAACAATACCCAGTTGAATTCGATTTTGTTGTTTACAATTTGCTCAACAGCCAGTATCCTCCTAGTTTAATATATATAAATATCATATATATATATATGTATATTTATATATATATATATATGTGTGTGTGTAAAGGCATGGCTTAGTGGTTAGACCGTCGGGCTTTCAATTTGTTGGGAGTTCTATTCTCGAACTTTATTTCACGATGCTCCAGTTCACTCAGTTGTAGAAATCAGTGGCCACGTCACTGGTGCCAAGCTGTATCGGTCTTTGCTTTTCCCTGGGACAACATCAGTGTGGAGTGGAGATGGAAAACTGGTTTGTATGGGCGACTGGTGGTCCTCCACAAACAACCTTGCCCGGACTTGTGCCACGAAGGGGAACTTTCCAAGTGCCAATCCTATGGTCATTTGTGACCGAAGGGGGTCTTTACCTCTTTATATATATATATATATATATATATATATATATATATATATATATATATATATATATATCACCTTGATCACCTTGACTGACCAGTCTGATCGGCGCCGCTGGTCACAGCACGTCGTGCTGTTTTAGCCGTAAGATAACGCCATCCCACTAGCTGGGCGGACAGGCCGGTACTCATTTCTACAGCTGAGTAAACTGGAGCAACGTGAAATAAAGTGCCTTGCTCAAGGAAACAACACATCAGCCGGTCCGAGATATAGATAGATAGATAAATAGATAGATAGATAGATAGATAGATAGATAGATAGATAGATAGATAGATAGATAGATATGCATACATATATATATATATATATGTGTGTGTGTGTGTGTGTGTGTGTGTGTGTGTGTGTGTGTGTGTGTGTGTGTGTGTGTGTGTGTGTGTGTGTGTATGCATATCTATATCTATATCTATCTATATATATATATATATATATATATGTAGGAACGAGTAGGACCCCGACGGCTCAGCTCAAGCCGTTTCGACGGCTAATTCTGGACGTCCAGAATTAGCCGTCGAAACGGCTTGAGCTCAGCCGTCGGGGTTCTACTCGTTCCTATTACCCACTCTACTACCCTAAGTATTGAGTACTTTGGTGCGTTATGGTCCATCTGGTTCCTTACCACATTTCCTTCGTTATATATATATATATATATATATATATATATATATATATATATATATATATATATATATATATATATATATATCATAAATCATGTCCTTAGAATCTCTAGATAAAATATATACCATTTCTTCTCCCAATTAGCATAATTAATCATATAAAAAATCAATTAGACCAAGCTATAAGAATAAAGGCTCCTATGAAGAAATTTTCGACAAATAACCGAAAGCGGCCTCTTCGCGGTGACCCCGATAGAGTATTTATCCAACATTTCAACAGCATGTGGAAACTGACTAAATATACCGTCAACCATACACAATTAGGTGCAAATTCAAACTTAGAAGAATTATATCTCTACCATGGTTTCGTCCGTATTTTTAGACATCCAATAACAGGATATGTCTAGAGTTTCGGACTCATCAAGAACGAACTCTAAATTAGACATTTAATTTTCCAAAGTGATCGCGCCAAAAATAGATTTAAAAATGGCTAAGAATCGTGACGTGGCAGTGGTCAAGTTAGAAAGAATGTGATTAGTTGCTTACGGCGGATAGGCTTGTTTCACATTTCTCCTAAGTTTGAATTTACACCTAATTCTGTATGGTTGACGGTATATTTAGTCAGTTTCTACATGCTGTTGAAATGTTGGATAAATACTCTATCGGGGCCACCGCGAAGAGGCCGCTTTCGGTTATTTGTCGAAAATTTCTTCATAGGAGCCTTTATTCTTATAGCTTGGTCTAATTGATTTTTTATATGGTTAATTATGCTAATTGGGAGAAGAAATGGTATATATTTTATCTAGTGATTCTAAGGACATGATTTATGATATATTGCTCTGATTATTTAATTTATTAATTCTTCATTGAGCTACAACGTGACCGGTTGCAAAACATATATATCTATGACTTTATGTATATGTAAACCTTTATATATATATATATATATATATACTAGTAGAGGTACCCGACGTTGCTCGGGTATTAAATAGCATTTATGTCAATACTTCAGTGCTACTTCGAAAACTATACTTTTACAAAAGCATCGGCTTTTTCCAAAAGGGGGTTCCTGCCCCCAGGGTTCCCCTACTCAATATGTGCCAATTCTGAGAGTTCACATTCATCTGTAGGACAAACGTAGCCCATGTGTCAAGTTTTGTGAAAATCGGTTGCGAACTCCAGAAGTTATGACGTTTTGTTGCATTGCACTGCAGTGCTTCAGTCGACTCCAAGGAAATGGTTAAAGCAGGTTATCTGCCGGGAGGCCCTATAATCAATATCTGGGAAAATGAAAGTGCCCATGACCATCCGGAGTACATAAGTAACCTATGTCTTAAGTTTGGTGAAAATACTGTAGAAATGCATAAGGTTTATACATACGCGTGCGTGCGTACGTGTGTGTGTGTGTGTGTGTGTGTGTGTGTGTATGTGTGTGTGTGTGTGTGTGTGTGTTTGTTTGTGGGTGTGTATGTATTTGTGTGTGCGTATGTATGTGTATGTCCGTCGGGGCATACGTATGTACTGGCCTAAATCTTCACTATTTACTTTTACTATTTTAATAACATCTGTCATTTTCGTTTTCAATTTTATTTACATCATTCTTAAACTCCGAGGCTGGAAATAATTCTGTTATGTTAAATAGAATATTAGTCTAACGATTCCATTTATACCATAAACTTGGTCTTGTCTTTGCATGAAATTGTTCTTATCGGTCCACATAACGACGTATTATCCTCGCTTTTTTCCGTCCATTGCCAGGGAACGTCTTCACGAACCAAAATATCGTCTTCCTGTTTTCGTTCGGTTGCAACGTTTCTCAAAATATTTACTTCTGCGTTCACAGATTACTCTCAGTTCAATTTGAATGGGAAATTCCTGTTTCATCGATTTTCTTCGTAACCATGGAAGCTTGTAGCTTGAAAGTCGACCCAACGCCTCCTCGGGTCATTCTGCATAACTGTGTAAATTTTCGCTGCATTCTACCAAGTCATTTTGACGTTTATCCGACTACACCTACTTACTTAAATATACAACGTCCCACCACTTCCAATTTATATAGTAGATGTATATGTATGCATATCTATATCTATCTATCTCTATCTCTCTCTCTCTCTCTATCTCTCTCTCTCTCTATATATATATATATATATATATATATATATGTGTGTGTGTGTGTGTGTGTGTGTGTGTGTGTGTGTGTGTGTGTGTGTATTAAAACGTAAGCTAAAATCTCTATTTTATTTAGGGGGCTATAAGTTAGACCGACTAAAGTAAGTCGGTTTTACTCATAGAATTGCCCTGGAATTAAAATAACAACATTGGTCATTTCAAGACATGGGAATAACCAATGCTGGAAGAATTACAATTACAGATTTCGGACTTCATAACTATTATTACTGTATACACACACACACACACACTGAATATATATATATATATATATATATATATATATATATATATATATATATATATATATATATATATATATATACAATGATATTAAATAAATGGAAACTATATTTATAACTATAGTTTCCATTTATTTAACATCATTGAATATTTACTCCAGCACTGTTGAGTGCTCTAAATCAGTTATAAACATTTATATTTATATTTGTCGGATTTCCAACAAATTAAATATCCCTTCTACTTATATATATATATATATATATATATATATATATATATATATATACATATATATGTGTGTGTGTATATACACATATATATATATATTCATTTTATTAAGGCTAAATACAGGAGTTTCACCTATGACAAGGTCATCAGACAAGAATTAACGTTTCAACACCAGACACAGTATGATGGTACATTGATATTTTATTCCTATTCTCTATATACTCTTTATAAATATATATATATATAGTTATATATAGTTATATATAACTTTTAAATCAGTTTGTATGATGAGCATCCGGTTGTTTGATAACCTAACTGACCGTTCTACTCGTTGAATTAAGGTGTAAGTAGCCGAGAATGCCACAAATACGGATATTTTTAATGAGATTCTGGAACAGCTTGCTCATGAAATTAACACATTAGGAACTGAGAAATCTACTGACAGGTCTACCGTTAATATAATTTACATTGTGACAGTATGTGAGACGACCAGACCTTTGAATTGCAGATCGGTTTCTATGCTGTTTCCGCTGACCTATGAAGGTATGGTAAAAGCATTTGCCTGTGATGCAACTCAGTGGAATCAAACCCGGGAAGTCATGAAGTGGTGTCTATCAACTCTGTAAACCGCAACAGAATTGTGTAAATAGCTTGTAGTGCTGTGTTCAAATCATTCCCGGGGTATCACTTTAAAACTATGAGGCTACTCCAAGCAGATTTATACTCGAAAATCTACCTTCTTCTTCTTCTTCTTCTTCTTCTTCTTCTTCTTCTTCTTCTTCTTCTTCTTCTTCTTCTTCTTCTTCTTCTTCTTCTTCTTCTTCTTGACAGGATTCTAGGGGCAGAGTCCTAAAACACTCATTCCAGCTGGTCCTGTCAGAAGCAACCATCTCCAACTGATCCGGCTGGATCCCAAAGCGTGACCAGCCAAGCTAATGAATGTTATCCGACCATCTTGCTCGGAGTCTACCGCTGGGTCTCTTGGTCGGCTGGTTTTGTCCTTAAAATCTGTTCAGCAATTCTTTCCTTAGACATTCTAACCACATGTCCATAGTATCTGCGTGTGATCTTTCAATTCGGAGAAGTAGCGGCTCTATCTGGAGTGACTCTCATTATCGAGTAACGTTACTCCAAAGGCCCTTCTGAGGAATCCCATTTCGGCCGCTTGTATTCGCGATCGTTTTCTTTTGGTCATTATCCACCTAAGATTCATGACCATAGGTAAGGGTTAGCACATACACAGAATTGAAGATAGCTAGTTTGACTCTTACGCCAACATTTTACATATGGCCCGAGTCTGTTACCAGTTTTATGCAGTCCTATATTTTACACCTGGCCTGAGGGTATTACCAGCTTTATACAGCCCAATATTTTATATCTGGCTTGAGTCAATTACCAACCTTCTACGAAACTACTTCTTACATGTACATAGACGAAGCCTTCAAGTCTGAATCTCTTAAACATTAATAAACTACCAAACTCAGGCAATAACAACTCTAGCTATCAGCTTATCAATGAATAGTTGCCTCCAAAACCCGTGAATCCCTTATCTCTTATCGATAATCCTAAATGCTATAAAATCTTTATCTTGGATTATTCATCAAAGGTTTAGTCACGTATTGTCTAGACATCATCAAATTGTCTTTCCGTTCTAAAACAGTCTATTACTCCTCAAGAAACACAAATCAATAGCCACATCTATCGGCTTTCTCCACTCCAGCTCCTCACCTAAATCAACTAAAAAGATCTTCTATCTTTATAAATCAACTACAGATTCACTGCCAACCTTTTAACCCAATCATCATTTCTATTCCATGTGTAATTAAGCGACTTTCCGCTATGCGCCATCTTTTTCACAACGGTGGTGTCTTAATTCTCCGGCCGTGTGTGTCTGTATGTGTGTATGTGGCTGCGCGATATATATATATATATATATATATATATATATATAATATATATGTTGTGGACGAATGTTCCAGTTGTTCGTGAAATTGACGTGTAAGTTGCAGAGCATTCCACAGACACATGTATGCATGTATGTTTAACACACACACACACACACACACACACACACACACACACACACACACACACACACACACACACACACACACACACACACACACACACACACACACACACATACACACACATATATATATATATATATGTGTGTGTGTGTGTGTGTATATATATATATATATATATATATATATATATATATATATATATATATATATGTATTTATATATATATGTATTTATATATATATATGTGTGTGAGTGTGTGTGCATGTATGTATTCACGTATGTAAGTATGTATGAATACAGGGTGAACCATCATTAAACTTGCTGGCTACAAACAGACATAATGACGTGCTTACAAACGAACAGCATTTTGAGCATTTAATGTAACTATATGAAAGACATCGAAAATGTCGTCAGTTTTGAAAACACGATGTCGGACGTTGATTGTAACATCAACACTAACACAAACACCAATAACATGCAAAATATAAACAACACCAACCAGAACAACAATAATGACAACAAGAACAACAACAGCAACAATGATAACAACAACAACAACACCAACAACAACAGCAACACGAACAACTCTACGAACAAGGAAAAGATTTCTTTTGCTCAAACCGTCCAAAAGACGGAACTGTTCACATACCTTGACATTTCCAATGCTAGGGAAATGTTAAGCGATGCAAAACAATACGTAACTTTTGGTGAGAGTGGTGCTTTCAGCATCACTTCTCCTCAACAGTTACGCAGAGAAACTGTTCTAAAAACAGTAATTTTTAGGACGGTTTCAAATGTGTCGAAAAAACCAGTTCAGTTATCCCAAAACGATATTGAACTGGTTCTGAAGAATTCGATGAAGTATATTGCCTTCATCCAAAAAGGGAAACTTTTTGGAAGCATTTCGGTGTTGTTGAAAGACCAATTGACAGCACAAAAATATTCTGTATCGCCGATTGTGTCCCCCCTTTACACCTTTTTCCCCACATATATGGGAAAAAGAACTCAAAAAATAAAAATGTTGAAGATTGCACCAAATGTAAACGTCTTGTGGATTCTAACTGGCTTCATCGATTTCGACGAAGACACCATCATTTCGGTGGGAAAGTCCTCCAGAGGCACATTCAATGGCACAAGCATGGAAGTTCTGGTCCAAATGAGGCCAGAACGGATAGCTAAAATACCCCAACGTTTGCCTCTGGGTGGAATTTCACACATAAACATTTGTTGAGGGTAGGCGGCCTTCATGTTACCACTGTTTAAGCAGTGGTCACTTGAAGGCTTACTGTCCTCAGTTAACTAAAAAAAAAAAAAAGAGGCACTACTGCCATCACCCAAAACAACGACACAACCACCACCACCACCACCACAACAACAACAACAACAACAACAACACGCAAACACAACCAAAACAAGAACAACAAACCAACCTGCAAGCACAGTCCCACCCAACCCCACTCCACCTAAAACCACTGCAAAAACACCCACAAACACAACAGCTCCCCAAAACATACCCCTTCCAAATAACATAGACACCACAACGGACGAGGCCCCCACATCATCTCAAAGTGATGATGAGGTAGAGCCTCTCCGTTAGAAAAGAAAGAAGAAAAGACACCACAAGAACAAAAAACAACAAACATCACTACAAACATACAACCACCAACACAAACAACACAAACATTACAAACAACCCCCCCCCCCCCCGTCCCGAAAACAAAACCACGACATCACTCCAAACGCAAACACCTACAACAAAACGAAAGCTCCCACAAGAACAACAGACAAAAACCACCGCAACACAACAAGAACATTACACATACATAAACAGTAAAAACAAAACTTTAATGGAGGTCATCTCCAACGACCCTTCGGTGAAAACCGAAGCGAAAACTTTTTCGAACTGTGTAGATAAACCTAATTTAAAGATGATTAGGGTTCCTACGGACACCTATAAGTCTTTAAAGGAAAACTTTCCTAAGGACGTGGGTAATCCTTGTGTTAAACCCATTAACCACGTCCTTTTAAAAAGTTTCCCCACCATCACCGCCAGAAACCCCCACCCCAGACACCCCCACCCCAGAAACCCCCACCCCAGACACCCCCACCCCAGACACCCCCACTCCACCAAACATCTCCGTCCCCACCCCGCCGGAAACCACCACCCACCCAGACAATTCCTCTAACACCCCCATGGAAACCGTGCGGCCTGATCCCCGGGAGACGAAGACGTGAGTGTTTTCTTCTCCCCTTTTAACTTTTCAGAACCAGCATGGCCGATATAAGAGTTGGATGTGTGAATGTACGCGGCCTGGGGATGCCCTGGAAACAGGGAAAACTCTTAAACGACCTCAGGTCGCACAGTATGGATGTAGTAGCCATTTGCGAGTCCAGGATCCACAGCGAGCGGCAGTTGGCCCCCATCTTCGATGACTTTGAGATCTACGTGTCTCTCTGTCAGCCGGGGGGGGTGGGGGCGGGGTTGCCGTTTTGCTGCGGAAACACCTGGGCCTCGTAACACAGACGGTACATCTGGACCCGGAGGGTCGACTGGTGGTCCTAGACGTTGACGGTAGTGAAGGTGGAGTCTTCAGGCTGGTGGCCGCATATGCCCCATCCGGGACACCGCGGCCAGACTTCTTCAAACATCTAGAGACTTTTCTGGAAACTTCCTGCTCCTTGCTTTTAGTGGGGGACTGGAATGGAATCCTAGATGCACGTTGGGACTATGTGGGAGCACCCCCCTTTATCGGGATAAAGGGGGGTGTAACATCCTCAAACAGTTAATCGGCCGATTTGACCTGGCCGATGGATATAGACTAGATTTTCCGACTGTGCCACTGTGGACGTGGACTAATCTTAGCGGAACATCTAGATCGTACCTAGATAGGGTTCTAGTTAGAAATAAGGATAGGGAGATGTTAAGCTGTCCACAAATGTTCATGGTTGCCTAGTCAGATCACAAACTAGTGACCTGCATGGTCAACCTTGATAGAACCCATAGACAAGGACCCGGCTATTGGAAGCTGAACTTGTCGTTACCGACATGCAAAACCTACAGTAGACGGATTAGCACTTTAGTTAAACAGCACTTGACAGGGGCCATTGTCAACAACAGATGGTGGTACTCTCTCAAGAGGGCAGTTAGATTAGACTCGTTAGTTTTTAGTAAAGAATTAGCGTTAGATAGAAATAGAACCGAGAAAGAACTGGTAGATAAACTAGAAGTGGCAATTAGAAGTGGCAACGTAGCCAGCGTGCTAGCAACGAGAACGGCCTTGGACCAGGTCTTTGACGCAAAGCATGAGAGCTGCGTTGTCAGAAGCAAAATACGTGCTCTGGGAAACGAGGGAGCCAAAGCTGTTAGCTGGCCCCGAGTGATGGAGGCAAAAAGTGGCAACAGGTCCACGATTCGGTCTTTGAAGGACCAAAGCGGACGCGTGATACGTGAGCCAAAGCAGATATGTGCGGCCTTTCAGCGGCACTTTGCTAAGCTGTTCGGGCAAGGTGGCGCGCCGGGAGAGGCTATGGATTTCGGTCCACACCTCAACGGCCTACCGCGACTCTCGGACAGCGAGGCAAAGTTCTGCGAAAAGCCGATTTCAGCCACTGAGATAGGGGACGCGTTGAGCCAATGCGGCAAACGCAAATCTCCAGGTCTCGACGGTCTACCCTACGAATTTTACGTAGCAATGCCGGACTTATTCTCCAGTGTCCTGGAAGCGGTCTACTGCAACTGGCAACAGAACGGGAGAATTCCCAGTTCTGTGACCGGGGGCGTAGTCACACTAGTCAGGAAGGACGAGAATAAGGGGGATAACATAGGCAACTTCCGGCCCATAACTCTGCTAAACGCAGAGTTACAGATTTTGGCCAGTGTGTTGGCAAAGAGGCTGGCGCTTGTCGTCGAAAACCTGGTGGGAGAAGCGCAGACATGCGCAATCCCGACCAGGTCCATACACGACAACCTCCACCTCATGCGATACATAGAGAGGGTAGGGTGTAAACCCGGCTTCGGTGGGGCCCTGATCAACTTGGATCAGTCTAAGGCTTTCGATAGGGTTGACCATCGTTACCTGGATGCGGTGCTCGAAGCGGCAGGCTTCGGACCGGTGTTCAGGGGCTGGATTGCTGCAATGCATAACAGCAACATCTGCTAAAGGGTTAAGGTGAACTGCTACCTCTCGGAGCCGTTCCATATCATGCGATTCATTCGACATGGATGCTCTCTCTCCTCCCTTCTGTACGTATTGACTCTCGAGCCATTACTGCGGAAGTTGGAGCTATTGCAGGGCATCCCTCTGGAACCGGGACCGCGGAAAGCGGCGTCGGCCTACGCCAGCGACTTGATAGTAATGGTGTCGAGCGCCTCGCAAATAGAGGAAGTCGGCACCTTACTGAAGGAATACGAAAGGTTCACAGGAGCGAAGCTGAACCGGGACAAGTCCATCGGTTTGAAACTCGGATCGTAGAGAGACAAACCGATGCTTTCCGATGGCGTCGTCGGACGCTGGACGGAAGGACCAGTAAAGCTTCTCGGGGTCTGGTTTGGTCCGGACCTCCAGGTGGAGAAGAACTGGAACGAGGTGTCGGCCAAGGTGTTTGCACTCACCCAGAAGTGGGCCGAGTGCAAGCTATCCTTGAAAGGTCGAGCGGAGGTGGCGAACACTTTTATAGCGTCCGCCATCAACTACCGCTTGACCTTCGTGCCTTGTCCAGCCAAAACGCTTGCCAAAATGGAGCGCGCGCTCTTCCAATTCCTTTGGAAGAAGCGGACTCCTTTGGTGAGAAGATCCATCTGCTGCCAACGCCCTTCCAACGGAGGGCTGGGGATGCCATGGCTGACGATGCGCAAACACGCGCTCAGGCTGCGGCATCTCTACGTATTCCTCACCGGACAACCAGTGTGGGCCCCGTTCGTGAGGCGAGCCTTCCTACGACTCGTCTCGCTGACCAAGCTGCAGTCCTGGGTCAAGCAAAGACCGAGGAAAATGGGCGACTGGCACATCGAATGTGCTCAGGCGCTCCCAGCACTCTGGCAGGCGGACCCGGCGATCAGTGGAGACTCCACTTCGTCATTCTATGTGTGCGACGACGTGCTCGGTGAAACTCTGGGCGTAGAGGAAGACGAACTGACCAGTCTGTTCGGTAGGACCTTCCGCCCGGGACCGATGGACAACTTCCAAAAGTCCCTGGCCTGGCAGTGCTACTGAGGAGCTCTACCAGTTCGAGACAAGCTCTACAGACATGGGCGCCCGGGCAGGGACCCTGCAAAAAAGATCTGTCCGAGGTGCGTGCGAGACGAAGAAACCGTCGCGCACGCATTCATACACTTCCCGGGCGTCACCGACCTGTGGGGCTATGTAGAACGACTATTGTCGCGGGTGGGACCAATCCGGTTGACCACCGAGTCCATTGTCATGATCAAACCGCCACCCTCCTTCAAAAACGAAGGAGAGGCGGTTTTCCTTTGTGTGATAAGCCAGATATAACTACCGTATTTTAATTGGAAGCCTTCACTGTGAAACGAATGCCGTGTGATGTATAAATACTTTGTGTAGACTCCTCTTGGGAAAATCTGACTGTCACCTATCTCCTAGAAACCTAAATAGGAGATAACCAAGTAAAAACTACGAGAGAGGGAAAGAAAGAGAGAGAGGAGGAGGTAGACAGACTGACAGGCAACCAGAGATAATGAGGATATGAGGGAGAGAGAGAGAGTGTGTGTGTGTGAGAGAGAAAGAGAAAGAGGGAGAGTGTATGTGTGAGAAAGTGAGAGAGTGAGAATGAGGGGAGAGAGGAGGAGAGAGAGAGGTGGGGACAAAACTACAAACGTGGATTGCAAGTAAACAAACTATCTACTTGCCAATGCTCTCATTGGGACAATTGGGAGTTAAGTGACATTGCCGTTGGCTGGGTATGAACCTTATGAGCTCTTGGCCAGTTGTCCGATAGGAACTTATGAGCTTATAGCGAGAGTAATAGGGTTGCATGAATGTAACAAGGAATACATTGTTTGTGTAGATAATATTTAATTAACAATGGTAGATAGTATAGTTGACATGTCAAAGTAATAGATGATAGAATGAAGCAAAGTTAGTAGTTACCGTTTTGATTGCCAGGCAAACGCGGCTGGCAGAGGACGCCTGGCTAAGGCCAGGCGCCTGTTGGCCAAATGAATGGCAGAGCCAAATGAGAGGCTCTTGACCTGGTGCCGAAAAGGCAATGAGAGAATGAGAGCTTAAAGTTGTTAGTTTTATAGGGTACTGACCGGAAGTTGCAGAAAGGGTTCCACCCCCTGTCCAGACGCCAATCCAAACAAGGGAGACAACCGCTACATAACCTCCCGCCAGAATTTTAGTGTATAAAAATCGAAATGAAAATATGTAGCAAGTTGGCGAGAATGTTGTAACAGGCGTGAAAACTACGACAAAAGAATGTTTGCAAAAATCAATGATAGATATCAAGGTAGTCAACCGCTCTTGGTCAGAGAACGACTGGACATCCATCTATCCATCACCCAAAGATACAATGTAATAAAGTAAGAGAAGAGCTCAAAGTTCAAATGTACAAAATATAGTTCACAGGTGTGCAATCACTTGACAGCAGGAAAGAAAGTGTGTTCCAGAGAATGAATGCAGGTGGTCTCTGTTCTGTGGTATATCGTGAAATGTCCAACCTCCGAATGGATTTTCTCACAGGAAGAGTGCTGCAAAAATAAATTCTCTGGCTTTGGTTGTTGGTGAAGCTGTGTTGATGTATTGCTGTTGCTGTTGCTGTTGCTGCTGCTGTTGTCTCGCTGAGTGAGCGTATTCGGTGTTTAAATTCACAGTAAAAAAAAAATTTTTTTTTTTTTTAGAAAAAATGAGTTGCGCAAAGTGCTAGAAATAGCAGCCGAAGTTGATGGTCGATGTTGAGAATGCGTTGACCTGGAAGGGTCAAGAGGCCAGCGACCAGAGAAATAAGCATTCTTAATAAATGCGCGGTTATCAACGGTAAATTTACATAGTAAATTTATAAACCGGCAAATAGAAGAATATAGCTTAAGGCTGAAGAATCCTTGGCGAGAAATGTTATCTCTGGCGTGCGGCTATGTCTGTGAGTAGAGACATCTCTGTGAATCGAGAATTTGTGCTGCCTACACGTGCCAATACAAGGTTGAAAAAAATAATATTTCTAACGCGCGAGAAAATGATAGTGCAATTTTGAAAGTGACAATGATGAAAAAGAAAGGCTTCACTCAGCATAATTATTGGTGTGAACTTTGGGAAAAAAAAAACTTGAACGATGAAGAAAACGATGAACAAAAAGGCAATGGTTCATCGAAAATAAATGTTCCTGTTGAAATGTTTTCTTAAAGAATATCAAATTTCTTTTTTTTTTTTTTTTCTTTTTGAAAGAGTTTGTTGTAAGAAACGAGAAACATATATATATATCGTGAAATGTTTTTTTTGTTTTTTTTGTTTTGAAAGTGTTCGTTGTAAGAAACGAGAAACATATATATATATTGGTGAAATGCGACAGTTAGTTGATGCGTGAGAGAAAAAGTCTGTCTGTGCGAATTCCACATGTGCGTGTGTGCGTGTCCTTGAGTATTTTCATAGTTTGTCGATAAATTTGCTGTGTATTCGTAATGTTACTCACACAAAACCAGATGTGCTATTTTTTTATTTTTTGGGGGTGACCACTTATAGCGATGAACGGCTGCGTGTTCGTATCACGTCAGGGTCACCAATATAGCGAGAGTAATAGGGTTGCATGAATGTAACAAGGAATACATTGTTTGTGTAGATAATATTTAATTAACAATGGTAGATAGTATAGTTGACATGTCAAAGTAATAGATGATAGAATGAAGCAAAGTTAGTAGTTACCGTTTTGATTGCCAGGCAAACGCGGCTGGCAGAGGACGCCTGGCTAAGGCCAGGCGCCTGTTGGCCAAATGAATGGCAGAGCCAAATGAGAGGCTCTTGACCTGGTGCCGAAAAGGCAATGAGAGAATGAGAGCTTAAAGTTGTTAGTTTTATAGGGTACTGACCGGAAGTTACAGAAAGGGTTCCACCGCCTGTCCAGACGCCAATCCAAACAAGGGAGACAACCGCTACAAGCTCTTGGCCAGTTGTCCGACATGAACCTTATGAGCTTTTGGCCAGTTGTCCGACATGAACCTATGAGCTCTTGGCCAGTTGTCCGGCATGAGCCTATGAGCTCTTGGCCAGTTGTCCGGCATTAGCCTATGAGCTCTTGGCCAGTTGTCCGACAAGAACCTATGAGCTCTTGGCCAGTTGTCCGACAAGAACCTATGAGCTCTTGGCCAGTTGTCCGGCATGAGCCTATGAGCTCTTGGCCAATTGTACGGCATTAGCCTATGAGCTCTTGGCCTGTTGTCCGACAAGAACCTATGAGCTCTTGGCCAGTTGTCCGACAAGAACCTATGAGCTCTTGGCTAGTTGTCCGACATGAGCCTATGAGTTCTTAGCCAGTTGTCCGACATGAACCTATGAGCTCTTGGCTAGTTGTCCGACATGAACCTATGAGCTCTTGGCCAGTTGTCCGACATGAACCTATGAGCTCTTGGCCAGTTGTCCGGCATGAGCCTATGAGCTCTTGGCCAGTTGTCCGGCATTAGCCTATGAGTTCTTAGCCAGTTGTCCGACATGAACCTATGAGCTCTTGGCTAGTTGTCCGACATGAACCTATGAGCTCTTGGCCAGTTGTCCGACATGAACCTATGAGCTCTTGGCCAGTTGTCCGACAAGAACCTATGAGCTCTTGGCTAGTTGTCCGACATGAGCCTATGAGTTCTTAGCCAGTTGTCCGACATGAACCTATGAGCTCTTGGCTAGTTGTCCGACATGAACCTATGAGCTCTTGGCCAGTTGTCCGACATGAACCTATGAGCTCTTGGCCAGTTGTCCGGCATGAGCCTATGAGCTCTTGGCCAGTTGTCCGGCATTAGCCTATGAGCTCTTGGCCAGTTGTCCGACAAGAACCTATGAGCTCTTGGCCAGTTGTCCGACAAGAACCTATGAGCTCTTGGCTAGTTGTCCGACATGAGCCTATGAGTTCTTAGCCAGTTGTCCGACATGAACCTATGAGCTCTTGGCTAGTTGTCCGACATGAACCTATGAGCTCTTGGCCAGTTGTCCGACATGAACCTATGAGCTCTTGGCCAGTTGTCCGGCACCTTGTCAATTTTAACCATCCAGCCATCTGCTTTTGAAATTCTTTCCAAATGTTTAATAATTTCACATAACAACTGAGATATCCTTTGGAGTTCTCAGTAATGACGTATAAAAAGGTAAGCAGTATTTGAGACATATCGGAAGTCCTTTCGTTATAAGTAAGACGTTAGGGTGGGGAATTTGACAGTATCGGTAGAGTGTCGGAGAACATGCTTTGCAACATAGAGTTACGTCTCTTTGAGTTCTGAGCTCAAATCCCATTGCCGTTAGCATTGCTTATAAACTACTAGTGACGCACTGTGGTAGATTTGATCGACTTTCCCCTCTCCCAAAATGGTTGGCCTTGTGATTAAATCAGAAACTGTTATCAGTAAGATGTCGTAGGTGAGTCCATATATCGGTAGAATCGTTAAAGCGTCAGAAAGGTTATTTGCGGTATTTAGTTACAACGCTTTACGACCTGAGTTCAAATCCCACTGAGTTCATCTTTGCTATTCATCCCTCCGAATGTTGATAAAATAAAGTATCAGTAAAATACTTGCGTTCAATTAGATAAAATAAAGTACCGGTCAATAACTAGAGGGACTGGTCGATTTAACCGATTAACCTCTTTCTCCCAATCCCACCCCCTAAATATGTTCTTGCCTTTTGCCTATGTCAGAAAACAAGGGCGGTAGATTAGTTGGACCGATGAAGCCTCAATAGGGCCGATGCACACTTTACGGTATTTGTTCCGGCTATTTACGTTCTGAGTTCAAATCCCCACCCCTAGGACAGGTATTACTTAACTCGACAGAAGGTGATCTCCGACTTGTACTTGATAGGCTTGATGCCGAGTGTGGCATGGCTGGAATGAAAATCAGCGAAGCGAAAAACTGAGACACTCGTCATCGAAAGGAAGCTTGGGCAGTGCACACTACATGTGAATGGAGTTCCACTGAAGCAGGTGAAGAAGTTCAAGTATCTCAGGGCTGTGTTCACAAGTGATGGAAGGCAAGGGGCTGAATTAAGTCCAAGAATTGCTGGAGCTGGTGCAGTCATGCGCCAGCTTCAGCATTCAGTAATCAGAAAAATGGAGGTAGGTGTAAAAGCTAAACTCGCTATCTTCAGTTCGGTATTTGTGCCAACCCTTCCCTATGGTCATGAATCTTGGGAAATGACCGAACGAATACGAATTCGAATACAAGCGACCAAAATTGGGTTCCTCAGAAGAGTCTCTGGAGTAACGTTACTTGATAAAGTGCGTAGTTCGGAGATCAGAGAGTCAATCAAGGTAGAGCCGTTACTTCTCCGAATTGAGAGATCACAGCTCCGATACTATGGGCATGTGGTTAGAATGTCCCAGGAAAGAATCGCTGGACACATTTTATGGGCAAAACCAACCGGCAAGATGGTTGGATAACATCCATGAGCTTGGCTGGTCTCTCTTGGGGATCCAGCCGGATCTGTTGGAGATGGTTGCTTCTGACAGGACCTGCTGGAAGGAGTGTAGGAGGACTCTGCACCTACGACCCTTCAGAAATATGTGGGCGAAGAAGAAGAAGAAGAAGAAGAAGAAGAAGAAGAAGAAGAAGAAGAAGAAGAAGAAGAAGAAGAAGAAGAAGTTCAAATCCCACCGAGATCACCTTTACTTTTCATGCATTGGGGGAATGTATGGTATAAAATAAGGTATCAGTCAAGTACTGGGGGGGTCAATTTACTCACCTAACCCCCAACCCACACGAAAGAAAAATATGTCTGGTCTTGTAACTATATCAGAAATAATTGTTTCTACTTTTGGCACAAGGCCAGCAATTATCCCAGTGCATTACTGGTACTTTATTTTATCGACCCCGTAAGGATGAAAGGCAAAGTCAACCTCGGCGGGATTTGAACTCAGATCGTAAAGGGACGTAACTATGCTGGAAAGCATGGCGTCCGATCCTCTACCGATACTGCCAATCCACCGTTAAGAAGAAGAAGAAGAAGAAGAAGAAGAAGAAGAAGAAGAAGAAGTTCAAATCCCACCGAGATCACCTTTACTTTTCATGCATTGGGGGTATGTATGGTATAAAATAAGGTATCAGTCAAGTACTGGGGTCAATTTACTCACCTAACCCCCAACCCACACGAAACTATATCAGAAATAATGATGTGTAAGATGGCACAGAAAGAGCTTGTAATATTGGTTTCTGATTTAGGCACAAGGCCAACAATTTTGAGGATGGGAAAATTGATTAAATTGACCCTACTGGTTTACTGGTACTTTATTTTATTGACCCTGTAAGGATGAAAGGAAAAATTAACCTCGATAGAATTTTAACTCAGATCGTAAAAGGCCGTAACTCTATGTTATAAAGCTCCACCGATACTGGAGCGTTGATTTCTAATTTAGGTACTTGGTCAACATAGAAAGACTTGGAGGGGTAGAAAAACGATTATACCGACCACAATATTTGACTGGTATTTTATTTTTCCATCCAGGAAAGATGAAATGCAAAGTCGACCTCAGCGTGATTTGAATTCAGAATAGAAAGGGCCGTAACTAAATGCTAAAAGCATTTTGTCCAATGCTCTACCGATTCTGTCAATCCACCATCTTAAAAAGGTCTGTAATATTAGAGACATATTGTATTGTTCCTTTATTGTTTGGTAAGACGTCATAGGCGTGTCCACATTGTTATGGAGAAAGTATAAAAGATGGTGAAGGAGGCGTGGGGTGAGATAGTGTTGTTAATGTGACACTAGCTAGCAGTCGGTCCTCGCTAATAGTAATACATCTTAAGAGGCTCCTACATAACAAACAAAAACGAAAAATTGGGGGAGGAGCACTGCCGCAAATAAAGCACGTAGTTTTAATCTAAACACCACCACCCCCAATACCTTTAGACAACTGCATTGTTGCTGCAGCTGCCGATAACTAATGCACAATATGTGCAGGTATAGTTAAACTGCATAACTGCATTTGCAGCAAAGGGATGTTAAGAGGAGAGTGTCTGCAGCAAACTGTGTTCCTCTTATACATCCGCTATACTAGTAGTTTGATACACGGTATATACATTGTGTTCTAGAGACTTTAGATAGAATCGTTACGGCGGGCGAATAGAAAGCCTTCTGGTCTTCGTTCAGGGCTCCCTACACTCCCAGTTCAAATATTCAAATTCCGACAAAATCTGCGTTTCCTTTTGTCCATTTGGGGGCCGATAAATAAAGTGTGAATCCAGTCCAGTCCAGCCCAGCCCAGCCCAGAGTAATAGATTGGCGGAATTGGTAAAGAATTGAGCAGGATACTTATTATCTGTTCGGTTCTTTCCTCCTCACTCCCTCTCTCTCTCTCTCTCTCTTTCTTTTTCCCCTCTCTCTCTCTCTTTCTCTCTCTCTCTCTTTCTTTTCCCCTCTCTCTCTCTCTCTTTCTTTTTCCCTCTCTATCTCTCTCCCTCTCTCTTTCTCTCTCTCTCTCTCTCTCTCTCTCTCTCTAATATATATATATATATATATGTGTGTGTGTGTGTGTGTGTGTGTGTGTATATATATATATATACATATATATATATACACATACATATATATATATATATATATATATATATATATATATATATATATATATATATATATATATATATATATATATATCCATACAAAATACACACACTCACACACACACTCACGCACACACACACACACTGAATTGTACCTATAATTCAAAGGTCCAGTCACGTCACCGAGTGGTCAAGCTGGCGCGACCTGGCGATTTCTCTTAAAGGTTCGTTAATTTCACCAATATGAATTCAGATGGTCGAAATAAAAGTTGAATGACTCATCGTCGAAATCGACGGAGAATCCTCCGCATATTTATACTGTGTTATACGCTATTACATGAAACTCGATACTGAAAGATATATAATACAGGGTGATTAACGACGTGTTGTGTAATTTGATTTATTGGGCGCTTATACTTACCTTCTTTTTAAAGCTAAATTCCCAGGACATCTTCAGTTCCTGGGTAGATTTCAGTGAAGTATCCTGCTTCAAGTTGTATTAACTAACCTGGCCTTAAATTGGAAGATGAATATTAAAAGATTGCTTCTGGTCCTTGTGGTTCTCTGGTGTTCAGGAAACTTGTCAATAAATGTTTCATACTTTGATTCTAGAAAAGTGAAAAACCAAGATGCTAATATGGGTTAAAAATGTCATCATACTGGTATTGGTGGAATGAGCTGTTGTGGTGAGAGTTCTTATTCAGAGTAACTTCCCTCTTAGACAGGGAAAAGGATCACATCTAACTTGTATGTTTCAATTTTTTTTATATGGTTTTTACAGCTGGATGCCCTTCCTATGTGGGTGATGTTTTTTGAAGAAAGTAAATCAGTTATTAATATTATCAGGTGTATAAGAAACAGCTTTTAGACTCATTCTCTCTTATATACACATATATACACCGGGTTTGAACACAGAAGAACCAAACCCCAACTATCACTGCCTTCGTCTCTCTCGCTCTCCCCATCTTTCACTATTGTGAGAAAATGGGAGCCCCCGTGGTGGTCGCCCCGTTGGCGCCGGTGGATAGAATAGAGGTGTTTCCCCGGAGGATGATGAGGGAGACGCGCTGGAAAAGTCATTGCAGTTCGCGAGGCTCACACCTGTGAGTAACCAACTCTGTGTCGATTGTGGTGAGCAGGGAGGTGGCCCTAGGGCCAAGGACACCAAAAGTCTCCACTGCAACAGGCTCGACCGCAAACCTGTCGGAGAGCAACCGATATTTGGAGAGTTGTCAATGAAGATGTACACTACACTTCTCTGTCCATCAGTCACCTCCAGTTTTTAGACAAATTCCAGACCAATATTCTGCTTCAAGTTGTCAATGTATGTGACATGACATCCACTACACTTCTCTGTCCATCACTGCCATTTTCAATCTCTAGACAGATTCCAGGCCAGTATCTTAGTACAGGTTGTCAATGTATGTGACATGACATCTTCCACCTTCTCTGTCCATCACAGTCCCCTTCAGTTTCTGGATAGATTCTAGGCTGATATCCAGCTTCTAGCTGTTAAGATATGTGACATGATATCCACCACATTTCTTTGTCCATCATTGCAATCTGCTGTTCCTGGATAGCTTCCAAGCCAGTATCCTGCTTCAGATTATCAATGTACGTGACATGACGACCACCAGGTTTTCTCATTACGTGCCATGGATCCCACAGAACAAGTTTTGATGCTTCCTCTTCAGAATGTTGTAAATAATATCCTAATAGAGTCGGCAGTCTTTGATCTTATCACTGATTTTTGAGAAGTTTCCATACAAACATTCGTTTTCACGTGCTACTGTTTATATATGGGTACAGCGGCATATATTACTTGAAAAAAATATACAATTAAATGCATCAAGCACATCTATAGTACAAATAATCGACGATTAATCCTAATATTACTTATCTGATTTAAGATTATCCGACCAACTTCTCAACATGCAATCAATATTTAATTAGAAATACTGTGTAAACCAAACTCGAGAATAATACTGGCGCAGTAATTTGTCTATTGGTTACAATAACTGGATTATAATTTAGCCAAAAGACCAGCAAATTTAGGGGAAGGGCCAAGTTGATCTAATCAACCCCAGTACTTCATGGTGCTTTATTTTATCGACCCCGGAAGGCAAAGTTGACGTCGGTGGGATTTGAACTCAGAATGTATAAACAGCCAGAACAAATACTACAATAGTATCTTATCACGCCCGCCCACCACAAGAGATCCTCACCACAGGAGTGCCGCCGCCGTCACGCGTCTTCCTAGGGCGAATTCATGGGCTTTTCGTCATGGACCCGGTCAGGTCACGCCGCCGCCGACCTCGCATCCGTTCTGTCGTTCCTTTTCGAGCCGTAGCTGGCGGGTTATTGTATACTCTCACACATCTTTGAGTGTTGCCCGCCGCCGAACCGTGACTGGGGGATCGTCGTGGACCCTCTCGAGCCTTTGTATGTGTATCTCTTTATGCTGCCCATTGCCGAGCCGTCTTCGTTCGCCTCAAAATTTTTACGACTTGTGCCCGTCTATTGCCCAACCGTAGCCCGCTGATACTGATCCGCCAGCTAGGCGGTTCCGCCGCCAAGTCGTAGCTTGCGTGTCATGCCTGGGGAATGCAGATGTCCATGGTGATACTACTACTGCCAGGGTCTCCTGTCTATTATGTAGGGTAACTGTCATCGTACGAGTTCAATGAAAACGGAAAAGGGTGCTCCTCGTTGTAGTTTTCGATTTTCTGTTTTCGATACGGGTACGTACCTAGATGCCCTATATGCCGACGGCGAGTTCTCGATCTGCTACCGACCCCGCCGAGACCTCGTTCGTCCCGTACGTTAATGTCCGCAACCGACGCCTGCGCTTTCGTTTTCTTTCGCCAGCACATCCAGTTCTGCCAAACTAATATATAATAATCAAAAGTGAATTCGAATTATTGAAGAACATGTTAAAATATTACAGCCAAGGGGACACAAGTGTGGTTATCATTCGCTCTCCTTATTTAATCTCAGTCGGTCACTTTAAACAGTGTTAAAATGTATGTTAGCTTATAGTAAATTGCGTCAATACTGTTTTGTTTTGGTTTTTACAATGAAAAATAGTCGAACAGTTTGGTTATATAAACACCTAGAGACGGAAAAGTGGACAATGACACCAGTGGTACTTGAATTTACATCTGCAGCTTGCCGGACAACTGCGCTACCATTACATTAAAACGAGGCTGCGCTACCATTACATTAAAACGAGTCTGCGCTGAAACAACTTACTTTCAGCTAACATACATTCAAAATTCAAAATTTGCTCAAAGCTTCGTGAATACACACGTTACTCATACACACGTTAGCGTGTTGAAAAGAATTCTAGTATTACAAAATGTAGATGCAGTTAGTATTGAAGTTCATATCCATAAGCACCGATTCCGATGGCTGGGCTACATTGTTAGATTTGATGAAAGCAGAATCGCAAAACAAGTTCTTTATGGAGAGTTATTACCATGTGCAAAACCATGGAGAAAAAGTAGAAAAAGCAAATATCTCCTAGGATCACAATTCCAAACAGTAGAATTATCTTAGACCAGAAACGTTATTCTTATATAGGCAAATGAAAACGACGGGACCTCTACAAAGCATAATGAATAATAATTTCTACTATAGGCACAAGGCCAGCAGACTTGGAGGAGGGGAAAGTCGATTAAATCGACCCTAGTGTATTACTGGTGCTTTATGCTTTCGACCCCGGCGGCATTTGAACTCTATGCTGCATAGCATGGTGTTTGATGCTCTACCGATAATGCCAATCCTCCGCCATTTTAAAAAATAATAATGTTCAGTATGGCAAACCTGCCAACCTCTAAAAACCCCAACGGGGAGTACCATGAAAAAAAGTGCTCCAAAATGGGGAGAAATGAGGCAAAATAGAGAGATTTTACATAATGACAGCTATACCCATTTTCGCAAGAGAAGATATCTCTCACTCATCCCAAAGTGTGTGGGAGATGACCCCGTCCAGCGGGGGGAGTTTACAGGTCTGGTATGGTTTCCTTTTTTTTTTTATTTTACGATCGGACCTGTTATACAAATAAAATAGATCCCGCTACCCCCGTTTCGTTTGCATACTTTTATTGTATTTCACACATTGTGAACAATGGCGTCGTTGTTTACAGGTTTCCGACCACTGGTTCACAGAATTTACGATGTCGAGATTGACAAGGAATCATTTAGGCAACTCGAGCAGAACAAATACTACAGAGGTACTTCTGTTCGGGAACACTAGTTTATCGGTTTTCTCACCATTGTATCTTTCTTCGACATACCACACGGAAAGATATGCACGTACATACATACACACATACATACATACATACATACATACATACATACATACATACATACATACATACATACATACATACATACAAAGAGAGCATTTGTGCAACTCAAGCGGAACAAATACTACAAAGGTATTTCTATTCGGGAACACTAGTTTATCGGTTTTCTCGCCGTTGTCTATATCTTTCTTCGATATACCTCAGCGAAAGCTATGCACATGCATACATAATAAATAAATAAATAAATAAATAAATAAATAAATAAATATATCCATCCGTCGATCCATACATACATACACATGCATGCTTACATACAAGCATGCTTACATACAAGCATGCTTACATACAAGCATGCTTATATCATCCATCTATCCATACATACATACATACATACATACATACATACATACATACATACATACATACATACATACATACATACATATATACATACATACGTACAACCTGTATATTGGCTGTCACTTTGAAGGATACGCTGTTGCAATTGAAGAGCAGGAAATATCAACGAACAAAACAATTGATTGACAAAAGAGAGGGAAGTGCAGGAAAAAAACACCCAACTGTGACAACAGATATAGCTTCTGTGGACAAATCATCGTGGATGTTACCTACATCATAAGCAGCTGTTCGACGATGTCTTCATGAGGCAGTATCGGTAGAGCGTCAGACACCATGCTTTGCAACATAGAATTATGGCCCTTTACGTTCTGAGTTCAAGTCCCGCCGAGGTTAGCTTTGCCTTTCATCCTTACGGCGTCGATAAAATAAAGCACCAGTAATGTACTGGGGTAATTGCTGGCCTTGTGCCCAAAATAGAAAGAACTGGCTCCAAATGGAGCATGATGTAGTGGCTAAAAATGCTACACAATGCAGTCAACGGAAAGAATAGTCCCGAAGATAATAATTATGAAAATTTACAGCGATGTGGAGAGTATACTCACACATAATATAGTGGAATGTTTCAATCAAAACTACAGTGAAATGTAATCATAACCGACCAGACATAATGATATAGGACAATGAAAAGAAAGCGTGCACAGAAGTGGAAATCAGCTGCCCAGCAGATGTTAGCCCAGCCATCGGAGTCGGTGCTTGTGGATGTGAACTTCAATGCTGACTACATCGTTTTGTAATATTTCAGTGTCTGCTGTGTGAGTATTCGAGTGAACTCCGGGAATGCCACGGAGGCCCCACTGATGAAACGGTTCGAGGAGTTTAATGTGCTTGCGATAGACAACCCAGTTTTGACGGGAATAAGGGACAGAACACATACATTGTATACTGCAATTTTTGTCTCTTTTCTAATTCCTTTCCGGCTCCGAAGACGTACCCTAAGACTTGCATGCATAGACACACGGATACATACATACCTACCTATATACATACATGATGACTGCAAACTCTGCTAAGAGTATTGCACTCGCTTGTCAGATTCAGATGTGTGACGCTCGAATATGGCTTTTCAAGCCTGCTAGAG
>OZ024741.1:180276067-180293567 GCA_964016885.1 Eledone cirrhosa
TCCTTTTCCTTTTTCTTTTTCTTTCTTTATTATTGATGTTGTTATTTGAATTCTCCGTAATATAAATACAAATATCGAGTGTAATTTTGTCAATTATTCCGATGATTCGATTAGACATACACTGTATTTAAGATTGAGTGACACAACTTCAAGTAATTAGCAATCTTTAGATATCCTAATCAATGAAACAATTGTTAATACTGTAAATAAAAACCCTTTTTTGTACTGTTGACCATGTTATTCTTCACTCTTTCACTATATATATATATATATATATATATATATATATATAGAGAGAGAGAGAGAGAGAGAGAGAGAGAGAGAGAGAGAGAGAGAGAGAGGGGGGGGGAGAGAGATTTATAAACATATAAGATTTATACTAGACCGCTGCACATCGTTATCGTGGAAAGAAATATCTTATTGTAAAAAGATCTAACTATGTTAAAATGTTAAAAATAATATTTTAAAAATATTCCTTATAAAATATATTCATACAGAACTGCTATGACTTCCAGTCAACAAAGTGGGTGGCCACCAATTCAACTCATTATTTTCGATGGATTGGCAGTATCAGTAGAGGGTCGGACGCCATGCTTTCTAGCATAGTTACGTCCCTTTACGATCTGAGTTCAAATCCCGCCGAGGTTGACTTTGCCTTTCATCCTTACGGGGTCGATAAAATAAAGTACCAGTAATGCACTGGGTAATTGCTGGCCTTGTGCCTAAAATAGAAACAATTATTTTCGGGGTAATGCCGGGTAGCCATCTAGTATAGTGTGTGTGTGTGTGTGTGTGTGTGTGTGTGTGTGTGTGTGTGTGTGTGTGTGTGTGTGTGTGTGTGTGTGTGTGTGTGTGTGTGTGTGTGTGTGTGTGTGTGAGTGTGTGCGTATGATGGTGAATATAGCACCTTTAAAAGAATTGGCTGGTGACAGTTGAAATACCTTTACATAGATAGATATCTTTCTTTATTTGTCACAGGGCCGTACAAAAATGGGACATTACAAGACGTGACGGCGGGGCTTTTACATAAAAATCATATAACTTTAACATTAATAAATAACACTAAACTATATATAATAAAATACCTTTACATAGGTAGATAGATAGATAGACGGAAAACAGCTTTTCCTTTCGACATGTTTCGAATACACGACCGTTTTATCTTTTTCAATCAGTTTTCTTTTCATATTTGCAGTTTGTTTTGAACAGTAAAGTTCGTAAATCGATCGTCAACGTTTCTAGACCTTCACAATCTCATTTTCAGGACGGGATTACAGCTAACATTACTTCCATCTTTAATTGTCTACTTGAGTGGAGAGGCCTGTAGAGTATTAATGTATTATCTACTAATGTTTACATAACTAGTTTTGTTTTGTGCTGTTTGCCGTCATGCATTGTTGTAACTGCATGGTGAGAGAATAACATACTTGTATGAGAATAACATACTTATATAACAGTTGGGGTCGTAAAATTTACAACATTCACGTTCGTAATCGAATTTATTTAGCACATTCATCCCGAATAGTTTATTCATCTGTTTACATATTTGTGTTGCTGTAGTATATTACTAGCAGAATGGCCCGGCGTTGCTCGGGATTTTCTCTAGGGTTCTTATATATTTAATATATATTTATATCCTTATCGAGCCTCGTAAAATAAATACGTTTGTTTATATTTTGTTATTGTGAATGCAAAAATATCTGAACACCAATATATAATTATATATATATATAACAGTACAAAGAAGTACGGAATACCTCGGCCTCGGGATGGTGTTTACATTTTGTGCTTATAAGAAAAATTCGTTATAGATTACCAGGGTTTTTTTCCGTGCGAAGAAAATCAATACTTTATCGCGAAATAAATACTTTTGTTTATATTATTGTGTATGCACAAATATCTGTACACGAATATCTATATATATAAAACAGAGGAATGGAAAATTATTTGCCTATTAACCCAAGGTGACTTCACTTTTTATTAGGACTTCTGCATCAATTGGTGAACATACAACGAAACATTGAAAGGAGTAAGACAACACACTCTCCACCACTGCAGTCCCACATGCTTACTGCTCTGTAACTATTGCTTTCATTGTACCATAGCACAATAAATACATGTTCGGTTTGTCGAATGCCTTTTTACTTAACCTTATGTCTTAGCTTTCATGGGTTGAACACTTTACTCTCAGGCACCCAATTAAGTTAAACCCCTGGTAATCTATGACAAATTTTTTTTATAAGCACAAAATGTAGACACCATCCCCAGGCCGAGGTATTCCGTACTTCTCTGTACTGTTTCAGCAAGGAGGGATAAACATGCCAATCTAAGTTTAGAATCCCGAGCAATGCCGGGCCATTCTGCTAGTCTATATATATAAAACTGAGGATGTATGTCTGTGTGTGTGTGTGAGTTTGAAACCCTAAAACTCGAGAACCACCCAACCGACTGTTTTCAAACTTTACACATGTAATACTTATGTTTCAGGGAGTGTTCTGAGCAAAAAAAAGTTTCAAATTTTCAATGCCCTAGAGAGTGCATTGGGCGATTTAGCGATCTCTCTCTATAATTCTTAGTCTTTCTCTTTTTAGATAGATACATACATATAACGTCGTGCCCTTATAATATCTGTCCGTATGTTTGGCTGTCTGCATTACGTCACTTCCCACAGTTCCCTCTGCGTCCAGAACGCCCCCTTATAATATCTGTCTGTATGTCTGGCTGTCTGCTGCCTCCGGTTATTTAGCCACCCTTGCTCAAGACAAATCTCACACTCATTCCCCAAACAGTTGGTAAGTGCACACAACTTCTTTCTCACGTTTTAAGCCACAGTGTTGCATACTTACGTACCATCAGACCCTTACTTCTTTGCCAGCCGTGGTTGTGGCAATACTAAGCTTAGCTAAGGCGGTTATATATTTCACAATACCTTATCCCGTGCAACGCCGGGTACCACTGCTAATATATATATATATATATATATTAAAATAACAGATTAAAGTTTAATCAAAGAATCGCTGCTTTCACACTTAATAGGATCTTCTGAAACTAAAAAAATCAATCTGTAAACACAGATGTAAATATTTCGAAAAACGTTGCAACCGAAGGAAAACAGGAAGACGATACTTTGGTTCGTGAAGATGTTCCCTGGCATAAGAATATATATATATACACACACACTATATATACACATATACACACACACACTGATCGCGTCATAATGACTTAATGCAGACACCAGGCATACAGACAGATATTATAAGGGCGTGACGTTATATCTATGTATCTATCTAAAAAGAGAAAGAGTAAGAATTATAGACAGGGATCGCTAAATCGCCTAGGGCATTGAAAATTTAAAAAAATGTTTGCTAAAAACACGCACGGGACCATAAGTATTACATGTGTAAAAAAAACTAGGTTGGGTGGTTCTCGAGTTTTAGTGATTGGACAGACAGACAGACAAACAGACATTCTCTGTTTTAGTAATATAGATTAGTGCTAACTTAATGTTTAGTTTTATGATTTCATGCATTTTATATTAAGTTTTACAAGGTTTCTTGATAATGTCCTCTTCTATTCTTTAATTGTATTTTGTGTATATTTTTTCTGTATTATGCTACAGCTTGGCCCATAAGTTTATGAGAATACCTGCTGTTAATTAGTGTTTGTTTTATTATGTAGGTTACTTTGTGGATTCCTTCTGGCGTTTCGTTTGTTGAAAGTAATTTAAATGATCTTCTAATTAAGGATTTCGCCATTAAAAGTTTATATCTGGGAGAACATTTACTGCCTCAATGTATGGACCCATAACTCTTGAAGGAGTCATAGGGGCGCCGTAGTGACATACGGCGTGTCTTGGATTTTTGACACCTGGCAGATCCCATCACCTCCCCACAGGCTGGAAGACAGCCGATTTCTTCCAGAGAGAAAGTGATAGAGAGGAAGTGGGAAAGAAATATAGGGTACGAATCGACGCCAGTACTGGACTAGTACTTTTTTTTTTATCAAATTTGGAAGGATGAAAGGTGCAGTTAACCTAGGTGGGATTTGAACTCAGAAAGTGCAGGGAGCTGGAACGAATACCGCAAAATATTGTATCCAACGTTCTAACGACTCTGTCAATTCGCTGCCCTCCATGAAAATACATATTCATTTATTTCTGTGTTTGATGTAAACGGGTGTGCTGTGTCTTGTCTCCTATCTGATTGTTTGTCTAGAAATAGAGTCGTTGTATAACTAAAAGTTTTATTTGTATTATTATTGTTCTGCTGTTGAATGTTAGTATAAAACAGACCTGCCAACCTCTAAAAACCCAAACGGGGAGTACCATAAAAAATAAATGTCCCCACAACGAGGATAAATTATGCAATATGGGGGGGATTTTACATAATGAAAGCTATACCCATTTTCACAAGAGAAGACATCTCTCACCCACCCCAAAGTGTGTGGGAGCTCTCCCCGCCGGACGAGGAGAGTTGACAGGTCTGGTAAAATTGTTTTCTAGGTCTTCCTTAGATGTCTGGACGTCTTCTGCTGTGTCCATTACGATGAGCATATCGTCATGTCGTCGACATATCTGGTGTGTATTGTATGTTTATATCTTAATATCAATCTGCTGTCTATTCTAGCCACGTGCACCACACCTCCTGGAACGGAGATCCTAAGGGAGAATCCGTGTCTAATCCATCTTTTGGTTTATATAATTGTCCTTGTGAACAGAGAAAAGTTATTTCTCTATTTAGTTTCTTCAAGATTTCTCGGAGTTCTTCAGATGACCATATACAGTCTTCCCCCTTTCTCTCTTTCCCCTGTATATTGTGAACCAAAGTTGTCTACATCTTGTGTGCTGATGTATTTACTTAAGATGTTACGGGTCGGAAGGTGTTCGTTAATTTTTTCTTTTTCTGTTTGTGTTTTCCTGTTCCATAGATACATATATATGTTGGTGCTGAATTCTCTTTCAATGCAGGTAAAATAAACGACTCTTCCTCGTACATTTATTGCTGTGGTTATCAAATTTGTCCATGAAAGCTTTCTCGGAAATTATGACTTTTTATTGTTTGTATTCCTTCTTTACATCTGAAGATTCTGTTTATTCAGCTGCTCAATACCTTCCAAATAAGTAAGGTACATGATCCATTGTTATCATTTGATCAGGCAAAAAATAATAATAATAATGATAATAATAATAACCCATTATATAATAAACTTTTTTAAAAATTAGTAATAATTTGAGTATATCTCTAAGCTCAAATATTTCTTCAGTTACATTTCCACTTGAAACTTATCAAACAATTGTATGGCAAAGAAGCAAATGATAGCCTGCATCCTTGTCTATACAGAATTGCTTGAAAAATCATATATTATTATTTTCTCCTATGACATAATTTCTCAACGTTCTTTGGTGGAGCTGGAAATGTCTTGGGAGTCAATGTCTGACGCATGGTTAGATTAACTATTAAGCGAAATAAGCCATACTTATGGTTAAGGCGAGGCAAGCGAGGCACCATTTTATTAAAATTAATGTATTTGTCATTCCAAATTTCATTTTTGAGGAGGGGGGGGGGGGGGGGGGACATCATAATTTTTTTAATAATTAAGGCCCCAAAAGGACTTAATCTGGCCAATAGATCCAAAATTGAGGTTGTTGCTTGATCTACAACCTTCTCTAGTAGAACTGGAAATGTACGGGGTGGGGCAAGTGTCTGCCGGTAGATTCAGAATTGTGTTGTTTGATCCACAACCTTTTCTTGTAGATCTGGAATTGTCTTGAGAGTGTCACTTTCAGAGCTTGCTTTGTTTTCACACAATTTGAAATCCAGATCTTCTTCCTAATGTAGTTGGTGAACCATCTGTACAGCAGACACAGAAATGATCTCACAAAAGAACTTCTCGTTCCATGAAATATGATAAATTTTTGAAAATGTCTGAAGGCTTGACAATTGTTTCAAGAAGAGAAGAGAAGCGGACGGGGATTCTTTTAATGAATCTAAATAAACAAATCCTACAAATACCAGCAAGTGGTTCCTAAACTTATTAGGTCATGATGGAACTATTATGTGACTTTTATAAAAGTCGAGGAACTTTTTTTTTTTTTTTTTTTTTTTTTTTTTTACGGACAATCCCCACCACCTTAATTTTAATAAGACATTAAATGAAATAAAAATTGTTTCAGAGAGTGAATTTATTACACACACACACACACACACACACACACACACACACACACACACACACACACACACACACACACACACACACACGCGCGCGCACACACGCACACACACACACACACACACACACACATATTATAAATTCTTGTGAGTCAGAAAGAGTGTCTGTGAGAGAGAGAGAGAGAGAGATAAGAATCAATCCCAGTACTGGACTCAGAGTGCAGAGCACCCAAATGAATACCATAAATCATCTTATCAGATGTTCTAATTATTCTTCCAATTCACCGCCATTAGTATAGTCACGTTTCATTCACCCTCTCCCTTAAGTGGTTATGCATAATAATTGTTTCTACTATTGGCACAAGGCCACCAATTACCCAGTACATTACTGGTACTTTATTTTATCGACCCCGTAAGGACGAAAGGCAAAGTTAGCCTCGGCGGGATTTGAACTCAGAATGGCAAGGGCCGTAACTCTATGCGTCAAAGCATGGCGTCCGACCCTCTACCGATACTGATAATAATGATTTCTGAATTAGGCACAGGGCCAATAATTTCGTGTGGGTAAGGGTGGGGAAGTCGATTGAATCGATCCCAGTACTTGACTGGTACTTTATTTAACGACACCGGAAATATAAAATGCAAAGTTGACTACGGTGCGATTTAGACTCAGAACGTAGAAAGTCGTAACTAAATACTGGAAAGTATTTCGTCCAATGATCTACTGATACGACTAACCACCGATATCATTATACTTAATAATAAATGAGTGTTGCTTGAGTTGAATTAAACTATCTCGTAGATTATTATTTAAATACCGCTGTATATAGAAATGATGACACGATGAAGAATTATAAACTAGTCTTTGTAAAGAAATAACAAAAGGCCTGGGGCCATGTTGTTAGAATGAAGACAATAATACTTTAAGCTGATTTTCCTTTTCCAGTATCTGGTCAGCTGAGAGTTTGCACTCAGGCATGATTTAGAAAACTGAATTGAAAACAAGAACACTATTGAATTTCTCACGTAGCACAGAAAGAAAAGCTTCTAAAGTGTTTAATTCGTTTCATAAATTCTCTTTTGTTGGTTTCAGCTATTAGACTACGGACATGTTAGGGTACTATTATTTTGCTGAACATCCATGCTAGGGCACAATACTTTTACTGGTTTCAGTCATTAGACTGTAGTAATGCTAGGACACTACTCTTTTACTGGTTTCAGTCATTAGACTGTAGTCATGCTGGAGCATTACTATTTCCCTGGTTTCAGTCATTAGAGGGCTGCTATGCTTAAGTATATCCTTAAAAGGATTTAGCCAATAATATCAACGACAGTACTAATTTTTTGAAAAGTCTTCAGGTTCTTTTATCGATCTCTTTTTGTTGGAGTGCTAGTTTGTGGGACACAAATATACAAACACACACATAAATAACGACTTGGACGGACAAGCATACGCACACACACCTGCATGTGTGTGTATATATATATATATATATATATATATATATGTAGGAGGTGAGTTTTATTGTAGTACAATAAAGCAATGCAGATATCGGATAAGAAGCACTCTACAGTTTGTAGATTTGTTGATTTAAAACTGCACTATCCACAAGTGTTTTTTAACCTTCATATCATGTCTTCCTATTTTATCTGATGAAAACACAAATATTATTGCATGATGATATTTGTTTTTGAAATGCGCATAATAAAATACATGGAACTCTTTTAACCATCTTTTGTTCTTATACATATATATATATATATATATATATATATATATATATATATATATATATACAATACAAAGAAATACACAGACACATGCGAATACATACATATACATGCATATACCCACATATATCCCTGAATTTGTGTGGTGCCAACCTTAACCGTTGTTGCTCTATGAATAATAGGGACAAAATAATCTGAATGGATTAGATTGATTCAATATCAGAGCTATATAATACATTATAAAGAAAGAAGAAACATTAGATATAAATAAAAAGATATAATATACCTAAATTCCTTCATTATCGTCGACTACGTAGTTTCGTGGCTATTTTATATATATATATATATATATATATATATATATATATATATATATATATATATATATATATATATATATATATATATATATATATATATATATATGGTAGCTGCAAACTCTACTAAGAGTATTGCAATCGCTTGTCAGATTACAGAAAATGGTGCACCTTTACGCTACGGCCAGTCACACGAACAAGATCCTGAACAAGCAATGTCGGTGCTTTGAAGGTTTTTTTAAGTGGGGAAAGGCCTTGCATTCGACCAATCCCATTCTCTGAGCACATCGAAAACACTACCCGAAAAGGAGAACTTGTTAACATCATCGGATGCTTCCGAAGCCGCAGGGTATTATTATTTTTTTTTTATTCAGAGCTTCTCTCTCCTAGAAAGGTGTTGTGACAACAACTGGGGGCCTTTCACTCCCAGATGGGGGTAAAAAAAATACTATATATATATATATATATATATATATATATATATATATAGAGAGAGAGAGAGAGAGAGAGAGAGAGAGAGAGAGAGAGAGAGAGAGAGAGAGAGAAACGAGTAGGACCCCGACGGCTGAGCTCAAGCCGTTTCGACGGCTAATTCTGGACTAAATGAAAATTTTTATCCTGGTATATGAATAGCCGAGCTTCTCAGGGGGTAATTCCATATATGGTAAAAGTGATTGTCACAAGGATTGGTCAAAAGTTTGTTGTTGAGACACATAATTCTATCATGACAATTTGTGGAAGGAAGGGGTAGCTGAACCTGCCAGTAGAAGAAAGAGGGAGAGGGAGAGGGAGTGGAGGAAACCCAGTCGTGCGTTGATAGTGCCAACTACAGCAGGGCAGGAGATCAAGCAAGTATACTAGGGAGTGGGAGGGGGAGGAAGTCGAAACAAAAAGTAAATCAATATGGAGTAAATATATAGAAGAATACCAAGAATGTTAAAAATATTTTAAAAAAACAATTTCGGGTTACTATTCCCTAACGACAGTCATCAATTCTCTCACTGGTACTGCTAAACTATAGAAAAGTTTACTAGGTGGGACGGAATTGTAAAGAGACCAATTTAAGAGTTAGTAGTAATCAACCGAGTATATCTTACGGTGACAGGTCAACAAGTGGGGGGCCAAAATACTAAAGAAACTACCACGAAATAATAATTCAGAGTCCCGAAACTAATACGAAATAATTGCCTCCACCCTAGGCACAAGGCCAGCAACCACCCAGTGCAAAAAATAAACTAATACGAAATAATAATTCAGAATCCCGAAAAGGAATACTAATACTATCTCTAAGGGTGCCGCTACGATACAAAAATCCTAGTGCAAACTACATAAATGCTCGTACGAGGTATATGAAAAATTTGATACGGAAAATTAATTCAGAATCCCCCTTTTTTTAGTACTTTGGTGCGTTATGGTCCACCTGGTTCCTTACCACATTTCCTTCGTTATTTATATATATATATATATATATATATATATATATATATATATATATATATATATATTTCGTTTCTGAATTTGTTTAGCAAGATTCTTTATCTGAAAACGTGTGTTGAAACCGATATTGTTATGCTTTGGGAGGGTCATGTTGCCAATAAGAAACACACGCACCAGTAGCTTTCACTTCAATTTATTATAAATTAAATTTATAAATTTAGGAATTTATAAATTTCCGGTTGGTTGGTTGGTTGGTTCCACAACAAGACGATTGTTCATATATTGTCAACGTTCTTTCGTCACACATTCTGTGACCTCTTCAGTGACTGGGGATTCTTTACTTTGTTTTTGTGCCTCTCCTTTGTTCTGTCCTACGCCATCTTGTTTTTGTGTGTGTTGTGTGCTTAGTTTGCGCATGTGTTACATCCGGGTGTCTGTGTGTGTTTATATTTGTTTATTTATTTGTTTATTTACATGTTACTGGTTGGTTGTTTGTTCTATGTCTGTGTGCGTTTTCATTTTGTCCTTAATTGTAAGTTGTGTTGTTGCTGTTCCATTCATGTTTTCTATTTAATTTTGGTTGGAGTAAATTGAAGTGAAAGCAACTGGTGCGTGTGTTTCTTATTGGCAACATGACCCTCCCAAAGCATAACAATATATATATATATATATATATATATATATATATATATATATATATATAGAGAGAGAGAGAGAGAGAGAGAGAGAGAGAGAGAGAGAGAGAGAGAGAGAGAGAGAGAAATATACACGGGTGTGTATGATTGTGTATAGAAGATTATATTAAGAGGAATTCCAACTTTGTCTGATTTACTCGTTTTATTTACAATCCTTTAAAATTTATAATGGTATTATAATGAAATAGTATGATAGAATATTAAATTCTAAGTGTTAATTGAACAAGTACTTTCATGCTTTCGCAATCTTCAGGTTCATAATATGTGGTGACAGTCAAGTTTGCAATTTATATATATATACATACCGAAGTTATTTTTTCTATCTCTTCTTCTCCTTACTCTCATCTATCTTTATATTTTTTCTTTTATCTCTCATTCTATCTTCTGATAAAGGACTAGCATCCGAGACGTTAAAACACTTTTACCATTATATCAATCGTTATCAGAATCGACTAACGTGCGCCCGTTGTGGTTCTCCCAAAACTGGATCGTGGCTTTGTTGTCACGACACGCACTGCCACTCGGGCCCATCGAATAGCTTATGTCCCCTCGTGCCTGAGAGCATGCACCCTAACTCTGACCATGCAGCCTTCGTGCGTTGCGTTGAACAATTGGTTGAGGGCCAATCTTACCGCAAGCACGTCGATCGCGATGCCAATATATATCGCCATTTTACTGCATCGTTCCCCGGTGTTTCTGCAATTGCAGTTTACCAAATTTCACTCACAAAATATTGGTCCACCCGGGGCTAACTATAACTGAAGACACCTGCCCAAGGTGTCACACAGTGGGAGTGAACCCGAAATAACCTGGTTGGCACTCGTACTCTTTAACCACACTGTCATACTTACGCCTACATATATGTGTGTGTGTGTGGATATATGTGTGTGGATATATGTGTGTGGATATATGTGTGTGGATATATGTGTGTGGATATATGTGTGTGTATATATGTGTGTGTATATATGTGTGTGGATATATGTGTGTGGATATATGTGTGTGGATATATGTGTGTGGATATATGTGTGTGGATATATGTGTGTATATATATATATCGTCCACACCCTGTATATATATATATATATATATATGTATGTTTATATATATATATATACATATATATATATGTTTATACACACACACCCACACACAAACACCCACACACACACACATATATATATGTGAAGACAGCATATATATGTGTAGGTATGTATATTCCCTCTGATAGTTTGTAAAATGTTTACATAGATCTGTATGATATACATACCAACACACACATATGTATCCTAGAAACGATCGTAAAATGATGAATTTTTTAATATAAGGAACTGTTTCTTTGTTTTTAATCATTATTTTTATTAATTTATCTTGACTCTGTTTTCCTGTGATTTTCATCGAAAAAATGTTTGAATACATCTTCTCTTTTCATGATATTTGGATTTCTTCATACGAATTGGACACTACCGTATATTTTGGCAGATTTATCTATACATATATATATATATATATATATGGAGGAGGTTATAGTTCACTTGAAGCATTGTGTAATGAGGTATAAACGTTTGTATATGTATAATAAAGCCAAAACAATGCAGGTATGGACATAGAATTACAGTTGTGAACTGGGCCTGGCTCAGGCGTAAGGAAAGGAGGAGGTTATAGTTCACTTGAAGCATTGTGTAATGAGGTATAAACGTTTGTATTGTAATTCTATGTCCATACCTGCATTGTTTTGGGTTTATTATACATATACAAACGTTTATACCTCATTACACAATGCTTCAAGTGAACTATAACCTCCTCCTTTCCTTACGCCTGAGCCAGGCCCAGTTCACAACTGTAATTCTATGTCCATACCTGCATTGTTTTGGCTTTATTATACATATACAAACGTTTATATATATATATATATATATATATATATATATATATATATATATATAACAAAGGAATTGTGATAAGGAACCAGATGGACCATAACGCACCAGAGTACTCAATACTTAGGGTAGTAGGGTGGGAAATAGGAAAAAGTAAAACCTCCACGGCAGATAGATATGTCAATTATTCTTTTAATTATATATATATATATATATATATATATATATATATATATATATACATTGGAAAAAGTAAGACTCCGACGGCAGAGCTCACGCCGTTTCGACGGGTATTTCTGGACAGAAATAGCTGTCGAAACGGCTTGATCTCTGCCGTCGGGGTCTTACTTTTTCAAATATATATATATATATATATAATTAAAAGAATAATTGACATATCTATAAATAAATATTTTTAACATTAACAGGAGATAAGTTGTAAAGAATGTGAGAACATATAGCTACAAAAGGTACCATAGTTTTTGTTAAATTTTAATATGCTACCTTTTGTAACTATATGTTCTTATATTCTTTACAAATTATCTATTGCTAATGTTTAAAATATTTATTTATATACATGTCAATCGTACTTATAATTCTATAAGAAATTTTCGGATTTATTCCTTGGTATCTTTCTTTGAGTTTCTTCTACAGGTCGTATGGCACATGCTTGAGATTTTCTCAGACATCTATATTTTTTAGTAATATATATATATATATATATGTGTGTGTGTGTGTGTGTGTGTGTGTGTGTGTGTGTGTGTGTGTGTGTGTGTGTGTGTGTGTGTGTGTGTGTGTGTGTGTGTGTGTGTGTGTGTGTGTGTGTGTGTAAAAGGTAAACAGAACTAACAATACAATCGGTACAATATATAGAAGGAATATATTAGGTTAACGCTTGAAATAGTAGGAAGAGGCTCTTAACGTTTCGGATGCTAGTCCTTCATCAGAAGAAAGAATGAAATATAAGATAGATTGAAGAGTCGGGCGGGTGGATATATATATATATATATGTGTGTGTGTGTGTGTGTGTGTGTGTGTGTGTGTGTGTGTGTGTGTGTGTGTGTAGCTTAATGTGCTCTAACCTTACGTCACTATTGGTTCACCAACTTGAGCACTCGATGCATAGGTTGATCCGTTTAAATATAGTATGTGGTATTATACATTTGGTGTTATACTATGGTCGGTTTCCTCATAGTGTAATATTAATAATAAGAAGAAACGAGGTGTCAGAGTATCATCATTAAGATTATTCAGGTGTGACGCGCGTTTCGCTATTGATCTGCTCAAAGTTCGATCTGTATCGTTCGGGCTCGGCTTTGGAATTAAAAGCTTATCAGACTCTTGGTTCGTTAATCGAACCTTGAGCTGATCAATAGCGAACTCGCGTCACATTTGAATAAACTTACGTATGTATGTCAGATGGTTTAATGCCAAGACAAAAACCTTTCAGGCTTTGATCAGAGACCTTCTTTACGCCAACGACGCTGACTTCTTAGTACACACAGAAGCTGACATGCAACACATTATGGACCGTTTCTCATCCTCGTGTACACCATTTGAGCTTACAATAATCCTTAAAAAGACCAAAGTAATGTTTACCCCTGCTCCTGGAGAACCATATACTGAACCCAATATAATGGTTGGTGGAACCAGGCTAGGAGTAGTAGATAAATTTGTCTACTTGGGTAGCACACCCTCAAATGATGGTTCCTTGGATGCTGAAATACATCTGCGCATCCAGAAGGCCTCTGTTGCCTTCGGAAAATTAGAAAATAGAGTTTGGGCAAATCGCAACATTACTAACAATACCAAGGTGTATGTATATAGATCATGTGTTCTGACTGCTCTTTTATACTCTGTCGAAACCTAGACGCTATTCCACAAACACCAAATTGCTTGAGCATTTTCAGCAGAAATATCTAAGGCGCATATTCAGCATCAAGTGGCAAGACAGAACTCCTGACATCCATGTCCAAGCATTAAGTCCCAAGTGACATCTTCTCAAATGCGCTGGACAGGACATATCATCCGCATGAAAGGAACAGGATCTCGAAGCAACTGTTTTACCGTGAGCTCCATCTTGGAAAAAGACCTCAACACAAACCGAAAATGAGGTTCAGGGACAGCATCAAGAACAACCTCGAAGAGCTGGCATTTGATATAGACAACAGGGAGGAGACAGCTCTAAATGGGGCTGGGTGGATAAAGCGCATAAAGGGCAGTTGCAAAACTTTTGAGGAATGTCGTCTAGAACATAAACAACTGAAGTGTCAGCTCCAGTAGGGCTGTGTTAACAGTCTTGATGAAGTCATCAGTAGTTGGACATGCAATTTCTCTCAGCGTGTACCCCTCTCAAAGACTGGTTACGTTAATCACCTGAAGTCACATGAAAGGATAACCACCTGCAACACCACTCAACAAAGACCTGGCGAAACAACGTGCATGATATGCAATAAAGTGTGTAGAAGTAGTTCCGGACTAGAAAAACACATGGTGGTGCATAAAGAGTATGTCCCACCGGGTGACCTCACCAGTCCTGTGGAAAGCACAACTCTCTTCTGTCACCTGTGTCGTAAACCATGAAGATCTACAGCTGGTCTACAAAGTCATCTACGAAGTCATGGACGCGGATGGGATGACAATGAAGAATCAATATGAGACCGCAATCGTCTGTGAAGACGCTGCAATCCTTATGTATATACATATGTATGTATGTACGTATGCATGTATGTATGTGTGTGTGTGTATGTATGTATGTGTGTGTGTTTGTGTATGTTTACATTTTTATCTATATCTGTTTATGTACCATAACTTAGCGGTTCAACCCTAAAGAGATCGATAAAATAAGTATCAGACTTTTAAAAACTCACTACTGGGGTCTATATGATCAACTGAATCCAGGTGATGTCCCAGTATAGCCGCAGTCTACTAACTGAAATAAATGAAAGAATAACGAAGTCCACGTGATGCTTTAAACAGTAATTATCTGTGGTTCAAAATTAATGACGTAATCAAAATTTTGACCATAAAACAAATTTGAATGTTACGATTTGAACAAGCTTAGCTTATGGAAGGAAATCGAAAACCCCATCGAAATCTTTAACAAAATGAAACGGTGCCCTAGCATGGCCTGAAACAAGTAAAATAATTGTTTCTACTTTTGGCACAAGGCGAGCAAATATCCCAGTGTATTTACTGGTGCTTTATTTTATTGACCCCTTGAGGATGAAAAGCGAAGTTAACCTCGGCAGGATTTGAACTCAGCCCGTAAAGGGCCGTAACTCTGTGCTGAAAAGCGAAGCATAAAAGAATACGTGTGTGTTTGTGTGTGGGTGTGTGTGAGTTGTGCACGCGCATGTGTAACTATGTGTATATAAGTGTGTGTGAGTGTGTAAGTGTGTGCGTGTGTACGTGTGTAACTGTGTGTATATATAAGTGTGTGTGAGTGTGTAAGTGTGCAAGTGTGTAACTGTGTGTATATAAGTGTGTGTGAGTGTGTAAGTGTGTGCGTGTGTACGTGTGTAACTGTGTGTATATAAGTGTGTGTGAGTGTGTAAGTGTGCAAGTGTGTAACTGTGTGTATATAAGTGTGTGTGAATGTGTAAGTGTGTGCGTGTGTAATTGTGTGTATATAAATGTGTGTGAATGTGTAAGTGTGTAACTGTGTGTATATAAGTGTGTGCGTGTGTAATTGTGTGTATATAAATGTGTGTGAATGTGTAAGTGTGTAAGTGTGTAACTGTGTATATATAAGTGTGTGCGTGTGTAAATGTGTGTATATAAATGTGTGTAAGTGTGTAACTGTGTGTATATAAGTGTGTGCATGTGTAATTGTGCATATATAAATGTGTAAGTGTGCTATACACTTGTTTAGTTCAGCTTTCAGCCATTTTGTATCGACAGTGTTTCTTTCTCTCAAAAGAAATTATTGAACAAGGATGATTTTAAACTTCGTTATTTGTTTAGAATTCTTTGGGACATCAACACCTAAGTAACACCACAAAACACAAATACAAAACAAATAAGAAGAAGCTTATTTTGTCATTCGTTTTGTGTTTGTTTTCGTTTTTCTTTCCTTTTCTTTTTTTTTTTATTGGCCTTCTTTTGTTTTCTGTTTCGGCATTTACTGTTAATATTATTTTGTTGTTGTTTTTTTTTGCATTATTTTTCGGCATTTTACTATTATTATTTATTGTATTCCTTCTATTTACCATTTTGTCCCAAGACATAAAAGTCTGGAATCTTCCACTGAACCTGTTCGTCTACAAAGCATTATTCTGTATCCGTAATTACACCTTCTTTTAATCTTTGGATCGAATGTTTGGACTTTTCAAATTTCTCTCGAAGATTTCAGCTCTCACTGACAACAGTGAGTAATTTGTGGTTTTTACTAAAAATAACCAACTTCTCAAAATTACACACACACACACACACACACACACACACACACATATATATATATATATATATATATATATATATATATATATAAGAATTTTAACCTACATGCATACATACATATTTACATACGCACGTACATACATACATACATACTTACGTACGTGTATGCGTATATACAGGCATTCATACATATAAACACACAAACACATATGTACACACATACATACATTCATATACATACATACATAAGTACGTATATACATATACACATACAAACATACATACACACACATACATACATACATACATACATACATACATACATACATACATACATACATACATACATAAACATAACATTTCTTTGCGAAGATATACGTAAAAGAAGTGTTTCTTTGAGGTCTTGTGTAAGATATCCGGCCACATTATCTACCATTGCGATTTCAGCTTCTTACGATTTTTGGCAAATTTTAAAAATCTGGTTTTAGCCTGAAAAAATTTTGGCGATTCTCCCATTTGGACTGGGATTCGAATTTATCATATCTTTCTTTTCAGATTTGGACCAAGAAAGAATTGTGACATCGACTCGCAATTTTCCGTTTTGCTTTCCAGGAAATATCTACTTTCTAGTTAGCGCTATCTTCGTAGCTTTCATCGGTCAAGGAAGGTCTGAACAAGACAGGAAATATCTCATTTGAAGACAAACCAATACAGCTTGGTACATCAAAAACATATATATATATGTGTATATATATATATATATGAATGAATGTATGTATGTATGTATGTATATATGTACGTATATCAATTGCGTTTAGCATTTATTTATGTCCTTCGCTTATGGTTGGCAGTCTCTGGTATTTCTATAT
>OZ024741.1:180298567-180318567 GCA_964016885.1 Eledone cirrhosa
GCAAGAATCAAAGCTATGTTCAAAGCATTTATTCACTTACAATTGTTTCATCCAAACCTAGGCTTGGAGTCTTCGGAGCATTTTTCAATGTTTGCACATATAATTGACCTCCTTTCCGACGCAAGAGACATACAGATACATATATATATATATATATATTGATGTACAGTGGAGTGACATATATTACACTATACTATTTTTGTACAGCAATTCAAATTCAAGATCAAAATCAAAATCAAAATTAAAATTAAAATACATGCTTTGAACATAGCTTTGATTCTTGTGAATTCTATATAACTGCTCTGTAGAACAACTGATGTTATTACATTGAGCTATTATCTTACTGGTAATAAGGTAGTAATAAATTACTGACCTTCACTGTTTAAGGTTTAAAATATACATAACTATAAAAAGTTTAAAATATACATAACTATAAATAGTATCCTTAATATTATATATATATATATATATATATATATATATATATATATATATATATATATATATATATCCATGTGATGTTGACGAACGCTAAAATGAGTACCGAGGTGAAGTTTAATAATTGTTTCTACTTTTGCCACAAGGCCACCAATTATCCAGTGCATTACTGGTACTTCATTTTATCGACCCCGTAAAGATGAAAGGCAAAGTTAACCTCGGCGGGATTTGAACTCAGAATGGCAAGGACTGTAACTCTATGCGTCAAAGCATGGTGTCTGACCCTCTACCGATACTATCAATCCATTGGCTAAGTGATGAATCTTGACACACTGGAGGTTTACCAGTGCATTCACAGGATCATCAGGCAAGAATCTTGTTTAATGGTCTTGTGAAACTCCAGAATAACAAGACTCATCACTTAGCCATAATAAAGAATGTTATATCTATGAGTATTCTGCTTAGTCAGTGCATGAATTTAAGCCGTTTTAGAACGTAACTCGTGCTGATGTGAATACTCAATCGATACAGAGTGCCATCCGCTTTTGTGGTACGATGATCCTCTCATGTTTTATTAAGTATTAGGAGTTAGACTTGTTATTAGTTCCAACTCTGCTCAATTTTGCCTTTCATTATTTTGGGGTCGATAAAATAAAGTCCAGGCTGGTGGATTGGCAGAATCATTATGAGCGCCCGACCACCACCAACAACAACAACGTGTGATATCCGCTGATCGGTATCATCTCTTTATTCCGCTGTACATGTTCCTTTAGAATTTGGAGAGATTTTGTCCTGTATTTGAATACATTATATTTAACTCAAAAATAAAGAGTTTAAGGCATTGAGATAGCCAAACACCCTCACGAAAATTATATGACAGGTGCAATGTGTCCGAACACAGAAGAGCCGAACTCCCACCGTCATCTCTCTGCATAGTGAGCAAATGGGGTCCCACGTGCTGGCCGACCCACAGCCCCGGCGGATAGAATGGAGAAGACGTTTCCCGGGAGGATGGTAAGGGAGATGCGCTGGAAGAGCCATTCCAACCCTTTAGCATTTAAACCAGCCGTATCTGGCCAAAGTTCTCTCACCTCTTTCTGTTCAAGCCAGATGTGACAAGCCGCTTATACTGATGTTAAAGTATTGTTCTCAAAATAAATGATATCAAAATCTCGTAGATTCGATATTATGTGAGATAAAGCCTTTACCGTGAAAATATAATAGTAAATATAGAGTAATGTAAATACTAAAGGGTTAAACGCATTCTGTATCCATTGTTATCTCCCTTGCATCGTCTGGTAGGATATATTTACGAAAATTCAATAAAAATTTAATTTAATATTATTTTTAATAATTTCATAATTTTAACTTATATCATTCAAAATTATTATTTCTAGGCATTACTTCTTTTGGGGCATTATTTCTTTCATTATACGCAGTGTTCTACATAAATATTGATTATATACATATATGTACTAGCCTAGTACCCGTCAAAAATAACACACAGAAACACATACATATATATACATATACACACTTGCAAACATAAACATAGACACGTGCTCTCGCACACATATATATGAGTGTGTGTGTATGTATATACATACACATATATATATATATATCATCATCATCGTTTAACGTCTATTTTCCATGCTAGCATGGGTTAGACATGCTGTCCCGTTTGAGGGAAGTCGAGTCAGGTGACCGTGTCTTGCTCATACAGAACTGTTTCTGGCTTCGTCCCTATGGTTGGATGCCCTTCCTAACGCCAACCACATTTACAGTGTGTGCTGGGTGCTTTACTGAGACAAGAGAATATCATGGTGGGCTGCCCCTTATAGAAGATTTATGAAGAAAGAACATCTATCCATTATTTGGCGCGGGCATGGATCGGCAGTATCGGTAGAGGGTCGGACGCCATGCTTTGCAGCAAAGAGTTACGGCCCTTTATGATCTGAGTTCAAATCCCGCCGAGGTTAACTTTGCCTTTCATCCTTACGGGGTCGATAAAATAAAGTACCAGTAATGCACTGGGATAATTGCTGGCCTTGTGCCAAAAGTAGAAATAATAATTATTTGGCACGGGCATGGCTATGTAGTTAAGTGGTTCACTTCACAACCACATGTTTCGGGTTCATCACACAGTGTGGCACCTTTAGGCAAGTATCTTCTACTATAACCCTAAGTTTACTAATGTCTTGTAAGTGGAAATTGCAGAAGAAGCCTGTCACATATATATATATATATAAGAAGAAGCCTGTCACAATATATATATATATAAGACATCATCATCGTTTACGTCCATTTTCCATGCTAGCATGAACACACGCACACACATATATATAACTGCTAAGTTATGGAACATAAGAACATAAACATAGACAAACAGATACACATACTCACAAATATATAATGTATGTATATATGTATATATATATATATATATACGAGGGGGGATCAAAAAGTTCACGGAATTTTTCAGAAAATAATCTATTTTTCAAAAAATATGATTTACCTTCAATTTATTTTTCTACATAGTTGCCATCCAGGTCAATACACTTCACAAGGCGATGCTTCCAGCTTCGTAAGCCATCTCTAAAGAAAGTTGAAGGCCTTGTTCGAAGCCATGTGTTGGCAGTGTTTTTAGCTTCTTCAACACCACTAAAACGGGTTCCTTTTAGCATTTCTTTGAGTTTTGGAAAAAGGAAAAAGTCTGATGGGTCTAAATCGACTATAAGGCGGGTGAGGAAGCACTTCCCATCGAAATTCTCGAAGAACTTCTTTTGCAACCCGCGCTGGTTCATTGTCATGGTGAAACAAGATCCCACCATGAAGTTTTCCTTTACGTTTCTTGACTAATGCCTCTTTCAGCTTCCTTAAAACATTTGCATAGTAAGCTCCTGTCACAGTTCTTTGACCGTCAAGATAATCTATTCGTATCACCCCATCTGAATCCCAGAAAATGGTGGCCATCACTTTTTGATCCGGCTTTTGAGATTTGAACTTGATTGGCCCCGATGATCCACGTGGAAGCCACTGTTTTGACTGCTGTTTGGATTCAGGATCATACTGGTAGATCCAGGTTTCATCTCCGGTGATGATTCTGGTCAGGAAATGCTCTTCATCAACTTCAATTTTGTTTAATATCGCCAAAGACAGATCACTTCGAAGAATCAGCTGATCAGGGTGCAACGCTTTTGGGACCCATCGCGCTGAAAGCTTTCTTAGTCCAAAATTATCGTGCAGAATTGAATTTGCCAAACCAAACCATATGAAATGTCTAGGGACTTAACTAACTGATTAACTGTTATTCTTCGATCTTCTTCAATTAAAGTCTGAGCAGCCTCAACGTTTTGGTCATTTTTTGATGTTCCTGGTCTTCCACTGCAATGGTCGTCTTCAAGGTCGTCTCTCCCTTGTTTGAATCGCTGAATCCACTTGTAGACAGCAGTTTTCTTTGGAGCAGTAGTACTGTAAACTTTAACTAAAGCCTCCATAATCTGTTTCCCTTTCCATTTGAGTTTCACCAGAAACTTGATATTCGATCTTATCTCAAAATAACTATTTTCCATTGTTCCAAAAAGAGGTTTTTTAAAGAGTGTCAGTACTGTACAATAGTCTGCGCATAACTGACTAATAGCAAGGTAAACACCCAGTGACAATGTTCTGACATGTTTAATATTGTTTTAACCTGATTTTTTTTCTTGCTATGATAAAATTCCGCGAACTTCTTTTTGATCCCCCCTCGTATATATATATGAGTGTGTGTGTGTGTGTGTATATATATGTGTGTGTGTGTGAAGGCGCATGGCTTAGTGGTTAGAGCATTGGGCTTTCAATCGAAAGGTTGTGAGTTCAATTCTCGGACCGGGTGATGTGTTGTTTCCTTGAGCAAGACACTTTATTTCACATTGCTCCAGTTTACTCAGCTGTAGAAATAAGATGATAGGGACTGGGGTCCCTATCATTCCACTGCAAAGTGGTCGTGGAGGTGCCACGGCAAAAAAGCACCCAACACTCACTGTAAATGAGGTTGGTGTTAGGAAGGGCATCCAGCTGTAGAAATCAAGCCAGAATCAGTTCCTGTATGAGCAAGACAAGGTCAGCCGACCGGACATTGCCCACAACAGGACAACCTGTCTAACCCAAGCTAGCGTGGAATAACGGACGTAAAAACGGTGATGACGATGATGATATATATATATATACACATACATACATATATATATATATATGTCAATGTCTATGTTTATGTTCTTATGTTCCATAACTTAGCAGTTAAATATAATAAATACTTAATGCAAAAAAAATGAGAACTGGATATAATCGATTAATCAATTAAGCATGGCCATGGTTAAATGATGGAAACCAGTAAAAGAATAAGAGAATAAAAGAATTAATTTGGTATAGGTGATCCCCAATTTTCTTTAAAAAGCACAAACAGGTTCAAATTTACAATAACTGCTATTTATTGATTAGAAATCATTACAGTTTTGCATAATAAAAAGAAACAATTTTTTTACAAAGATATTTCAAATAGTTTGTATAATGAAAGATCAGTAACAAAATTTTCTGACTCTCTCTCTCTTTCTCATTTCCATCTCTGTTATGAGGGGGTAATTTTATCATAGAAGAAATCTTCCTCTCATTTAGGATATTTCAAAATACAAAAACAGGGGTTGATGCCATCAATATTAACCCTTTCTTGACCATATTTCTGATGAAATAGATACTATTTCAATTGATTAACTCTTAACATCATGAAAATATCTTAAAATAGGTTTGTTTATAGTATTTCATTAGTGAAAAGATTGTTGTAAAAGTTGCAGTAAACTAAAGTAGAGATATGATTTTTTAATGTTATGGAGTCATGGTGTGTTTTATACTTGCTAATGTTGTTTCAGGATATTACAAGTAAATGAAGAATTTTGAGGGATTAACTACAATTATTAATTATCTCATTACTATAAAATTCTGTTGAAAGATTTTAATCTAAATAGGAACCTGGGTGGTTTTATTTCATTGAGTCAGAGCTAGTTTTGGCCAAGTTAGTATTACAAGGGTTAAATGATTCTTTCAGTTACATTTCATATTTCACAAGATTTAAGAACACAATAATTTGTGAGTACTATCTTCAACTATTCAACCAGAATAGCAGTCAGTGACAATTCACACAAAAAAAAACCCAATAGCATGAAGTAATACAAGGGCCAACACTAAAACTAAATATGCCCTAAGAGTTCTGTTTTGCCATTTTTTCCCACTCTGCAATTCGTTTCTCTTCAACAACTCTTTTCAGCTTTTCAAAGCTTTGTCTCTGTAAATACAAATATATATTTCTATAAAACATATTTATGCAGAAGACAGCTTATATTTTAAAATATACAAACATTTATGTATATATATATATGTGTGTGTGTGTGTGTGTGTGACTGTGCACACGCGTGTGTGTAAAAGATAAACAGAAATAACAACACAATTGGCACAGTATATGGAAGGAATATATTAGGTTAACGCTTGAAATAGCAGGAAGAGGGTCTTAACGTTTCAGACGCTAGTTCTTCATCAGAAGAAAGAATGAGAAATAAGATAGATTGAAGGGATAGGCAGGATACTATAGTCATGCAAGCTTTTTTTGAAACTATCATATAATAGACATCACACTGCTCAGCCTGTTATCCTCTATTCTCACCTTTTCTACACCTCAGTCTCATGCTTCTTAGTCTGCATGTTGGACCACAGTCCTTATTATTCTCTTGTTTTACTATTTCTCTCCTTTCTATATATTTTTCTCCTTTAGTTAAGCCCTCGCACACTGTTCTTACTCTTCTTTGTCAGTTGATGCACTTGGGGTGTTTTTTCTTCTATATTTGTGTAATTCACCTAAGCATAACTTTACTCTACCTGTTTTGTTGTGTCCCAATGTGCACTGGAATGAATGGTATCAACTTTAATTTACTGAAACTGTAGTGATTTCCAGAGGTTTACTGAAGAGGCAGAACTGACTGACTTGCCATTGCTTTTTCCATTCTTTGTCCGTTGCGCCCTCTATTTTGAATTCATATTCTAAAGACTTAGTCATGCGGGCTTTTTTTGAAATTATCATATAATAGACATCACACCGCTCAGCCTGTTATCCTCTATTCTCCCTTCTTACCGTTTCTACATCTCAGTGTCATTCTTCTTTGTCTGCACATTGGACTAGAATCCTTATTATTCTCTTCTGTTTTACTATTTCTCTCCTTTCTATATTTTTTCTCCTTTCGTTAAGCCCTCATACACTGTTCTCTCCCTTCTTTGTCAATTGATACACATAGGATGCTTTTTCTTCTATATTTGTGTAATTCACCTAAGCATAACTTGTCTCTACCTGTTTTGTTGTGTGCACTGGAATGAATGGTATCGACTTTAATTACCAAAACCATAGTGATTTCCAGAGGTTGACTGAGGAAATGAGACTGACTATCATTCCATTATTTTTTCCGTGGACTTAGTCATGTAGGCTTTTTTTGAAACTATATATATATATATATAATAAATAGGGACGAGGTGTCAATTTATCATTAAGTTTAATCAGGTGTGATGTGTGTTTCGTGATTAATCAGCTCAAGGTTTGATCTCTATCGATCGGGTCTGACTCTGGGATCAAAAGCTAATCAGGCATCTGTTTGTTTAATGACTGAATGTTTCAAGTACTGCTTTAGAAGATATCAATTCTCATGCACTTGGGGTGGTCAGTTGTTCTTTGTTTTGATTGGTTGTTTGAGGAAGAAAAGGAAAAATATGTGAAGGGTGGGAGAGGGGAAGGGAAGATGTAGAAAGAAAAAAGGGATTGAAAAAAATAAATGAATAGTGGAAGAGTCAAACATTTTGATAATGGACAGATTGGCACATATGTGGTGATATAAGGGGGTGGGGGTAAGATTTAAGAAATGATGAGAGACGATAACGAAGCAGAGGGAGGGGGACAAGGGACTAATAGGTAGAAAAAGAATGTATTTTGGGGGTCATTGAGGCAATAGACAAATGTACATAGCAGATAAAGATCAAACTTTGAGCTGATCAATAGTGAAATGTGCATCACACCTGAATAAACTTAATGATAATTTGACACCTCGTCGCTACTTATAATTATTATTACACTCTTCTTAGTACAACCCCAAAGTACCTACTGGAAAGACGTAACGACACATCAAGTGCTCAGTTTGATGAAGCAACAGTAACTTGACGTAACAATCCCTAAACTATATATATATATATATAGTTTAGGTTGTTTAGGGCATCCAGCCTTAGAAAGTTTGCCAAACATAAGTTAAGAGGACTCTTCAGTTTTAAAAAACAGCCTCCATAGTGTTGGTGATTTACATGATTAACGTGCCCTGTACACACTAGAAAGTGGTTGGTATTAGGAAGGACAGCTAGCTATAGAAAGCTTACAGGATACACACACAGAAACACACACGTGATATTTATAACTTACAATCCTGTTGTTGAAGTGTTACATATATGTACTTTTATTGTAATTTTAAGGTAAATATTTATAAATAAGCTTTTTATAACATGATATTGCAGGGAGATGTTTTTATTGTTGTTATTTTTTCATAGTGCACCAGATGTCACTGCTGACATGCATGTATATTATATGTCTACCATCACTGTCTTATGCCTTAAGGCTGTGTAAAAGGTGACAAAACATTACAAGGGACGTAACTTGCAAGCATTTGCATCCTTAATCTTTTCTGTACCATATTTATAATGAAAGCCACTGTCTATAATTTTCAAATAATTTTGAAAATAATCAAGAATATGGAGGGATTAGTCAAATAACCATTTTTCTCATTACTTAAGCTGGTCTTTGGCATATAGCTTAAAACTTATTACATGAAATTACAATAGAATGTTTTTATATATATATAAATACTTTAAATCTTTTCCTTGCCATATTTCTAATGATTTTTCAAATAATTTTTAAAATAATCAAGACTTTTAAGGATTTACTAATATAACTTTCTCATTTTTAGGCTGGTGTTTGAAGCATAACTAAACAAAGGTTTTTACTTAATGTGGTTTGATCTCTAAAATTCTCCATATTTAAGCCTATAAAATTATGCTTGAATCACAATTTGTTTTAACTACAGCAAAAGCCCAGAAAAGCCCAATTTTTACAGAAATGAAGTATAACTGATAGAACTGACATTAGTATATTACTGGCTGTAGGAACCACTATGTGATCACTTGACTTACTAGAAATAGCAACCAAATCTTCTTTAAATTACACTGCTGCCATCTTAAATAAAGAAAGGGCACATTAGATAATGTAGCCCTAAAACGATGGGAAGGTCACAACAGGAATGTCTTTTATTATATATCAGTTCTACCAGGGTTGACCTGAGGCTTGACAACAACAACAACTAGAACATATTTCATTTACACAAAGGGGTGAGAAGCAATTTCAATAACCAGTATGGACAAATCTTGCTTGTAATGCTCCATCTGGATGTGTATATAAAAACACATGTGCATATTCAGTTAGCCATATATATATAATAAATATAATAAAAGACTGGGGATTTTCAAAAAGCCGGTACAACATGGTAGAAAAATACAAAGGACAAATGATGACAAATTATACAGAACAAAATAATGTTTAACCCAGTGTATTTCAACATGATATTTCAGGACTACTACCCTCTTTTCAAATGAGGGACTGCCAGCTTAGAAAAAATACATTGACCGTTCATCTTGTTTTGAACTGTTTCAACCACACATTTGAAAAGAGGATATAGCTCTGAAATATGTTGAAATACTCTGGGTAAAACATTACTTTGTTCTGTTTTATTTGTCATCATTTACTCTTTTTATTTTTCTACCATGTTGTGCCGGCTTTTTGAAATTTATCAGTCATTTAATATATATATATATATATATGTATGTATGGCTGACTAAATACATATGTGTGTTTCTTTTTCAATAAATTCTTTTCCGTTCCTTCCTTTTTTTAAATCATCTTTTATTTCTCATTCTATCTTCTGATGAAGGACTAGTGTCCAAAACGTTAACACTCTTTTCTTATTATTTCAAGTGTTAAAGTAATATATTTCTGATTTACATGATTAACGTGCCCTGTACACACTAGAAAGTGGTTGGTATTAGGAAGGACAGCTAGCTATAGAAAGCTTACAGGATACACACACAGAAACACACATGTGATATTTATAACTTACAATCCTGTTGTTGAAGTGTTACATATATGTAATTTTATTGTAATTTTAAGGTAAATGCACTGTGTCATTTGCTTTGTTATTTCTGTTTTCTTTTTACACACACGCACACAAATATGTGTGTGTATATACTGTGTAAGGAATATATATAGATAGATACATATATATATAGAGATAGATACATACATACATATAGATACACATACATTCACATAGACACACACACACATATATATACACATACATACATATATCTATACATATACACACACATACACTCATATATACGTATATACATACATATATATATATATAGATACATACATACATACATATAAATACACATACACACAGACACACACACACATACATACATCTATACAAACATATACACACACATACACTCATATATATATGTATATAAATACATATAATATTTAACAAGACCAGCTCCTCCAATCAGTTATAAAAAATAAATTTAAAAATAAAGGTAGTGTTGGGGTTATTTTCTAAGTAGTTTCTAAGCCAAAAAAAAAGCCAGCTTTGTCAGCTGGTGCTCACAGTATTACATAGAAGAGCCCAGACTTCTGTAGCTGCTATCACTGTGGGAATGGGAGGCAGGAGATGAAAAATGATGAAAATAATAGTAACAACAATGATGCTGAAGGAGGAGGGGGTAGATGGTGATGGTTGTGGTGATGGTGGTGGTCGGGCCTGATGTTACTGATGACAAAGGATATTTAAATTAACAAAGAAAAGCTTACATCATCTATGGTCTCTTGTGGGAAAAGGATTTTCTGCAAGGAGGCAAAAAAAAAAAAAAAAAAAATTAAAAATCAATATGTAATTCAGAAGAGAGAATTTTGGAATGCAAGAAAGAAAAAATGTTTTTATTTTATTCCAGTTTAGTAAGTAGTAAAATATATTTAGAACAAGAAAATATCTAATCCTTTTCATTTTTTTTTTAAGAATTTCATATGAACAATGACTATATTTTTTCAAGTGCATCTTACTTGAAAGAAACCTCTTTGCAAAGCAACCACTGCTACTACCAACACTACCACCAGCCAATAAGAAGGCTGTCATTCATGTCAGTAATATTGCTAGAAATAGTAGCTAAATCTATCTAAAATCACTCCCAACCATCCTTTTAAAACAAAAGGAATACAGTAAGTTGTTTAGTCCTAGATACACTATAACTAAAAAATAAAAAAATAATAACATAGGATAGTCACTGCTACCACCAACCTATGAAAAGATTATCATTCAAGTTAATAGCATTGCTAGAAATAGTAGCCAAATTTCTCTGAAATCACTCCCAACCATCCTTTTAAAATAAAAGGAACACAGTAAGGGTGCAGTCTCTGAAAAGAAGAAACACATTAGCTAATGTATTCCTAGTTATGCAATGCCCAAGAAAAGGATGAGCTGATCATGGCTAAAACATCTTAGATCAGAGATTTCCAAACCTTTTACATTCGCGACACTATAAAAACTCAATCTTTCGTGACACATTAATTAAGTTTTGTTAATGATATGAAATTAACAAAATTAATAAATTAAATATATTGTGTCTAATGTTGTAATTGTTAATTGGTAGGTGGGATTTTATTTTATTTAATGAAGTTTTATTTCAATTAAATTACATAATGTTTATAACAAAAAAATTAAATAATGAAACGGGAAGGAGGGACAAACTCTACACTTGTGTATAGGTAGTATAGCTCAGCTGAGCCTCACAGACAAGATGGCGAAAGCATTGCTGCAGAAAGCAGTCAGTGACACCATAGGAGGGGGGGGGGGGCTCCTTCCTCAAGCAGGAAACACCCCTCCCAATTTTATGGAGGAAATCAGCAGTTCAGGGACCAAGGACACCAGAAGCATGATGGCAACTGGCATGAAAAGAAAGCAATCACTCAAGTTCTGATATTTGGATATCTTCTGCTCCTCTGTGATACAGGCAAGCAATGCTCAGATTTGTGGCCAAAGTGACTAGGTTGGAAGCAGAGAATGTGTTGCAGCATGTGATGTCCAAAATTAGAAATTTACACCCCTTAACCCTTTATCATTTACATTACTCTATATAAGGGTGGATTGGCAGTATCGGTGGAGGGTCGGACGCCATGCTTTCCAGCATAGCTACGTCCCTTTACGATCTGAGTTCAAATCCCGCCGAGGTTGACTTTGCCTTTCATCCTTACGGGGTCGATCAAATAAAGTACCAGTAATGCACTGGGTAATTGCTGGCCTTGTGCCTAAAGTAGAAACAATTACTCTATATATACTATTATATTTTCATGGTAAAGGTTTTACCTCACATAATATCAAATCTACAAGATTTTGATATTATTTATTTTGAGAACAATACCTTAACATCAGTATGAGTGGCCAGTTGCAGCTGGTTTGAACAGAAAGAGGTGATAGAATTCTGGCCGGATATGCCGATTTAAATGCTAAAGGGTTAAATGGGAAAAGGGATTTCATATCTGGTGCTTGACATCGCCAGTCAAGGCTGGCAGGCTCCAGTTGTGATGGAAAACCAGTCGTCACATCAAGACTCTTTCTAATGTACCTAATTGTACACAGTGTTGTTCAGATCTCAAATATATACCTTCGAATTCACAACCAAATATTTGTAAAAATTGATTAGATTTGACCTGTGTGACACAGCTAGAGATTATCAGTGACACCTAGAAATTATTGGTGTCACAGCTACAGATTATTGGTGACACAACAAAAGATTATTGGTGACACAGTAAAGTATCACAATACAGTTTGGAAAGCTGTCATTTAGATCATAAGATCATTGAGTTAGACCTGAGTTGGGGCTAAACAAAGCCAACATCCTAGCATGTTGAAATCCTCTCACTTCTAAGTGAGCCTTTTTTTATACCAAATCATCTGAAATCTTCAATGATTCTATAATATAAAACTGTTTGTTTTAAAGTATTTATATTTATCTAAAATCCTTTGTAAAGTGGTTGTGTAGGTGTTGTGACAAAAAGCACCCAGCCAACACTGTAAAGTGGTTGTTTTGGTGCTACGATAAAAAAGCACTCAGTACAGACTGTAAATGTGGTTAGCATTAGAAAGGGCATCCAGCCATAGAAACCAAGCCAAAATCAGATCTGTATGAGCAAGACATGGTCATCTGATCTAGCTTATCTTAAAACAGGACAACTGTGGAAAAATGGACGTTAAACAGTGATGATGATTATAAACACAAATTTAATAAAGTTTATTAAATCCCTCCAAATTCTTGATTATTTTCAAAATGATTTGAAAATTATAGGCAGTGTTTTTCATTAGAAATATGGTAATGAAGGGGTTAAACCCTTTCAGGTATTTGAAGGATGATAAACAATGATGATCAAACAGAAAAAGGTTCTCCAGATAATTATAGTAAAACTGACTTACGCGTTTTGTCATCATCCAACTTTCAAAGAATGCAGGTTGGTTAAAGTAATAGAAAAGACTGACAGGAAAGCTCATATAGACTCCCATCTATAATAAGGAAAGTTCAATATCAACAACAGCCATTTACAGCATAAATTAGCTGTAGTTTAGAGAGGGTGTGATTAGATCATATATTAGAAAGTTCAAAACACTATATGAGGATATATATATTTCATTAGAGCCATGAAGCCAGAGCATTTAAAGAACAAAACTCTAGGCCCTTAAGTCAATGATGTAGTTTCATCATCATCATCATCGTTTTTACATTCTACACTGTTATTATGGGTTAGATGGGTTGTCACATTCTGTAGCTAGACTGGTCAAGTGACAATGTCTGGCTCCTAAGTTCCTTATTTGGCATGGTTTCTGCAGCTTTATGCCCTTCCTAAATCAACTTACACTGTGGACCGAGTGCACTTTATCGTGGGACCACACTATCACTTTATAGAGAGGACTGGGTATATTTTATTGTGGCACTAGCACTATTACTTTACAGAATTGGCTAGGTGTGTTTTATTGTGGCACCAGCACAAACACTTTACAGAGTGGGCTGGGTGTGTTTTATCATGGAACCAACACATCTCTTTATTTATGTATTGAATTTTGTTTCTCAAATTAAAATGTTACTGACATAGCACTTTTAAACAAATTTAGAGTATAATGTAAGGAAGAATTTGCTGCTATTTCTAGCACAACAAGTGACTATGAAGACGATCGTTCAAAGGTTTATTGTGTTATTTCATATTAAAACTAAATATTGAAGCACTAGAAAAATATTTAATATACATATATTTATTTATTTATTATTATTACAGATTAAAAATTTAAGCAAATAATTTCTGCTTTCACTCTAAAGCAGGATCTTCTGAAACTCAGAAATATCAATCTGTAGATGCAAATGTAAATATTTCAAAGATATTACTACCAAATATAGTCTTTAAAAAATAGAAAGTCATAATGGTAAAGTGTGAAGATGTTAACTTGAGATATGGTGAAATGTATGCAAGGGGTATAAAATATCCAATCACATCATTAAGTGAAGCAAGAAGGAAAAATTCTTGATATGAAAAAACCAGGAGACTAACTTTTTTTTTTTAAGCAGCCGAATATTTTCCACTTACCATATATAAAAAATATTATTAATGGAAGTAATATAATTAAACAAAGATTCTGAAGGTAGAAATAATACAGATAATAATAATGGTTTCTACTTTTGGCACAAGGCCAACAATTTGGGGGAAAGGGAAAGTCAATTAAATCGACCTCAATCCGTTACTGGTACTTTATTTTATTGACCCCGTAAGGATGAAAGGCAAAGTTAACCTCGGCGGAATTTGAACTCAGAATAGAAAGGACCGTAACTAAGCATGTCCAACGCAATTGGGTCAGGTGACCGTGTCTTGTTCATATAGAACTGTTTCTGGCAAGATTACTACAGCTGGACACCCTTCCTAATGCCAACCACATTTACAATGAGCTGGGTGCTTTTTGTCGTGACTCCTACATGATCCCTTTACAGTGTGGGATGGGTGCTTTTTGTTGTGACGCCTACACGACCACCCTACATTGTGAACTGGGTGCTTTACATTGTGACACCTACATGACCACTTTACAGTGTGATCTGGGTGCTTTTTGTTGTGACTCCTACATGACCACTGCTAATTTGGTTACCTAGGTAAGAGAAACTATCAACTACTTCTACAGAGGGTATTTGAAGGAGCTAGTATCCTGTGAGCTCTTGTTACTCCTATGCATCTACCACATGCAAAACCTACATTCTTTGCTAGCCTGCCTGAGATCCCACTACATCTCTTGTATATGCATAGTTTGCATTGGGACATGAGATGGAATGTCTACCTACTCCTTTCCTGCACACTGAGCAAAACCATTTCCCTGAGGGAATCTAGGCGCAGTTTTCCTTTCAACTTACTAAAACTTTAGTCTTTGCCAAGTTGACTTTAAGATCTTTTGATTCTAGGCTATGCTTCCAGGTTTGGAATTTCTTCTCTAATTCTGCCATAGATTCAGCTACGAGGGTTAGATAATCTGCATACAGAGGTTCCCATGGAAGCCAGTCTTAAACTATTCTGTTATAGCCTGCAAGATGATAATAAACGAGAGAGGGCTAAGAACAGAGCCCTGATAGACTCCTGTTTGCATGTGAAAGTCATCACTATAATCATTGTTAATTCTAACCTTGCTGACTGTTCCTTTATACATGGCTTGTATAGCTCTCACAAGCCACTCATCTACTTATAGTTTTCTAAGAGCCCACCAGATAATGGAACCGATGACTCTGCCAAAAGCTTTCTGAAGATCAACAAATGCTAAGTAGAGGGGTTTACTTTTAGCTAAGTACTTATCCTGCAGTTACCTCACAAGGAAAAGGGCATCAGTGGTACTTTTATCTGACACAAATCCAAACTGCATCTCATCTAGGCTAACTTGATCACTAATCAGCTGTGCTATAACTCTTTCAGTGACCTTCATGACCTGGTCCATCAATTTGATGCCGCTATAGTTTTCTTTGTCTAGTGCATCTCCTTTGCCCTTGTAGCAAACCTGTAAAGTGAGTGTGTTGGTGGCATGACAAAAAGCACCCAGTCCACACTGAAATGTGGTCATTTTGTTGTCAAGCACCCAGCCCATACTGTAAAGTAGTCATGTTGGTGTCATGACAAAAAGTGCCCAGCCCACACTGTAAAGTGGTTGTTTTGATGCCAAGATAAAATGCACCAAGCCCACACTGTAAATGTGGTTGGCATTAGGAAGGGCATCCAGCAGTAGAAACCAAGCCAGAAACAGTACTGTGTGAGCAAGACACGGTCATCTGATCTGACTTGTCTCACAACTGGACAACTTGTCTCACCCATGTTAGCATGGAAAAATGGATGTTAAACGGTGATGATGATTATATATATATATATATATAATAAAAATTTGTTCTACTTTAGTACCCAGTGCATTACTGGTACTTTATTTTATCGACGCCGTAAGGATGAAAGGCAAAGTCAACCTCGAAGGGATTTGAACTCAGATCATAAAGGGACGTAACTATGCTGGAAAGCATGACGTTCGACCCTCTACCGATACTGCCCTTTATATATAATAATAATGATTTCTGATTTAGGCACGAGGCCAACAATTTTTGGGGAGGGGAAAATTGATTAAATCAACCCCAGTGCATTACTGGTACTTTATTTTATCGACTCCGTAAAGATGAAAGGCAAAGTTAACCTTAGTGAGATTTGAACTCAGAACATAAAGGGCCATTATTAAATGCTGCAAAGCATTTTGTCTAACACTCTACTAATACTGCCAATCCACCACCCATAATGATAATAATATATAATGATAATAATGAGGAGCAGCTCAAGGTAGAATGTGCTTGACTCTGGAATTTGTGGATTTTGTAATGAATGTAGATATCTGTGGTCAACATTATATATACTTCAGACATTGCCAGTTTGTATTCAGTTTGGGCATTGTATGGATTTGATTGGTATGTGTAGCAGTAATAGAAAGAGAGAAAAAGAAAGAAAAGAGGAAAGAAGAATGATATATATTGTTGATGTTTTCGTTGATAGAATAATAATTTCTTTCAAGATGCAGTGTACGCCATGGGGGTTCACTGACTGGTTTCAGTGTGGCTATCTAAGAGATGACTTTCGGTGCCTGAAATTGGGTCAGTAGTTTGTCTGACATCAGACAGTGATTTAGGGTGGGTATAACCTTTGTTATTAAATGTCAATTACGAATCAATCAAGATTCCACAGCACGTGCATATACCTATATAGATATACATATGTGTGTAGCCTGATTTATGCACATATACACTCACATGTATATATACACATAAAAACACACCTAGACGTATATACATACACACACCTAGATATATGTATACACACATGTATATATGGACCCATAACTCCTGGTGGAGTCGTAGGGACACTGTATTGACATACAGCATTTCTAGGGCAATTTTAAACGTGGCAGAGCCCATGATCAGAACACAGTAGATTTCTTCTAGAGAAGGATAGAGAGGAGGTACTTTTTTATTGACCTTGAATACATGAAAGGCAAAGTTGATCTCAGCAGGATTTGAACTGAGAGCAGAGAGCCAAAACAAATACTGCAAAGCATTCTATCCAATGTTCTAATGACTTTGCCAATTCGCTGCCTATACATATATATACGTACACACATATGTATATATATTCTTTCCTATATGTATTTTTTAATATAACAATATATAAGAAAAAATAGGGTTCCTGGATGATATATATATTGCATTGGTATGGATATGTAATACATGTGGCAGATGACAGGTGTATAAAGAAATGCAGAGAAATTTCAGTGGCTGAGATCTGTGGAAGAGGCAGACCCAGGAAATCATGGGGTGAGTTAGTGAAGACCAACCTTAAGTTGACTCTCATAACAAAATGTCAAAGGACCACAAGAATTGGCAACATGGAGTACTGGAGATGAGCTGCATACCAGCACAAAATAAGACCTGATGCCCTTGGTGTAGAAACTATGGCAAAAAGGGTTGAGAGGAGCCTTCAGTTGTGTCAACAGCATGACAACCTCTCTAATGTTAGTGATCTACAGGACACACACCCAGAATAGCCTGTAAAGTGGCCGGTGATAGGAAGGGCATCCAGCCATAAAAAGGCTGCCAAGCAAACATTTGGGAGGACCCTTCAATTATCTGAAAAACATGACAACCTCCCTTGTGTTGGTGATCTACATAATAAACACAAGTACACACTGTAAAGTGGTTGGTGATAAGTAGGACAACTAGCTATAGAAAACCTGCCAAACAAAGGGCTGGGAGGACCCTTTAGCTGTGTCAAAGGCATAATAACCTTCCTAGTGCTAGTGTCATGATAGAATGCGCTGAGTGGATCATGGAACCATTTGTAAGCAAGATTCTTGTCTATCTGAAAGGTCAGTAGCCCCACTACAGTACTGATTCGGTCTGTGATGACCTCCCTAACCCTTGCTAGCAAGGAAAACGGACATTAAATGATGATGATGATGATGAATATATATATATATATATATGCGTGTGTGTGTGTATCCCGGGTTCATTCGGGGGGTAAGCACAGTAAGTAAGGTACTCAATACATAGCAGGGTATAAATATTAAATATAGAAATGGTTTCTACAGGACTAGAACTGTTTCATTCGAAGGAAATCATCTGTGCTTTCCTGATGATTTCCTTCAAATGAAACAGTTCTAGTCCTGTAGAAGCAATTTCTATATTAAATATATATATATAACAATATTAACATCACTTAATGCATGATCAATGGTACCCTAACCAAATGAAATATTGATATAGAGTAACTATAATAGCTCTTTAACGGAAAGAGAGCTCTCTTACCACTTGTTGAATAAAATGCCATACATACATACATACACACATATATATGTCCGCTGTAAAGTGGTTGGTGATAGGAAGGGCATCCAACCATAGAAAGATCTCCAAAAAAAAGAGTTGGGAGGACCTTTTAGCCTTGTCAAGGGCATAACGTCCTCCCTAGTGTTAGTGATGTACTTGATATATGCAACTAGTACACGCTGTAGTGTGGTTGGTGATGGGAAGGGCATCCAGCCATAGAAAATTCACCAAACAAAGGGTTGGGAGGACCCTTCAGTCGTGTTAGGAGGGAAAGAGGGAGAGCGGACGTTAAACAGTTAGGATGATGATGTAGTGTATATGTAGTAGTGCATATTTACAAATTAAATACGTTTCGGTTTTTGTTTTAATTTTCTCTCCCTTTGCTTACGGTATGTAAAATTAATTACGTAGCTTTTCTCGCATTTTACCACGCATATGGTTTTTGAGAAACTTGTTTTCGTAAGTACTTCATAAAATAGTGAGAAGAGCTGGGTTTTGCAAAACGAAAGAAATAGCAGGTGACTTATTTTAAGAAATGAAGGTCAATCAACTAAAACCATTTCAAGAACTTAATGATAATTCACAAATCCTTTTGAGTACCCAGGGCCGTAATAAGCTATGGCAGGTCCTCCAGGTGTTCGTGTATTTGGAGGGCCCCCATCTGGCACTTAAATCTTTAATTCCACAACAGTAAAAAATAAAAATAAAAAATAAATAAATAAAACATGACGGGGTTCCCCAGGTTTCAGCTTAATTAGCGTTATGAATAATACGGCCATGTGAGTAACCTTAATGAAAGAATGAACTAGTTCCTTTGATCATACAAATTAAGTAATGGTTCATACAGACTGTGTATGAGGGTCTGGAAGAAGAGACTTGCCAAAATTTACGGAGTTAGGGTTAATAAATATTTGATAACTATTCAAGCTCATAAATCAATCATATACCAGCCCAACTAAATATATCTCGGAGCTCAAATAACAGAAGGGGACAACAAATAATAAGAAACCCCCATCAATCAGGCTGAAAATACGTGACTGAAAATAAAATTTCCGATGACTCTTATGGTGTGTGACCGATTTACGCACTTAGTGTTGAATTGGTGGGGGTTTTTTTCTTTATTTTTTCTATTACATATGGAGGTTTTTCTTTCGTTTTGATTATATATTTTCGTGTATTATATTTATAATATAATACACATAATAATCAATGGATTACAAATACATTATAAAAATAAAGTAAAATAACTAATAATAATGCAAAAGATAAAATTAAAAAAGCCATATCTCTGTCAGTTCATTGCTGCAAAGTACATATTATAAATTACCTTAAATATTTCTAATTTCCAGTTACCCATTATGTAACCGAAGAAATTAATTGGGGGAAAGTTTCCTCAATACGAAAACATCAGACATTGTATTTTTGTAAATCAACTGTTCTACTACTGCAGGAAGGTTAAACTGACGAGGGTC
>OZ024741.1:180328567-180391067 GCA_964016885.1 Eledone cirrhosa
ACATTACTGCACCAGCCCCTGCAATTTTTGCACTTAATTCAGCCTCTTGCCTTCTGTCACTCATGAACACAACCATGAGATACTTGAACTTCTATACCTGCTTCAGTGGAACTCCACTCACATGTAGAGTATACTGTGCTGGCTTCCTTGAGCAGGCAAGTATCTTCACAGCACTGATTTTTATTCCTGCCGTGCAGCATTCAGCATCAAACCTATCAAGTGCATGTCAGAGATCCCCTTCTGATGAGTTAAGTACCACCATGTCATTTACAAATTCCAACCAACTGATCCTACACCTGCCAATCTCAATACCACTTGCAACCTGGCTACATTTGTCAATCCTGTTCATGAAGATTATGAACAGGAGAGGTAATAGTACACACTTTTGACAGAGTCTGACACATTATCCAAACACAAACACTAGGGCATTCATTTTGAAACATCAGGGCAACAAGAAGCTGTTCATCAATCCCATACTCTTGCAGAACCTTCCACAGGAAGATCCCATGGAATATGGTCATGTGCCTTTTTGAGGTCTTCGAAGCAAGCATACACCTTTTGGCAGTACTCCCATGATTTCTCTAGGGCTTGCTACAGTGGGAATATTTGGTCGGCTATGCTGTGTCCAGGGCAAAAACCACACTGTTCATCGGCTAGATTGAACACAGCAATCTCCCTACATCGCTTTGCTAGACACTTAGCATAGACTTTAGCAGGGAGGCTTCAATGCACATGTTGGTACTGACCACCTAACATGGAAAGGAGTGATTGGTAGGAATGATGATTCCGATCTAAATACGAATGGAGAAGCCTTATTAGACTTTTGTTTGAGTAATGGGCTCTCTATTATGAACACTTTCTTCCAACACAAGGCATCTATAAATATACATGATATTAGGGGAATCGGGGAACAGATATCAATAATTGATTTTATTGTCTCTGATTTCTTCAATTCTGTGCTGGATGTTTGAGTTAAGAGAGGGGATAAGCTGTCAACTGATCACTATCTAGCTATCTGCGACCTAAGACTATTTAAAGCCAAGGAAACCCACAAAACTGGCAGGTCCAGATCAACCTACGGGATAAAGTTGGAAGTGTTAGCAGATAAGGAAGTCAGGGCCAGGTGTGTGGATACTATTACATCCAAATTCAGAGAACTCTGAGCAAACTGAGGATGTTGAAACGGTGTGGAGACTGTTTAGCTTGGCAGTTTATGCATCAACTGATGGCTTGGAAATAAGTCCTCCTTCTTGCACTTGTGATACAAGCAGACATGAAAAGTTGCAGCAGAGACAGTAAAGGTGTCCAAAGTTAAGACATGGGAGGACTTTGGGGTTAAGCTAGAATCTGACTTCAAATCAGCAAATAGTGTTTTGGCTGATCATCCACCGACTTCGTAATAAGATGTCCTCCTCCACACCTGCTATCCGGAATACATCAGGAGTTCTCTCTTCAGAAAAGTACATCCTCACAAGGTTGAGGGAATGTTTTGCTGATCTCCTAAACCCAGTTACAACAACATCTGGGAGTGATAACTAATCTCTCAGAGGCTGAGGTCGCATGTGTGATTAAAGGGCTCAAATGTGACAAGGCCACTAGGAAAGATGAAATTCAGTCTGAGAAGCCTTAAATAAAGAAAGTACTCTCTAGCTGATTTGTGTGTGCTTGTTGGCCTGGATCTCTGGAAAAGCACCTAAGTCATGGCAATCTAGTGATAATCTCAATTTTCAAAAAGGGAGACAAGAGAGATTGCTCTCAAGAACTGATAAGGAAATATGAACAGTCCCCTTACACACACACGAACATACACTCATTCTTACAGGAATTTTGTTTAAGTTGAAAAATTATCATTCATTCCATACTTTATATTTTTTATTGGCTTCAGTCATTAGATTACAGCCATGCTGTGGCACTGTTTCATTTAGGTTTTCAATTCTTTCTATAAGCTAAGCTTGTTCAAAGCTTAACGTTCAAACTTGTTTTGTTATGTTCGAAAATTTGATTGTCTTCAATTTTGTCCCAGTTAAATCTTGTTTAAAGCATAACGTTGAATCAGTTTTGTTATTCTTTTACTGGTTTCCGTCATTAGACTGCGTCAATGCTGGGATACTGCCTTGATTTAGTTGATGATATCGACCCAGCACTTATTTTATCGATCTCTTTGTCGAACCGCTAAGTTACGAGACATAAGCATACACACACACACACACACACACATTCTCTTGAAATGTCTTACTATTGGTTTCTTCCACAGACGCCGGCCGCAGTAGAAAAGGTCAAGGAAATAATGTCTGGGAAGCCTGAAATGGTAAGTTGGTATTTATTCACCAATACTTTATTTTATTGAGTAAGGTTGTGAGTCCGATTCCTGGCGGCGCATTTACACTAGTAAATTTTTTATTGTTACACCAGTCTCTAAGACGGATGTAATTGTCATTTTATTTGGTTGTAAGGGTAGTTAGTTGATAGGTTTGGTTAGAATTTTTGAAGGTGAAATCTGTTTTTCATGATTTTTAAATGCATTTTGAACGAATGTGGTCTTCAAAACCGCCGTAAATTACTCATTTTCTATGGTTCCCCACCGAGGAACTTTACAAAACCCGTTTCCGATACGGAAATAATATTAAGTTTACCGACACTTTATTTCACGTCACTCTAGTCTCCCTCAGCTGGAAAAAATGACTTGTACCCTAATCCAAAGGACCAGCCTTATCACACAACTGTGTCGCACTGAATCTCCCTGAGGCTTACGTGAAGGTTACACGTGCCTCTGGAATGTTCAGCCAATTTCTCGTTAAGTTCCACCAACTGAGACGTCGTCTGAACCGATGGAGGTCCAACAACATTTTATGAATCCCCCCCGAATGATGAAAGTTCAAGTCGGTCTTAGCAGGATTTGAATTTTACTACGTAACGAGATGCGACTAAACACCAGTAGGTATGTTGTCTATCACTACCAATTCTGCTAATCCATCGCCACGATATTATAATTGTTTCTACTTTAGGCACAAGGCCAGCAATAATCCAGTGCATTACTGGTACTTTATTTTATCGACCCCGTAAGGATGAAAGGCTGGTTCGTTCGTCATATATCACGTTTAAAATTTGAGATATGGAGGAGGAAAGAGAGTAATAAATAGAGAGGGAGAGAATTAACTTTGGGTGTTGAAGCAGGGGTATGGATATTGAACGTAAGGAATGAGAAAAATAATGACGTGCACACACGTACATATATACACAAACATAATTATCGTCTGCCGAGTCAAAGCGAATGCTGGTTGGGGTTTAACGTTAAAGTTACGTTTTCATTGGCAGTGTCTTATAGAGTTGTGAATGTGATTAGGACGAATACGTTGATGTTTCTTGTTCTGGTTTTATCCATTTATTTATTTTGGTGAAGGTATTTTTAGCTGGTAGAACGACCAAATAGTCTGGGTATTGTTATATCGCCACTTATTAGACGATAAGAGTAATGAGGAAAGGGAAAGAATTCGTGCAGACTTTTTTCTGTATGTTTCACGGTTTACCTCCCTTCGATTGTTAGTGAACTGATTAAAGTAAACTGATATAATAGCCTTTACGATCTGAGTTCAAATTCCGCTGAGGTTGACTTTGCCTTTCATCCTTACGGAGTCGATAAAATAAAGTACCAGTAATGCACTGGGTAATTGCTGGCCTTGTTCCTAAAGTAGAAACAGTTATTTTTATTACCAGTTATTCGTTAGTTCGTCAAAAAACGCACCACAAATCAAGACAAGATAGAGTAGCAGATTAAAACCAGATGAAGATACGGCACAAAAGAAAACAAATAGTCATTGATGAGCTCACAGAATGTGTGACCTAACGAATGACTAGATATAATAGCTATAGTATCTAAAATTAAAATGAATCATATATAAGACAGGCTTCCTCACAGATTCCGTCTACTAAATTTCACCGTACATATCTGTAACTACGGCTGTCAGACTGAAGCTATAGTAGGTTGCATGTAGTGGAACTGAGCCTGAAGCCACACGTGGTTGCGAAGCGAACTCCTTAACTACACAGCCGTGCTTGCACCTTACTTAAATATATACTCCAGCAAACATAAACTATGATTATCCCATTTTTTATTCTATGATTTTATTACTACGTTATCTAATGTTTTTTGTTTTTTTTGTTTTGTTTTTTTCCTTTTAAAAACGCTTAGGGTGTTGCCTAACGAAGATTTGGCTACTATTTCTAGCGGATCGAACAACTGTATATTGCTTTCCATGTTGTCTTGTATATAATATCTAATGCGTGTTGGTTGGTTAGTCGATGGTTGTTACATTTGACAACATATAGGTGGGGTTTACATTTAGAGAGATATAAAACACATTTAACCGGAGCACTTGCGTACACTTATATACGCGCATACAAACATATATGTGGACACATACACGCACTTGTCTGCTAACCGTTTGTAAGAAGTTAACGCTTTCTTTTCATATTTTCTTCATGAATGTGATTTGATTCTAAATGGAAATGTTTTAATTACATAATTTTTTTTATATACAAACACATTTTATTGACAAATATTTAGCATATAACGATCTCTCTTTTTATATCATCATCGTTTAACGTCTATCTTCCACGATAGCATGGGTTAGACGAGAATTGTCCCACTTGAGGCAAGATTGGTAGGGTGATCGTGTCATTTCTTTTCCCATTCATATTCATTTTCTTTTTTACTTGGTGTAATTATTTGTATTAACGGTAGTCTTTTTATTTAAAGTGTCAGTACAATTTATATATGCAGATATGTACTATACTAATAATAAAGAATAAAAGTGGTGGTAGGGGTATCACGCACTCAATTACACACCTCAACAAGGGACGCTGGGGTTTTCCTTGAATAATTTTTTTTTTTAGGCAAGCCAATACACAGCATTGCCCCGGGTGTTAGGGAAGCTGAGATGCTGAAATAACCAAGCATACTTGCGGTTATCATCCGTTACCTTGGTATGGTGAGCCACCAACAATAACCACGTTTGTTGTCAGCAGACCAGCTCTTTCAATCGTCTTCAGTGCCACAGGCTGGTGGAAAATTATTGGACAACCTTATTGTGTATAAATTTTGTCCCCCATGTCATTTTTTAAAAACCTTTGTTTCATCTTCATTATTTCCACACCTCACCTAACATTCCATTTCCTCTTTCCCCTTGTCTGCGTTTTATTTGTTACTAGCTGAGGTACCCGGCTTCGCCCAGGGGCATAGTTAAGAGAAGATGGATAAAAGAGAAAACGACTGTATTGGATGTATTGTCTGGTATGAGGTGAGACCGTAATGTGTGAGAGAGACATAAAACAATCATAAAACTTCCTTGTTAGGCTGGGGGAGTAAACTGCCGATTAAATGGGAGCATTGGCTTTGGATTTTAAATGTGAAATAACCATAGTCAGTATGATCTTTTTAAGCTCCAAAGGACGTCACCTGATACGCAGTAATATACTGCATAACATTGCTTTTGAAGTGTGCTTCATTAGTACAGACTGTAAGTAGTATGTGGATAAAAGCTGAAGGGTAGATTAATTTCAAATAGTATCAATTTTTCTTTGTTCTGTATAATCAAAGATTGTAAAACGACTTTATAAAAGCTAACTCAATGTTGTTAAACCTTCCTATAGATCAAAGGATCTATAGTTTAAGCCATTTCTAGACTTTTGTGAGACATTACTCTCTCTCTCTCTCTCTCTCTGAATATCTAACACTTTGTGTCTCTATTCTGTATAACAGTCTATCTCTCTTTTTCTGTCTCTCCCTCTTTAGATGTGTGTGTATGTGTATAGTTTTCATGTGATTCAACCAACCAATAAACATCTCTCTTTTATATATACTAGCAGAAAAACCACCCTTCGGGTGGTTTTCTGCTAGCATGTGTAGTGTGAATATTGATATTACACGCAAGTATATATACATGTAGATATGATACATCAAATAAAATCGTAATTGACAATATACACAGAAATTGAACAAAGATGTTGTTACACTGTCTTATGTAATCAGTAACGTAAACCATGATACATTAAAAAAAGACAATATTATATATACACTGCATTAGGAGAAAATTAGTGACGGAAATATATGTTTATTTAAGCGATCGCTAACCAGAAGTGTTGACATTTGAAAATTTTAAATAAGCAATAAAATATATTTAATCAAAAGCTATGAAATTTAGCAGATAAATTATGTAATATTCATTCATTATTTATTCAAAAGGTGGTGGATTGGCAGTATCGTTAGAGGGTCGGACGCCATGCTTTGCAGCATAGAGTTACGGCCCTTTATAGTCTGAGTTCAAATCCCGCCGAGGTTAACTTTGCCTTTCATCCTTACGGGGTTGATAAAATAAAGTACCAGTAATACACTGGGATAATTGCTGGCCTTGTGCCAAAAGTAGAAACAATTATTTATTCAAAGTAATCCAACTTATTTTACAAACGGGATAAAAAATGATGTTCTGGCTGCAGTCCTGCGCTCCTTTCTTTATTATAGTTAAGATAGATTTTTTTTTACCTATATATATATTATAAGAATTCTCTGTCCTTCAATTAAGCTTACCATAGGGCAGATAATCTTTATAATAATATCATCACTCTACTTTTCTTAAGTATAGCGTGCTAAGTTGAATAATGGTCTTACTGGACTTAACGAGTAACATCTCATCCATCTATGTGCTTGTGTGTGTATGTATGTATATATATATATATATATATAATGTGTGTGTGTATCCCGGGTTCAATCGGGGGTAACCACAGTAAGTAAGGTACTCAATACATAGCAGAGTATAAATATTTAATATAGAAATGGCTTCTATAGGGCTAGAACTGTTTCATCATCCTGATATATATATATATATATATATATATATATATATATTAGAATGTGTGTTTAAAATACCCTATTCTTTAAAACATTCAAACTGATTTACCACTCAATACTGGTGGGTAGAATGTAAAGTTTCAGTTTGGTGGCTTCAACTGGAATCAGAGGAAGCAATCAAGCAGAAAAGTTGAAGTCACTGCCAATTTTCAAATTGGAAAATTATTTGTCTCTCTGTTGACCACTGACCACTGATCTCTGTCCTCTGGGCATTTTTTCCCATAGCTGTCTTCGACAGCATTTAGCTGTTTGAACAACTGTACTAGGATGAGTTTTCTCATTTTTGTCTGTGTATGTATGTATGTATGTATGTATGTATATATATATATATATATATATATATATATATAAAATAAGGGTTGATGGACCCAGCATATTTATCAATGCCAGTACCAGTTGTATCTCAGCGCACTCAATGGGCAATGTAAGATACATTACTAGAGTATACACATAGTTATTTGCCTCAACACAACACACGTAAAACGGGTGCCTATAACGTTCCCGGACTCGAGTTTCTGCCGCACTAATGCAGCAGTAAGGTGCACTGCACCATCTGTCTGCATATATTATGCAACAATGCACAATCGGCTTATGCGGCTTCATCAGCGGGTATCGCCTAATCAATAACTAATCGATCAACAGAATCCAAACATCGGCCCGTGCCGGTCATGACTGTTTGTGACAACCGACACGGTAAAGCGATTAGCAACTGGCAACCGATAGGACTCTATCTCTCAACTAGCCACTGACTTACAAATTTTACCTGGGGATGGGAAGCTAAAAAGAATCAATCTTTTAGTTCCTGTCAGAAGCCCTCAGCCAACGTGTCTCACACACAAATTATCAAGGGGTGAAAAGATGGCTATTAGAAATAGCAGTTCACATTGATAAAAAATAGAATGGTAGCATTCGGTTCATGTCTCCAAGCCCCATGGCTAGAGGAAAGCGATGGTAACAATGGTAGTGCCAAGAACCTTTAACAGACTTTAAATGCGATCATCCATTAAATAACAATATAGTAGCGAGCTGAAATGTGTCAGCCACGTGCGTAGATTACCAGTCTAATTCACAACTTAAAAGAGTGAGAGACAAAATTAGTAGCAGGAAAAAGAGTGCATATCAAAACAAAAACAATAAAAAGTAAAAAATTGTTTAACTTACTCTCAATATTCCGCTCGTTGGGAGATAATAATAATAAGGGTTATATATATATAGTCAATATTGTTACATTATATTTTTCCATTGCTGTATTCTTGGCAGATTGCCCTGCGGATTGGTGTGAAAACACGGGGCTGCAATGGCCTCAGCTATACCCTTGACTATACAAATCAAAAGGGAAAATTTGATGAAGTTGTTGAACAAGATGGTAAGTTAAATATCTGCCCCATTTTCCTAGTTCTGTTAGCCTTATTTCATGTCTTCTTCATTTTTATACTTGGTACTTAATTCTGATTATTGTGTTTGTTCAGCTTTGTAAGAGAGGCCAACACTCTCCCACTACAATGAGCCAACTTTTATACAGTGCATGCTAGAAATAGCAGCCAATTACCCTTCAAATCACACCCTATTGTCTTTAAAAGGTGAAGTATTCATTGAATAATGTGTTCCTGGGTGCATACTACCATTTAAAAAAAAAAAACAGAATTGTCATGGTATGGATGCCTTTGATCATAAGGCTATATGATCATAGGGCTGTTTGATTTGTGCTGGGACTATGATCAGAGGGCAGTTTGATCTGAGCTGGGACTATGATCATAGGGTTGTTTGATCTGAGCTGGGACTATGATCATAGGGTTGTTTGATCTGAGCTGGGACTATGATTATAGGGTTGTTTGATCTGAGCTGGGACTATGATTATAGGGTTGTTTGATCTGAGCTGGGACTATGATTATAGGGTTGTTTGATCTGAGCTGGGACTGATCACAAGGCTGTTTGATCTGAGCTGAGATTATGATCATAGAGTTGTTTGGGCTGAGCTTAGACTATGATCATAGGGTTGTTTGATCTGAGCTGAGACTATGATTGTGGAGCTGTTTGATCTGAGCTGGGACTATGATCAAGGGGCTGTTTGATCTGAGCTGGGACTATGTTCATAGGGTTGTTTGATCTGAGCTGAGATTATGATCATAGAGTTGTTTGGGCTGAGCTTAGACTATGATCATAGGGTTGTTTGATCTGAGCTGAGATTATAATCATAGGCTTGTTTGATCTGAGCTGAGATTATAATCATAGAGTTGTTTGATCAGTAGTGGTACTATGATAATAGGAACGGTTTTATCTGAGCTGGAACAATGATCATATGGCTGCTTGTTCTGAGCTAAGACTATGATACTAGCATTGTTTGGGCTGAGCTGGGACTATGCAACACAATTTTAGAAAACAACGCTACTATTCCCAGTTTATAGTGTGTAATGGAGTGTGCCCATTTTCCGTTTTACTTTTTGACATTCATCATCATCATCATCATCAACGTTTAACGTCCGTGTTCCACGCTTGCATTGGTTTGGACAGGGGTTTTCCCACTTGAGGCAAGAGTGATTATCTTGCTCGCATAGGACTATCTGGCGGGTTTTCTACAGCTGGATGCCCTTCCTAACACCAACCACATTTACAGTGTGGGGCTGGGAGGTTTTTACCGTGTTGCCTACACGGCCACATTACAGCGTGGACTGTCTGGCGGGTTTTCTACAGCTGGATGCCCTTCCTAACACCAACCACATTTAGAGTGTGGGGCTGGGAGGTTTTTACCGTGTTGCCTACACGGCCACATTACAGCGTGAACTGTGTTTTTTTTGTCGTGACACCTACACGATCTCATTTGTTTCGGCCTGGATGTTGTGGCACCAACATAACTTTACATTGAAAGGGGCGGTGTGGATGGGGTGGGGGTGGTGGGACGGGGGTGTATTTTGTTAGAGATGCCTACTGACTATAGTAGGTTTTACTTTGTATTTAGGTAAGGCGGGTCTTCTCTATTACTGAGTACCGCCAAAGGTCTCGGTCCAGTGACATTGTCTTGGAGAGGTGTAAGTGTGTGAGGTCGGAATTTATCAGCTCGTCCCAGGTCTTGCTGGGTCTGCCTATTCCGTGGCTACTGTCTATCTTTAATACCCTGCACTTTGTTATACAGCTATCGTCTTTCATACGCAACACGTGACCATACCAACGTAGCCTTCTCTCAAGTAAACAAGATCTGATCCCTCTTATTTCTAATTTTTTCCTTAGTTCGTTTATGCTTTGCCGTTCACGTATATTACTATTACACATCCAGCGGAGCATGCAAGCTTCGTTTCTCTCTAGTCTGCGTATATCCTCTGCACACAATGCCCAGGTCTCACTGCCATGCAACATTGCTGTTCGTATGCAGGCATCATACAACCTGCCTTTCATTTTTAGGGAGAACCCTTCAGCGGCTAATAGTGGTATAAGCTCTCTGAACTTTTTCCACCCAGTTCTGACTCTAGCTACTGTACTTTCAGAGCACCCTCCCCCACTGCTGATTTTGTCACCCAGGTAACGGAAGCTGTCCACTATTTCTATAGAACCCTCTGCGCAGTTGAAAGAGCTAGTATTTTGTGGGCACTTGCTGCTACTTATTGCCCCAGAACACTGGCCACATGTAAAATCTATGTTCTTAGTTAGCTTACCTGTGATCCCACTACATCTTTTATGCACCCATACTTTGCATTTGGGACACAAAATGGAGTTTCTACCTACGCCTTTCCTACACACTGAGCATGGCCACTTCCCGGAAGGGACCGCCGCCTTATTTTCTTTCTTACAAACTAGAACTTTAGTCTTAGCCAGGTTAATTTTAAGGCCTTTTGATTCTAGGCCGTGCTTCCATGTTTGGAATTTCTTCTCTAGCTCGGCCATTGATTCAGCTATGAGTGTTAGGTCATCTGCGTATAGGAGTTCCCATGGGCAACCAGTCTTGAACTCCTCTGTTATAGCCTGAAGGGCAATAATAAATAGTAGGGGGCTGAGAACAGAGCCCTGATGGACGCCAACTTTTACGCTAAACTCTTCACTATATTCGTTGTTAATTCTAACCTTGCTGACTGTTTCTTTATACATGGCTTGTATAGCTCTCACAAGCCATTCGTCAACATCTAGTTTTCTAAGAGCCCACCAGATAATGGAACGGGGGACTCTGTCGAAGGCTTTCTCCAAGTCGACAAAAGCTAAGTATAGGGGTTTACTTTTAGCTAGGTACTTCTCCTGTAGTTGTCGTACAATGAAAAGAGCGTCTGTGGTACTTTTGCCTGACACAAACCCGAACTGCATTTCATCTAGATCAATTCTCTCTGATTAGTTGCGCTATTACTTTTTCCGTGACCTTCATGACCTGGTCGATTAATTTAATGCCTCTATAGTTATTCCTATCTAGGGCATCTCCTTTACCCTTATAACAGTTAACGATGATGCTGCTACGCCAGTCCTTCGGAACAACCCCATTCTGTACGACTTGGTTAACTATCCGGGTGACCATGGTGTGTCCCACCGTACCAGATGCCTTCAGCATCTCGGCAACTATTTCCGAAGGCCCAGCCGCCTTACCCGTCTTCATATCTTTGATTGCCTTACTTATTGTACTACCCTCGACTAACACTGCTGGTCCCTCTATTGGGTCGATGTGGGCGAGACTGTCTTTCTCCCATTTATTCTCCTCATTTAGTAGCCTTTCATAGTGACACTTCCAAGCTACCTTCTTATCAGCGTCGGTGATGGCAAGTACGCCGTCATCATTAAGTACACACTTCTCCCCGACAATATCACGTTCTTTTATTGATTTGTTCATTTTGTAAATCGTAATAAGGGAAACACTGCTCTCACCTCCCCCTCTTTTAATTTCATTCTGACTCCAAATCCTACCAAGGCCAGCTTTGCCACTCATCCTTCTGAGGTCGATAAAATAAAGTACCAGTGAAGCACTGGGTCGATATAATTGTCTGTTCTCTCTTCCCCACAAATTGTTTGCTTTCTGTCTTGATTAGAAATCATTATTTTTATTATTTGCAGGAGTGAAAATCTTCATGGATACCAAAGCTCAACTGACATTACTAGGAACAGAAATGGATTATATCGAAAGCAAACTTTCTTCAGAATTTATCTTTAACAATCCCAATGTAAAAGGAACATGTGGGTGTGGGGAAAGTTTTAATGTATAACAAATTACGAACATCTGAACAATGGCTCTCAGCTTAGAACTTTGTGTCCCCAGTTATAATTTCACATTAACTGCAACCTAAACTCATCTATGTTCCAGAGAATTCTGTCATGTTTTGTTGGCCACTCTGGAAGGAAGTCCAATTTATTGAAGGTTATTTTTTGAAGTAAAATCAATTATGGATAATATCTGACTATATAATGTTATATATATATATATATATATATATATATATATATATACATAATATTTATTAATAGTGAGTATTTTCTTTGAAGTTTCAGTGAAGCTACCTGCTTTTCAAAAAGGCTTTGATTGTTTTGAAAAACATGTAGCTTCACAGTAAAATAACTATTAATAACAAATATATCTTGACTCGATAAACGTACAGGAGTCCTTTGTTCAGTGTATGTTTAGTATGTTTGTTACACAAACCCATAAAACAAGCACACACACACACACACTCATATATATATACACACATATACACACACATAACTGGAAGCATTTGTTTTTTCAATAATTTTATATTTCTTTACTCTGTAAATAGATGTATAAATATCAGATTTTGCTTAACACTCAATAAAAGTAAACTCCTACCTTTTCAATCAGCAATAACAAATTATATATATATATACATACATATATGTGTGTGCGCTTGAGTGTGTATTTTCTCCTACAAAACATAAATTGTGCTATATACACTTGTGGTGAGAGTGTGTAGAGTACAAGTATCACCAGTTTAATATAAGGCAGGCTGAATGAAACTTGTATCATAGATTTAAAACCTCAATAATACACATATCTGGTGTACCAAATTTCAAACAGAAAATCACACCACTAAAAGCTATGCATTGACCTCTCTGTTTTGAGTACATTGTTTTAATTTATTATTATTTTGCCTCTTTCTCTAAAATGATCTATTTTGGCTAAGCCTGATTTGTATCTTATTAATAATTTATCTTTCATAGGTAAAAGGGTTTTTTTTTTTTGTTTTCTTTTTTGGTGTGTGTAGATTCACTGTGAATCCAAACATAACCAGCTGCCTTTTTCTTTTTCTATGGAAATTTCTGCTTTGGTTGGGTTGTATCTTATTGATAAACTCATCTTTTTTATATGCACAACACCAATTTTTTTGTGGGAGGTGTAGATTTATGAGGAATCCACAAACGTAATCACCCTCCCTCGTATATTACTGGTAGTTGATTTATCAACACCTACAAATATATACTATCAAGTAAACCATGCAAACATGGAAAAGCAGATATAAAATGGCAATGATAATGAGTAAAGCCAATTATGACAGGATTTAATCTGGCAACGAATGGATTAGAACTAAAAAAAGAAAACCCTGCATTTTCCAACAGATTTCTGCTGTTTTGCCATATCTACCTCCACATCATTATAAATGATAGAGAGACTTTGCTTTTAAACATGTATTATTAAATTGATTGTGCTCATCTCTCTTAAATATAATGATTCCAGTGATGTATATAGCCTTCTGGTAGTTTTCTCTCAGCAAAGAGAGGCTGAGTGAGTCCTGATGAGATTATCAAATAAAACTAAAACCTGTCAGTGCAATCCTCACCTCCACGCTGCCTAAATTTCACAGCGAGACTAAATCCATATGGATACAACACCATTTATTTATTTTAAATAAGTTATCAATAATACTTATGGAATAAAGTCTTTTTATTATTAACCTCCATTTTATATGCTTTATTTTTAATCTGTGTTTACTTTTTTTCATTATATTTAATCATAATAATGAAAATTGTGTAGTGCTCAGGTGCATTACAACTCATTTGTTTGGTTGCAAGTCTCCAGGTGATCAGTATTCTGAGCAAGATAAGGGTTCCAGACTAGTGATTCAAATTTTAAGTGTGGCCACACCATGGCTATATACAGCTTTAAATAGATAACTGGAGTGCCTTTTTTTTTTTTTTTTGTTTTTTTTTTGTTTTTTTTTTTTGTAAAATTTTGAAAATGTTCCCAAATGATTTGCTCTTTCTCCATTGTCATATTTATATACATCTACTGCTCAGGCTGATATTGAACTCAGCAATCTCCACTTTCTGATGTATACACTAAGAGGAACATACCAGCAAAGCACAGTGACAGTGTGATGAAGTGACTAACCTGAAACCTGAAAATCACTGCCACTTTTCTATTTAGAAAATACATCTCTAAACTCTACCCACTAGTATTGAGTGCTCATTCAGTTCATGTTTCAAATATTCTAATATTAGTTGATATCGAAACATTAGTTAAGAGCTAAAAACAAAACTTTACATTTTCATATAATTCTTTCACTGAAACTGGCCTTGTGGATATAAATGTTGGAAACACTTATATATGAAATAAAGTATGTTACCTGATAACTTAACAAAGAAGCAAGCTATTTAAAACTCTTCAGCTAACCTTCCTAGTGTTGGTGATTTACACAATAAACTAGTAAATTCTATAGAGTGGTTGGTGATAGGAAGGATATCCAGTTGTTGGAAACCTACCAAAGGACCAGGCAAACTCTCCAGTTGTGTCAAAGACTTGACAGCCTCCCTGGTACTAGTGTCATAATAAAATGCATTAGGTAAGTGAATTATAGACCACTGGCTTCTCTAAGCATTTGGTAGGTTGCAGGAACACATTTAAGGAACACCTTTGCTTTGAGTTCGAACCAGGTTTGCTGACAACCCATCCAACTCTTGCTAGTAAGAAAAGCAGACATGATGTAAATCTGTCCCAATATCTGGCTCATTATACTGGAGTAAATCTGGCTCATTATACTGGAGCTTATCCTAGTTTCATAAGCATTAATCAATTGAGAGTAAATGAATTTTTCATAGATGGAATGAGCCTGTCTACCCATGCTAGTGTGGAAGATGGACATTAAATGATGATGATGTTGAGTTAACTACCACCACACTCACCCCCAGCTGATGCTGCTGGTACTCATTTTTGTTTTTTTCGGTTGAGTGGACTAGAGCAATGCGAAATGAAGTGTCTAGCTCAAGAACAACACTTTGCTGGGGCCAGGAATCAAATTCAAGACCTTATGACCATCAGCCCAACCGCTAGGCAACATACACCTGTTTTATAACACCACTCCAAAAATGAGTGTTAACAATCTAAAGTAATTACTTCTGTTGGTACATAATTAATTTTTTTTAAAGCAGAGAATGTTAAAGTTGTGTGGTGGGTGTTTATCTCCAATATGATTTTTTTTTTTAGCCCTTTAGTATTTACATTACTCTATATATACAATTATATTTTCAAAGTAAAGACTTTACCTCACATAATATCGAATCTATGAGATTTTGACATTATGTTGAGAACAATACCTTAACATCAGTGTGAGTGGCTGGTTAAAGCCAGTTTGAGCAGAAAGAGGTGAGAATTCTGGCCGGCTTAAATGCTAAAGGATTAATGGTTATGATTGTTTTGGTTGGTACAATGTAAGTTAGAAATACAGGACTAAAGTAAAATAAATAAAACATTAGTTTACTTCATATTTTGAGATTAGGACCTTTTTTTTCAAGCATTGTATAGTATTTTCTTTTTCAGTTTCAACTTCTATTTTTTTTTTTTAAATTCCATATTATAATAAAGGTTTTTGGCAAAACAAGAGTTTGATATGAAACAATAAAGGCTCTTTTATTTAATTTTGTTGTCAATGGTTTTATCCGATATAATTTTATTAGAATAAATTTACACTAAAACCTACCTGTATTCAGCTTTAACACTAATCTTATGAATTGGCAGAATCATTAGTATCAGAATGCAGTCAACTTTGCTTTTCATTCTTCTGGGGTTGATAAAATAAAGTACCAGTCAAATACTGGGTTGATAGTTGACCCCACAAATTGCAAGATTTTACTAACTGTTCAAATACTGCTGACGTCAACTTTGCCTTTTATCCTTCCAGGGTTGATAAAATAAAGTACCAGTCAAATACTGACCCACAAATTGAAAGATTTGTGCCTAAATTAGAAATCATTAATTAACCCTTTTTGACACCATATTGCCCTTAGTTCTGTGATACTAAACTATTTGTTTTAAAAGGCGTTTTAATATTTATCCAAAAACTTAATAGCTTAATAATGAAAAGGCTATATTTATTAATGAATCCCTCCAAATTCTTGTTTATTTTCAAACTCATTTGAAAATCCTAGTCTTTTTATTAGAAATATAGCAAAGAAAGGGTTGAGATTATACTCTGATATATAATATCAAACTGATATATAATATTGATGATGAATAGTATAGAAGAAATTTGTTGTTTAATCCCAGATTAGACCTAATTCTGAAGACATACAATTAAACACATTCCAGCTGTAGCTATTTTTTTAAAGCATTATATTATGTAAGAGTATGTGCTTCCCATTATGTTTTTATTATATCACCGTGAAGTGAAATATGTATATTTGACCAGAAATACTAATGTGGTATTTAAGTCTAAATGAATTGTGTGCATCTATTTTATGAGAACGATAAAAAAGTACCAGAAAGCTAGGAGTCGATATAATCAACTGAAAACACTTGAAGGCAGTGTTCCACATTCCAGGATTGGTAGCAGCATAAGAAGAATAATAGATTATCCAAACAACCATGTATTAATAGAAAATTCCTTGGTGGCTTATTTGAAATTTGTTTGATTAGGTTCTATAAACAACTGTAATCTGAGAACTGGTGGAAATTTCTTTCCTCTCTCTACCATATTCTTGTATCTAGGTCTGTGTGTGCATGTGCAATAAGCCAAGTATGTATCTGTAATTCCTAATAGCTCTGTAGTGCCATACAACATGTCTTAGGTGTATTTCTTCCAGAGAAGGAGAGACGAAATGAGAAAGAGATATAGAGGAATCGATGAAGGCAAAGTTGAATTTGACAGGATTTTATCTGAGTACCAATAGCTGGAACGAATACCACAATATATTCCATCCAATGTTCTAATGACTGTCAATTTTCTGTCCTTGTGCACATGCAGATTTTGAATTACATTGGTAGGTGGCAAATTTATTAGACAGTAGACCAAAATACCTTGGAGTGCTTTTCTTTTTTGCTCTCTGCACTCTGTTCAAATTCCACTGATGCCTACTTGTGTGAGAGACTTAATCCATTGTCCAGTTTAACACTCTCTTGGATATATTTAGAGGAATACGCACTGATGTCCAGTTTAACACCACCACCTAGCTCTTGGATACCTTTAGTGGAGTTCACTTTATTGCAAGCATTCAAACTAGGTCACATAGTTTGAAGATACCTTCCTCCCATCTCCCTCTTTCCAACTAGTCTCAGAGGTACTAAAATGAGTCAAGGATAGTACCAATAGTAAAAAAAATGAAAAAGGAGAAAAAACAATATAATACTGAAAAAAAAACAAAAAAAAACATAAATGCTTATTTAGAAAAGTTGTTTATAATGCTAAAAATTATAAAATACAATCTTCTTCATTTTGTTCTGAATTTTCTCTGGAATGAGTCTCTAGAGCTTTAGATAGACGTTGACACATTACTTTAATCTGGTTGTTTGTCATGTGTTCAGCAGAAGCTATAGCATTAGCTACAGCTATGGTATTTACTGTAGATACTGCTTTAATCCACACACGGCCATTCATGCCTATTGCAACTTCAAATTGAATATTTTTTCCCAATGACTTCAACAAAACACACTGAGGATTTAAAAGCCTAGAAAAAAAAAAATGGAATGTCAAGAAAATGAAGAAAATCGTAATTGAACTTTAGTTTAACTCTTTAGCATTTCATTACTCTATATATACTATAAATAATTCAAAATCATTTTTCCATGTAGAAAAGATTTTAAGTCAACTTACTTGCGTACAAGGTGGAGAGGACATGAAAACATGAATCCACCATCTCTGATGACACCCATTCCAGCAGATTTGCCTTGATTGTTGATGCAGACCAATTCTGATTCCATGTCTTTATTAGCAACCAATACTTTGCCATAAATTAAATCTCCAACCTACAAAGAACAAACAAATTCTTTTAGTGGTTTCACTCATTGAACTGAGGTGAGCCTACAGGTGGGGGTGAGGGAAATCAGAGATGTTCAACCCCTGCCAACAGAAAAGAAAACGAATGTGGAAACAATGATGATAATAATGACATCATGGGAAGGTATAATTAGACAAAGAGGTTAGTATTGGGCTTGAGAGGGAACAAGGTGATGAGAGGAAGAGAGACAGGAGAGTTTGGGTAGTGGTGGCATGTAACTAGGTAGCTCAGGAGGAGACATTTCTGAAAACTATATTTGGATTAAGTAACATATATTCTTTTCATCACTACAGTATTTTGCTAACCGAGACTTGGCTTGGAGCTCAGCATTGGAAGGTTATAAAACATTAGTCATTTATACAGTGTTCCCACTGCTTACAGTTGTAAACTGTACCTCTTCATGGTACCTATTTACAATTTGATAGACAGAGTAATTGAAAATATATTCACCACCAATAACATGGTATGAAATGTTCACTGTTTGACCAATATTAGTAAATTAGCACCATACCTACTTACCCTATATACTTAAATATAAGCCAACAAATATATGATGAAAGAAAAAAAATTGATGGTAAAATGGGGGACCGGCTTATATTTAAAGTCAATGTTTTGCCGATTTTCATAAACTTCAAAATTCTACATAAATGAGGTGCTACAATATTTTCACTTTGGAGATGAATATTACACCGGTTTCACTTTCAACATGAAATTCGTATTTCCTATTGTTTCAATGTTTTGAATTATGGCCTTCAAAACGGTTGGAAATTGGTAAAAAAAAACTCATGACGTAATGGAGTTGAGAAACAAAAAAGTATACTCTTAACAACACTTAGAACATTTTAAATACCAAAATATTAAAACTTCATAAATATATCCTCCACTCATGGGAATTTCAAAACAGCACCATTTAAATATAATGTGTTGATTACTTGCCTACTACTCAGACATAAAATAAGGGGTCGGCTTATATATGAGTATATACAGTAATTTTTATTTTACTGTTTAGTCAGGAAGGAGAGTATAAACATTAATTTTTATTTTACTGTTTAGTCAGGAAGGGGAGGGCAATGCCCATGAACACTTTTCAGAGCCTGCAAGCCTAATGGGAGAGAAAAGCAGTACTCATTACCCTTTTTAGGGCCTCTGAGCCAGGTGGGAGGGAGGTATCTTCAAGCTGGTGAACTGGTCCAAATGCTTGCAACACAAATGACTCTACTACTTCACTAAGGGCACCCAAGGGTGATTGATTAAATATACCAACTAAGGACCAGATGGTGATGTTAAGCTAGGCAACTAATTATCTTGACCAATTATAATTATAATTAAACAAACTTGTATCATTTAAATTGATAGCAATTCACATATCAAAAGTTATTCATATGTGTCGATGAATTGAGAAACAGTTTAGAGTTAAAAGTCTATATATAGTCTTTGGTTCATACGTGAATGAAATATTTCTCAATTTATTGAGTTCATTTAGTTGGTTTCTCTAGTAGTTGTAGGATTGAAATGAATTGTGTTAAAAAGTTAAACACAGAAAATAATTATATATAGATACAGATGTATGTATGAACCAGTAACTCCTAGTAGAGTTGTAAGGGTGAGTACCATTGTGATATACAGCATTTCTTGGGCTCTTTAAACCTGGCAAAACCTATCCCCTCTCCAGCTCTGAACATAGTCAATTTCTTCCAAAGAAGGAGAGAAGTAAGAAAGAGACATAAAAGAAAAATTGGCTCCAGCATTTAACCGGTAGGTTTTTTTATAGACCTCAAAAGAATGAAAAGCAGTTGACCTGAGGGGAATTTGAACTCAGAGTGAACAAAGCTGGAACAATTACCACAAAGCATTCAATCTGATGTTCTAATGATTCTACCAATTTGACACTTTATAGATACAGATACACTATTATTATGGTCCATGATAGATTAACTAATTGGTTATGGATGTTAACATATCACACACAAAAACAAAAAAATCTTTTACTTACTTTTACATCAGGTCTGTTACGCTTGTTAGATCCTTCAAAAGACAGAAATGACAATCCAGCCTGTTCATTACTACCAATATCCACTCTAAACACATCACCAGCTTTCATTGTGCAGATTCCAAGTACATGATCCCCTCGCACTGGTACATACTTCAAAATAACAAGCAAAAGTACACAAATCATTTATTAGTGAACAGAGGTATACAATAACGAAAGTATTAAAAATAATTGTTTCTACTTTTAGCACAAGGCCAGCAATTACCCAGTGCATTACTGGTACTTTATTTTATCGACCCCGTAAGGATGAAAGGCAAAGTTAACCTCGGCTGGATTTGAACTCAGATCATACAGGGAGGTAACTCTATGCTTCAAAGAATGGCGTCCGACATAATAATTGTTTCTACTTTTAGCACAAGGCCAGCAATTACCCAATGCATTACTAATAATAATAATAATTGTTTCTACTTTTGGCACAAGGCCAGCAATTACTCAGTACATTACTGGTACTTTAATAATAATAATAATAATAAATGGAGTAGACAAAGGTTCTGTAAGCCATAGTAAACAGCCCATCTAAGAGAGCTGTCACTCTAAATAGAAACTGATTACAGGGCAAAGAGGACCCTTAAGCCATGTTAGACAACCCTTCTAATGCTTGTAGTATGATAAATTGTACCCAGCCGACGCTATAGCGGATTTGGTGATAGGAAGAATAACCAGCTAGAAAGTCGCGGCGAAGAATTATGAACAGCCCAACTTATATTCACCTAGCCCTTGCTATCAAGGAAAGCAGACGTTAAACAATGATGAGGAAAAAGGAAGAGAGAAAGATTAATGGAAAAAAAAAAGGGAAACGGGAAAGGAGGGGGGCGGAATCTACACTCTTGGCTTAGTGGAGAACAGCCAGCAATACTTACTGCATCAGCCATTCCACCATAAGGAGCTCTTCCTCAGTTAAGGATGCAATACTCCCAATTAAAATATTCAATTTAATAAATATGCTTTATTCTTCATAGCAAGTAGTATGTTGAAATAAATTGTATTTATTTTGAATCATATTAGGCGGAGGTCCAATATATATATATATATCAAAGTTGCACACGAAAAGAAAAGTGAAATACGTGGAACGAACAAACAAAAGCATGTACTTTTCTTATCAGTTAGCCGTTTGTCAATGCAATTCCATGCATAAAAGTGCTATCGCATAACATTGAGCCCAGCATGTACGGCGATTTGAGCAAGCCGTCGGAAAGCTGTATGTGTGATAACACGATAACATAAAGACGGGACAATGAAAGAGTGTCTTTCGACTAGGACGGCAGAGTGAGTACGTAAATAGAGTTATTAAGAGCACATTCTGTCTGTCCGTTCGCCATGCTCACTTTATATAGAGAGGGGGAGCACCAAGCAAGAGAATATGTACGTAGATAGAGAGAGAAAGGGGAATGCTGTGTGTTTTCGATGTGACAGAAAGTTACGACGTCACCCTCATCTAGTACAATAAAAAATGTTGCGACTGGAAAAAGGAAAGGATGAGGTTCAGACAACTTGTGAAAATGGTAACGCCAAAAGGAGGGAAATATTAATGGGATTTCGTCAAAAAAGAGAAGAGTTGTCGCGCTAGTAACTAAACAGTTAGTTAATCAAAGAGTTGATACAATCAACGAAACAGCCTACTCATCAAATTAACTTTTAAGTGGCTGAGCATTCCACAGATACATGGACTCTTAACGTGGTTCTCAGAAAGATTTAGCGTGGCACAATGTGTAGCAAAGTTAGCTCCTTGAATCACAGATACAACTCAGCTTTGCCAGTTGAGTGAACAGAAGCAATGTAAAGTAAAGTGTCTTGCTGAAGGACATAACGTGTTGAACGATCGTGAGTCCAACCACGCGACGCGCCTTCACAAACGCACACGTGTGTATGTATATATACATATATGTCGCCATATTACATTACATTATACCTTACGATTGGCTTCTACAGTTACCGTCAACCAAATTCCACTCACATAGTATTAGTCAACCTGAAGCCATGGTAGAAGTCACTTACACAAGGTTCCACGAAGTGAGAACGAACCTGGATTCACATGATTGTGCAGCGAACCACTTAACCGCACATGTAATTCTAAAAATACGAAGTTGTTTATTAATGCATGAGTACATACCCTGCGTTGGTGACAGTCAATCCAATAGGTGTTATGTTCTTTAAAACGAAGGATTCCAGGCTTTGTTACTAATACTTCTTTTTCTCGTACCCGTAATCCTGGTCCTAACATCACTTTATCGTCTTGTTCATTAACATCTTTCAAATCCTGTACAATTTCCCCGGGTAGGAATAATTGGTCAATACTAGACAATATTTCGACGGCCATCTCGTTTCTAAGTAAAGCTAACACCACTAGTTTCCCATCTTTTCAACAACTATATCACACCAGACAGGTTTTTTAAGTAACTACTTTATGAAATTTTAAATAAAATGAATAATTTTATCACGTTTTTATTTTTACTTTTATCAGAGTGCTCTTATCAGAAATCAAACTTTCCACGACTAACATTATGGTGTTAAGAAGACGAAGTTTTCTCGTCTTCTTAACTCATCACTTCAGACATTACTTTAGGTATCTAAAGTTTAGATAACTACTTCTTAGAATTTAAAACTGATAATAATGATAATTCATTTTATTGTTTGGGGTTTTACTAAAATTGTCAGAAATCTACTAAAGCTCGAATCAGTCAAACTTTGTTCGAAACTAAGCATTGATGGTTATATTATCAGGTTCATCAAGTCCCAAATGCTATTATAATTTAACGGTTCGTCTTCTGTATTTCTTTAAATTAACCATATTTTTATATATCATTATTTAAATCGGTTTACAGTAAAATTATACTAATTTGATGGATTGACCGCTAAATGTCACTAATTAATTTTTTTAATTTAAAATATACACGTGCGTTTATGAAATCAGAAACAAGCAATATTCTATGCACAGCGGTGAAACTAAGAGACACCGCATCCCCGACCAAACAGAATAACATTCTAAAATGCCAGGAATTGTCGGCTAACTATTTTCTTCAGTCTGACGTTTGGAGCGCTTGCCCGTGACCACGAAGTTCTTGTGGTTAGCAGCTTGCCTTACGAAAGTTATTCTAGCATCTTAACCTCGCTGTTACCCGCTACACTGCTGTGAATGTGTTGGCTTGCAAAAAAAAACAAAATAAAATCAGGGGGAAACTCCAGCCCCACCCTGTTGTCACGCGTGATTAAGTGTTCGGCTCTCTTGCCACTTGTTTTCTCCTATTTATATAAATGTTATACATATTGAGTACGCTGAGATGCAACTGGTACTGGCAGGGAAACTTATGCTAGTCCCGTCAACTTCAACGGTAGAGTCTTAATTCTTACCTTGAAATTAGAATGGTTATCTGTATCTCATTGACTAGTTCCAACAGGGAGTTGGGTGAAGCTCTCCAGCAATGGAGTGCGTTGGGCTTGTCTCTTCCTGAGAAGGTAGAGGACAGTCGAAGTCAGAGAACTTGGGACAGCATAAGTTCGAAGGCCACCTTCGACTCTCTCTTCGTCCACTCAGATCAGTTTTCAAGGTGCCGCTTAATATCTGCCAGCGCCAAATACTCAGGCGACTGGGTTGATGCTCTACCCGTGGCCAAAGTCGGTGGCTTACTCATCCTGGACGAACTTCGTGCTTCCAACGCCCTCAGAGTGGGAGCTGACGTCTGCATGGGTATGAGGTGCCAATGCGGCAAACTCCTCGACTCCACAGGCCTCCACGGTCTTTCTTGCCGCCTGATTGCCGGCCGCTTCGCGCGTCACACGGAGCTAAACCTCATTCTCAAGAGAGCTTTGGCCCGGGCGAACATCTCAATCTTAGAACCATCTGGGTTGTCCAGAAGTGACGGCAAAGGACCTGACGGCCTTACCCTGTGCCTCTGGTCGAGAGGCAGGTGCCTTGTCTGGGACGTCACTGTTAGTGATTCTTTTGCTCTTTCCGACATCCTGGATGCTGCGGTTAGGACGAGAGCCACAGCTTCCGCAGCCGAGCAGAATAAGACCCTCAAATACTCTGATCTGTCGGCCAGCTACATTTTTCAGCCTGTGGCTTTCGAGACGTTTGAGGGAGTCAGGCCGCTGTCTGCGAGGTTCCTCTCTTCACTGGCGGCTCGCCTAATAGAGGTAACTGGCGAATCTCGCGAGGGTGCTTGGTTGTTCCAGCGCATTAGCCTCGCCATCACCCGAGGCAGCGCTGCGAGTGTGCTGGCTTGCCTCAAAAATCATTAGAGAGGTTGCCCAGTACCCCTCGCTGCAGTCTTTTGCTCTGGTGTTGGCTCAGTTGTTCACCCCTTCCTTTTCATTTTGTTTAATATTGTAACATTAAAAGAATATATCTTTCTGAAAGAATCGCGAGCAATTTATAATGTTATCTAAGCATTTGTAATGTTATTTATGTATATATTTAAAACATATGTGTTATGTTATTCTACTGTACATTTATTTATATGCTCTGTTTATATTTTCATTCTGAAAGAATTGCAAACGATTTGTAATGTTATTTTACCTATTCAAATATAAAACATTTATTTCGTGACTACATAGTACTCGTCCATCAGTTTAGTCTCACTTGATAATGCCAACCTGTGTCTGGGTTTCATGATATTTCTATTTTTCCTGTAATAAATATAGACAACTACATGACTAAATCACACCCTACCGTCTTAAATAGGGATATATAACTACAAAACACTCTATAAAATAATGAGTGTATCAAAGTTATCATAGTTACTTTTAATTTCGTCAAATAATCATAATCTACACTTTCGAAAATATCTCCCAATGCAAAACTTCATTTTAAAATATTCTTTTAAAAAATTATGAGGTAAGAAAGTCGAGGTGGGAAATACTAAACTATAGTTATACTGCCTCTACGTGGTTGCTCAACACTCTAGAAATAGCAGCCAAATTCCACACTATTCTTAAATAGGGGAACGACTCATTTCCTAGACATATCCCATCAAAAAGATGAGGTGATCATGGCTTGAATGTTTTAGATCATAGGTTTGCTTGATCAAGATTGATGTGAATCTAACCAACCACAACACCCTTAGTAGCACTTTATATGTACAGGGGTGTTTTATGATAGCTCTATATATGTACATTTGTAGATTGTGGTAGATAACACCTCAAGTGTCTTCATAGTGGGCACAACATGGCTGAATGGTTAAGAGGTTTGTTTCACAATGATCAGGGTTTAAGTTTGATCCCATTGCATGGCATTTTGGGCAAGTGTCTTTTACCATACCCTTAGACCAACCCATGCCTTGTGAAATTAATTTGGCACTTGAAAACTGTTTGGAAGCCTGTCAAGTGGACTCTACCTGTAATTCAAAGGGTCTATCTTGTTATGCCCTATGTCATTCTCAATCCCCTTGAAAATTATTTCAAATTAAGGGTGTATATGTCTGGATTACTCAGCCACTTACACGTTAATTTTTTGAGCAGGTCATTTTATTGATTAAAGAACTGGATGTACCTTTAATGTAACCCTCAGACAGAATCAGCATAACACTCATGGTTATGATAAAAACATTTACTCAAGTTGTTGTGCAGGGTAATCAAAACCAGAACTTATGATTTCAAAGCCAACTTCTTAACCATTCATCCATGCTATCTTTAATTATTATTTATAATCAAGCACAGCTTGGACTTCTTAATTAAAAAAGGAAAAAAAGAGGAAAGTAGCCAATCATTATTTCAGATCAAATTCCCACCAGTCCTTAAGGCCCTGAAAAGGGATATGGTCACTGCCCTTCTTTCCTGTCTTAACAATAAAAAAGACCTTCATAAAGTAGTATAGCTCATTGCATTTCATAGTGCAGTAACTGGGCTATTCTTATTCACAATCCAGATAGGTGATATACACAGCCATAATTTAGACCAGGCATGGGCAAATTTTTTTTAACAATGGTTTGCATAAAATATAGCTTATTATAAGTGAGCTGCACTACTAGAAAATTTATGGTGACTTTCCATTAAATGCGCCATACTGAAAGTGAAATAAGCTGCAGTTTCTCCATTACTGGCTTAGATCTATTCCACTTTGCAGAAACTGGGAGATTTCTGCCAAATCAGACTACCACTAGTTTCTTGAAATTTTCTGATTTTCATTAATGTTTAACAACTTTAAGGCAGTAGATTGGTATAGTCATTAGCATGTTAGATAAAATGCTTTGCAGTATTTGCTCTGGCTCTTTAAATTCTAAGTTTAAATCCAGTTGAGATTAACATTGCTTTTCATCCTTCCAGAGTCAATAAAATAAAATACTAGTAAAATACTGGGATCTGTACAATCAACGTGTTCAAATTGTTGGCTTTGTGCCTAAATTAGAAAGCATTAATTATTAACTATATTAGCCATAAAATAACTCAGATCAATAATTTATTTTTCAGTTGAAGAATGAATGATGCCATTCCTGCTCTGCTACAGCATCATGAACACATTGTCACAGACAATCATATTTCACAACTTGTTGACTTCGTTTTGAAACATCAATGGATTTATGACTTTCAATTCACAAAATTCTTTGTGGAGGAAGTTTGGAAGAAAGCACCTGATGGAGTAAGTTCTGATATCTAAAATTTTTAACTCTTTAAAATGTGAGATTAGATAAATTATTTGTGCATATGGCTGTTGTTTAACTTTAGTTCTGTCCTGATAGATTAGAGCTGGAGGACAGGGCAATACTCATGGTTTTTGTATGTGCCCCAAGAGAAGTAAGATTGATGCTGCTGATGTTCCATTTAAACTGTTGATGACTTTAGGAAAGACGTGAGCAGAGATGGCGTTCCAGAGAGCCATCGTTCTGAAATAAGACCTAGTGCTTACTGTGGGGTCTGAGGGGCTAGACATAATATGAGCGATGAGAGGAGAAGAGATGTATAAATCAGGAATGTTTGATAGATTGTGGCATGAGGCCAACCAGTTCCAAGGAGCAGAGACCATTATAGTAGCAATATATAAAGAGAATATATTAATTGCTTGTAGGCAATCATTCACTGCGTAAGTGTAATGTGATTTGAAAAAATATATCAGAATATCTATTTATTTATTTCATGCTCTGGTATGATAAGACTCCACACATCTAAGAGGTCAGTAGTTCTGCTTAAGTACTGACTCTATGTGTGACAACCCATCCAACACTTGCTAGCAGGAAAAATGGGTGGTAATGATGATGATAATGATGGTGATTGCTGTCTTGTAATAACCATTAATGACATTTACCAGCAATATATAGTTCCTATTCTGGGCAACTTGGAGAACTGAGATATGTAGAATTTAGTGCCCTGCTACAAAACTCAGCAAAACACTTGCAATGTGTTTTATCATATTGTGTAGTGTCATGGGTTATAGTGTTCTGCTATAGCCTTAGTTTAATCAATTCCTTATAAGTAAAAATTGGTAGATGGAAACTGTATGATAGCCCATCATATATATATGATCTACAGGATAAAGGTATCCAGTACATGCTGTAAAATGATTGGTGATAGGAAGGGCATCCAGCCATAAAAAGCTTGCCAAACAAAGAGTTGGGAGGACCCTCCAGTTGTGTCCGAGACATAACAGCCTCTCAGGTACTGGTGCCACAATAAAATGCACTTGGTAGAATGCAGAATCATATGTAAGTGAGAAGCTGCAAACCCCCAACCTGTTTGGGAGGCCAGTGGCCCCACTTCAGTATAGACCTGTCCAGCCTTGTTAGCAAGGAAAGTTAAATGATGATAGTGATATATATATAATTTTTCATTCATAATCCCACCCAACATCACAATAAAGGTAAATTATTACAACACACCAAAATCTACAATACAAAATACAATTACTCAGCTACAAAATCACAACATTTAACACAATATAACAATGCTCAACACACAAAATTATCCACCAAATACTGTTTCCATACCTTTGTTTCACATTTAATACTGTAAGTGCAGGCAGTGGCATTTGTTGTGTCTCTTATAAATAGAAGTGTTGTAGTTCAGTGGTACAATGTGTGAAGGATTGTACCTTACTTAAAATACTAGTGGGCTTTAGCACCAGGAAATGCATTTGACTGTAAAATAGTGTCTCAGAAAGTCTTGTCCAAGCTATGCTAGGATGGAAAAACAGACATGAAAATGATAAAAATGATACATGAGTTGTTAATCCTACATGTATTTAAATCAGTTTTTAAAAAAAGGAAAATTTGTGTTAATCATTGCTTAATTTCATGTCTTAAAATTCTCCAAAATGTTTTTTGTCTCAATTTCTTCATTCTTTTGTAGTGGCTGGAATATTTGACATCATTGTCAACTGAGCAACTTAAACAGCTTACAGGAGGAACAACAACAGTAAATATAACATTTAAGATAAATTTAATGTAGATATAGCTAAAACTTATAAATTAAAAGCCTTTCTGAGAAAAGAATGAAATGCAAACACATTAACATGAGAGACTATCTCCATGTTTCAGAGCATATTTTCTCCTCATCATAAGATAACTACCTCTATGACTCTGCCTACAGAGGGATCTTTATAGCATTGCTATATATGTAAAACAGGGTGTAAGATATAACTGAAATGGCCCATCTAATTTGGATGATAACATAAATTATTAACCCTTTCATGACCATATTTCTAATGAAAGACAATTGGTTTTGTCCTGGACAGATTTTATGGGCAAAACCAACCGGCAGGAGACCCAGGGGTAGACCTTGAGCAAGATGGTTGGATAACATCCATGAGCTTGGCTGGTCTCGCTTGGGGATCCAACAGGATCAGTTACAGGCGGTTGCTTCTGACAGGACCCGCTGGAAGAAGTGTTTGAGGACTCTGCCTCCACGATCCTCTCAGGAATAAGTAGGCGAAGAAGAAGACACTACCAATGGTTTTCAAATTTTGAAAATGGACAAGAATTTGGAGGGAATTAGTAATATAACTTTGTCATTACTAAGTTGATGTTTAGAAGATGACTTAACAAAAGTTCTTAATTTAAAATTATTAGGAAAGGTTTTTAGATAAATATAAGCACTTTAAAATGAATAGTTTTGTATTATAGCTTGCTATCAAAAGGGTTAAATAATTAAATGTTTATGTAGAACTCAGTGTTGCTTCTGCTTTAGTCATTCTAAAAATATTCCACTGAGTGAATATTGGGGTTTTCTTCTTTTCTCGCTTATAATGTTGAAATGTAGTCTCCACAAGAGGTATCACAAGCTACCCAAATATAAGGACTGTAATTCTGAATAAGAACTGATGCAGGGCACAAATGATTCATTATGAGTCTCTAACTCTTTCATTACTGTATTTCTTCTGAAATACACAGACTATGCACATGGCTTAGTGGTTAGAGCATTGGGCTTGCAATCGAAAGGTTGTGAGTTCAATTCTTGGACCGGGTGATGTGTTGTTTCCTTGAGCAAGACTTTATTTCACATTGCTCCAGTTTACTCAGCTGTACAAATGAGATGATAGGACTGGGGTCCCTATCATTCCACTACAAAGTGGTCATGGAGGTGTCACGGCAAAAAAGCACCCAGCCCACACTGTAAATGAGGTTGGTGTTAGGAAGGGCATCCAGCTGTAGAAATCAAGCCAGAATCAGTTCTTGTATGAGCAAGACAAGGTCAGCCGACCGGACACTGCCCACAACAGGACAACCCGTCTAACTCATGCTAGCGTGGAAGAACGGGCATAAAACAGTGATGATGATGATATGTGTTCCAATTAATTTTGAAAATAATCAATATTTCAAAGAATTTAATGAAATAACTATGATTTTCATTAGTCAGCTGATATGTAAAACATTATTCAACAAAAATTTCTAAAATAATATCTTGACAAGTTTTTATATAAGGATATACATATTGAAATGAACTGTTTTTATTATAAATCGAGGGTGGTTTCATATCAAAAAGACTAGATTGGTTGATATCAATCCCCCTGTGTTGGTGAGACTTTCTAGAGGGTTAGTTAAACTTTGGGACCAAAACCTGACATTTGGATTAGAAATAAAAAATATATGAAATTCAACTTGTTTATACTGGTTTCTGATTTATATATAACTAGCAGTGGTACCCAGCGTTGCACGGGATAAGGTATTGTGAAATATATAACCGCCTTAGCTAAGTTTAGTATTGCCACAACCACGGCTGGCAAAGAAGTAAGGGTCTGGTGGTATGTAAGTAAGCAATACTGTGGCTTAAAATGTGAGGAAGAAGTTGTGTGCACTTACCAACTGTTTGGGGAATGAGTGTGAGATTTGTCTTGAGCAAGGGTGGCAGAATAACGGGAGGCAGCAGACAGCCAGACATACAGACAGATATTATAAGGGCACAACGTTATATGTATGTATCTATCTAAAAAGAGAAAGACTAAGAATTATAGAGAGAGATCGCTAAATCGCCTAATGCGGTCCCTAGGGCATTGAAAATTGGAAATTGTTTTTGCTCAGAACACTCCATGAAACATAAGTATTACATGTGTAAAGTTTGAAAACAGTCGGTTGGGTGCTTCTCTAGTTTTAGGGATTCAAACTCACACACACACAGACAGACATCCTCAGTTTTATATATAGAGATTAGATTTTATTGTCTATTTTATATTCTGCTTACTGATTTATTTATTTACTTATTTAATTTTATACATGCCTAGTGTTGATGGGTATCAAGGGTTTCTTGAAGGGTTTGATGAGAGGCCAAAGCTTCTATGAGCAGGTGGATGTGGGGGTCAAAGATCATATGATGAGGTTGATTGTATGAAGGGGTCAATGGGGGTGGTCAAGGATTCCATGAAGGGATCAATGGTGTAAAATAGTTGGGGATTCCTGGTTTAGTTACAGACTAGACAACACTGCCTTGTGCCCATGGTATAATAATTAATTTGTTTGTTGTTACAGAGTGACTGTCCATATAGCCTGAAAGTATACATTGACGCATGTATACACTTGGCTACATCCCTCAAACAACTGGACATCCTTCCTCCTCTACCACTCAATTCACTTCTCACTGAAGGCTTGAGTATGAAGAAACAGCATGAAATAACTGCCATGTCAAATCTTGTCCATAACTTGGCCTCTCGTGCTAACATTCACACATTGATTGATGTTGGGTCTGGTCTGGTAAGTATCGCTTCTTCCATTGAATCTAGTCAAAAGTGGTTTTGAGAAAATCTTTTTTTCCTTTTTTTTTAAGTTATTATTTTTTTCATTAGTTTATTTATATCATTCATTTATGAATAATAATGAATGCAGGTATAGAAAAATGGTTAAGAATGTCACTTCATAATCGCGAAGGGCCATTTTCAGCCCTACAGCATGTTTTTTTGAGCAAGTATCTTTTACCATAGCTTTGTATCAACCCATGCTTTGTAAGTTGGAAACTGTTTGGAAGAATGTTGGATGGAATGTCTCTGTAATTCAAAGGGCCAGCCTTTTCACACACTATGTCATCCTGAATCTCCCTGAGAATTATATTAAGGTTACATGCATCTGTAGAATACCAAGCCACTTACACGTTAATTTATTGAGTTGGCTGTTTCATTGACTGAACAACTTCAACAATCCTTGTCAAAACCAAGTGAGTTTCATTTACATATACTTTATTGTAAACTTCATATTTTTTCCAGCTTTAACATTTACTCAGCATTCAATGTCTCATTACCATAATAATAGGTCTGTTCATAGTTCATTCTTTTCAAAACCATGAGAGATGTTTTTTTTTGCCTTCACTGCCAATATTTCACTATCATACAGCAGGAGAGACTGTGTCTCCAGTAACTACAGATCCTCTACTTTCACTATCACTCGAACATCACATGACTAAGTACATGCTCTCTTTCCTGTCACTACAGTTTCTCTATTTTCACTGTTTCATTGCCACATCATCAATATCATCATCATCATCATCATCATCAACGTTTAACGTCCGTGTTCCACGCTTGCATGGGTTTGGACGGGGGTAGTCCCACTTGAGGCAAGAGTGATTGTCTTGCTCGCATAGGACTGTCTGGCAGGTTTTCTACAGTTGGATGCCCTTCCTAACACCAACCACATTTACAGTGTGGGTCTGGGAGGTTTTTACCGTGTTGCCTACACGGCCACATTACAGCGTGGACTGTGTGTTTTTTTGTCGTGACACCTACACGATCTCATTTGTTTCGGCCTCGATGGCGCGGCACCAACATAACTTTACATAGAACGGGGTGGTGTGGATCGGGTGGGGGGGGGGGGGGGTATTTTGTTAGAGATGCCTACTGGCTGGAGTAGGTTTTACTATATATTTAGGTAAGGCGGGTCTTCTCTGTTACTGAGTACCGCCAAAGGTCTCGGTCCAGTGACATTGTCTTGGAGAGGTGTAAGTGTGTGATGTCGGAGTTTATCAGCTCGTCCCAGGTTTTTCTAGGTCTGCCTATTCCGTGACTACCGTCTATCTTTATTGCCCTGCACTTTGTTATACAGCTATCGACTTTCATGCGCATCACGTGTCCACTTTCATGCGCATCACATGTCCACTTTTCCATGCTTGCATGAGTTGAATGGGTTCTTGCCAACACAGCCTCCGTCCACTTGCAGCGTTCCTTTGTCATCTCTTCTGTAAGATTCAGCACTTTGATATTAGCTCTATCCACCTCTACCCAGTATTTTCTTTTTTACGGTGTTTCTCTACTGCGGCTTCCTTCTACTAGCATTTGTTCACCCAGTGTTTCTCATCTACACACATCACATCTCCATGCCAGCACAGTCTTCTCTCTTGCACACTACATCTAATTTCTTTTATACCCAGCTTTTCTATCAGTTCATGCACAGTAACACTGCACTCAACATAGCATGCTTACTTCTCTCTAGCCTCTGTTTATCCTCTGCATTCAGCATTTATATCTCCCCATTAGCACTTTTGCCAATCTTCTTTATATACAGTGCAAGAATCTATGTTGTTGTTTAGCCCTAGGTCAAGTCTGATAAAACAGACATATGGTCTAAGGCAGTGTTTCCCAACGTGGGCACTGTTGTGTTGAAAGGGAGTGCTGGGAGTTTTTATTTCATTGGGGGGGAGCATTTATCCATTTTTTTTCTTTCAAATTTTCAAAAATTTAGAAAACACCTTTTCTAAAGTGAAACCCCCAAAACGAAAACAAAAAAAACCCAGATGAATGGTGACAGACGACTAAAAGAAAAGAGAAAAAAACAATGAATAAAAGCGAAAAGCTGAATGTGTGTATTTGTGTGCAAATATATAAAGAATGGTGACCAGAATTTTGGATGAAATTGGCTTTTGTGAGTGGCTGGTATGTATGTGTTTGTGTATGTATGGGTATGTTTTGATGTATATGATTGCGTAATTCATTGTTAACATGAAGTTGCAAGACACTTGAGTGATCGGCTTCATAAATTGCTTGGTATTGTTATCACAGCAATAAATAAAATAAAATGTCTTCCCCTTAATTCCCGAATATTTCGACAACTCTGCAACAAAATGATGAAGAATTTGGTCGTCTTCTTTTACATACTGAGGTGAGATGGTTATTAAAAGGCAAGTGTTTGAAACGATTTTATTCACTTTTCAACACTGTCATACAATTTTTTCAGGAGAAAAAATATGATCATTTGAATGAGGATTTCTTAGGTTGCAAATGTGACATTGCTTACTTAACAGATTTATTCAATATATTCAATGATCTGAATTTGCAATTGCAAAATCTGTTATTTGCGCATTCATGGACAAGCTTTCACTCTTTAGGCATAATGTTAGTCGTCAGGAGCTGTGTCAATTTCCAAATGTTGCTCAAGTAGAAAATAATCATGAGGCTGATATTTCTATATCAGATGATGACCTCTTAATTTATTGTGACCATTTGAAGTCATTGCATGATGACATGAGCTGTAGATATCAGGACCTCATTAATATGGAAATACCTGACTGGCTGATAAACCCATTTATTGACGATTATACAAATGAAGCTGACTCTGCGATACAAGAGGAGTTAATTACTTTAAAAAACGACTTTGAATTAAAGCCCCTCTTCAAAAAATCATACCAGGAATTCTGGCTACAAAACGAAATTTCTGGAAGGTATCTAAAGCTGTGGGAAGCTATCAAACTTTTCTTCATTGCTTTTCCAACTTCCTATATGGCTGAATGTGGGTTCAACACAGTTACACAGCTTCTTACTAAACAAAGAAACTGCCTGCAAATTACAAAACGAGGACATCTACGATTACTTCTAAGCAGCATGGAACCTAGAGTAAGAGTCTTAGCCAGTAAGCACCAAAGTCAACCATCACATTGAAAACATTGAGATAAACTATCAAATAAAAGTTGTTTTGTTTTATCATTTTTATCATTGGCATTTATAACAGAAATTAAGACATTACTGAATTCAGTATCTTATTTGAAATTTAATTTGACAGGGGGGCGTTGACAAAAAAGTTTGCACCCAAAGGAGGTGCTGGCTGAGAAAAGGTTGGGAAACCCTGGTCTAAGGTTACCTATCTTTATCTATTTACTCGTTTTAGGGACATCCAAAACTACATTAGCTGATGTGTTTTTTTTTATGAGCAAGCAGTGTGATTTGAGGGAGAATAAGTTGCTGTTTCTAAAAAGCGAACTGACTGCATAGTGGCTCTCTCATTGGCTCAAGAATCTTTATTATTTTTTATGTTATTCTTAACCATTTCATTACCGTATTTCTAATGAAAGATTTGGGAAATTATTTACTAAAATTATAATCTCATTAAGATTATATTTTTAACAACAAAATGATTTTATTTCAAATTATCTTGGAAGGTTATAATTTAAGTAAAAATCCTTTAAAATGGGTGGTTTTGTTTCATAGAAACAGGGGCCAAGAGTGGGCAGGTTTATTATCAGAAGTTTTAACTCATTGCTGCCTCTTTCTCCAAATCAACTAAGTAAAACAAAAAAAAGTGTGATTTGCAGGAGATTTGACTACATTTTCATTGACTTGCTAAGGGAATCCTCATGTTGTTGTCGTCATCATTGTTGTTGTTGCTATTATTGCTACTGTTGCTATTGTTGAGGAGAAAAAGGAGAATTCTTTCATCTTTCATCTAAATTTTTTATCTCCAGGGTTACATTGACCATGCATTATCCTCCATGTATGGCTATGATATTTTGGGTGTTGAGTGCCATGAAATCTTTGCTCACAAATCTGAAATGCGGACTGCTGAATTTGGTAAGAATATTCTTCCATAATAATTACCGTTTTGTTGTTTAATGATACATAATTGTTTCTACTTTTGGCATAAGGCCAGCAATTATCCCAGTGCATTACTGGTACTTTATTTTATCGACTCCATAAGGATGAAAGGCAGAGTTAACCGCGGCGGGATTTGAACTAAGACCATAAAGGGCAATAACTCTATGCTGCAAAGCATGGCGTCCCACTCTCTACCTATACTGCCAATCCTCCGATAATGATATATAAGAATCCATGATATATAAAAATATTTCATTATATATAATGATATATTCTCTAATGGTTTCAATTATTGGACTGAGACCATGCTGGCGCATTGCTTTATGAAACATAAAGAGTCAAATCGAGGTACTCTGACCTTCTAATCTTGAATCATGAAGACCTATCCAACCCATGCCAACATGGAAAGCATACATAAAATGATGATATATTTATATATATATAATAATGAAATATTGTGTACTACACTCAGGTGCACTACAACTCATCAAAAAGTGTATGTATAGTACATAGGGTAATGCACAACGCCAGGAAAATGAACAGTGCATGAGTCATGATATACACATGTGTGCATGTGTATGGAAGGGGGACATCAGGTGTAGTTTTGGCGAATTTTGGGACGCATGAGGGTTTTAAAAGATGCAGTGTCTCGGCAGCTAACAACTGACGCAGGCAGTTTGTTCCATGCTTCAGCAACTCTGAGCGTGAAAAAATGTTTCCGAAAGTCATGGGAGCTGTGCTGTTTTCTGATTTTGTAGGCATGTCCACGTGTGTTAGACACATGGAGATCAAAAAGGTGCTCAGGGTTGTTGTTGGCGAGATGGTTAATAACTTTGTGGGTGTTTACCAAGTCCATTGCCAGACGTCGGAGCTTCAATGAATCCATGCCCAGGGAAGCAAGGCATTCAGAGTATGGTAGGTGTCTGATGGAGGGTATGCGCTTGGTTGCACGTCTCTGAACAGTTTCCAGGAGGTCAATGTTCTGAGCAAGATAGGGGTTCCAGACTGATGATGCGAATTCCAAGTGTGGTCGTACCATAGCTGTATACAGCTTTAAATAGATGGCTGGAGAGCGGCTAACAAGGGTCTTGATGAGTGATGCCCAGCAGCGTGGATTGGCAGTATCGGTAGAGGGTCGGACGCCATGCTTTCCAGCATAGTTACGTCCCCTTACGATCTGAGTTCAAATCCCGCCGAGGTTGACTTTGCCTTTCATCCTTACGGGGTCAATAAAATAAAGTACCAGTAATGCACTGGGTAATTGCTGGCCTTGTGCCTAATGTAGAAACAATTATATATATATATATATTCTTGAGTTGCATTAGGGGGGGGGGGGGGGGTTAACCACAGTTAAAAAAGGTACTCAATACATTGGTACCTGTATAGGAATCTTTATTATATATATAGAAATGACTTCTAAGGACTAGAACTGTTTAATTCATATGAATGATGATTTCATACAAAGGAAACAGTTCTACTCCTGTAGAAGTCACTTCTACATATATCATCATCATCGTTTAACATCCATTTTCCATGCTGGCATGGTTAGACGGGTTGTTCCATATATATATATATATTTATTATAAGAACAGATTACAGTTTAAGCAAAGAATCGCTGCTTTCATCCTTAACAGGATCTTCTGAAAATATTTGCTCTACGGGTTTTTATATATCATCATCATCATTTTATGTCCGCTTTTCCCTGCTTGCAAGGGTGGGATGGGAACTGATTCTGGCTTGATTTCTACAGCTGAATGCCCTTCCTAATACCAACCTCATTTACAGTGAGTGTTGGGTGCTTTTTTTGCTGTGGCACCTCCACGACCACTTTGCAGTGGAATGATATGGACCCCAGTCCCTATCATCTTATTTCTACAGCTGAGTAAACTGGAGCAATGTGAAATAAAGTGTCTTGCTCAAGGAAACAGCACACTTTATTTCACATTGCTCCAGTTTACTCAGTATATATATATAATTCTTATCAAGCCCTCTTCGTATTTTAGTCTTCACATTTATTATTACTATATATATATATATATGTATGTATATATATATATATATATATATATATGTATATATATATATATATATATATATATATATATATATATATATATATATAATAATGAAATATTGTGTACAGTGCTCAGGTGCACTACAACTCATCAAAAAGTGTATGTATAGTACATAGGGTAATGTACAAACGTCAGGAAAATTAACAGTGCATGAGTCATGATACACACATGTGTGTATGTGTATGGAAGGGGTACATCAGGTGTAGTTTTGGCGTATTTCGGGAAGCATGAGTGTCTTAAAGGATGCAGTGTCTCAGCAGCTAACAACTGACGCAGGCAGTTTGTTCCATGCTTCAGCAACTCTTTTGTGTGGCACAAAATTAAAAGCCTTAGCAAAGTCAAGGTAAACAACATCCACCCATGAGCCGCTGTCAGTGATCTGGGTGATGCCTTCAAGGAACTCGATAAGCTGATCACAGCAGCTGGAGTTAGGGATAAATCCAAACTGTGAGGGCCGGATGAGGCTGTGAGAGCTCCAGAAGTTCCAAAGTGTTTCTCTGACACAGGATTCCATCAGTTTGGCCATACAGCTAGTAAGACTGACTGGACGATAGTTGACAGGTGACATGCGGTTGCCCTTTTTGAACAGGGGAATGACACTGGCAGTTTTCCACTGCTCCGGAGTAGCACCATTGTTGAGACAGTAATGAAAGAAGAAAGAAAGCTGGCGCAAAAGGAAATACCCGCCACGTTTGAGAAGCAGGTATGTAACACCATCAAGACCAGGGGAGGCATAGTTGCGCTTATTCTTAAGGTGACGTCGCAACATTGCAGGTGTAAATTCCATAGTTGTTATGGAATTTGATGTTAGAGATGGTGGAGATGGTACATTCTGGTTTTCAACAGTAAAAATACTTGCATAGCACTCAACAATGAGTTCTGCGCATTCTTTGGGATCGTCTGTGATCTGGCTTGTGTGGGGATTGCGAATATATAAACACATTAGTTTACGAAGGTTGCTGAATTTACTTCAGAGAGCCCTGGCGACCATTCACTCACCCAATGAGCTAAGGTTTAGACAAGTGAGAAAATACAAATGAATTATCAGAGTGCATACTAATAGTTAATCAGTAAGGTGGCAGTTCTCGGGTGATGATACTCGCATATCAAAATCATATATATAGTCTTAATTTCACTCATCTGGTTGTAAAATGAGCTTTTAATCACACAATCATGCCTGTGATTATCATCATCATCCCCATTCAGCATCCATTTTTCCATGCTTGCATGGGTTAGACGGATCTTCTACACTGGGAGGCAAGTCTGGCCAGAGTTGGCCATGTCGCACCTTACTCTGGTGAGGACTGTAAATTTGGCTGGGTATTTTATAGCTGGAACCTTCCTAACACCAACCATATTTACAGTGTGGAACTCTTTTATGTTTATGATAATTTTTTTTTTCCTTTACAGAAATTAAAGAACTTCCAACTTGTAAATTTTCCACATGCATCCTTCAATTGAAGCAGACAGAAGAATGTTTGCAACAGTTTCAAGAAGCTGTCAGTAATCATCTCCAACAACATCGAAGACTTCCAACAGCAGAAACTGAAGCAATGGCAGCAGTGGTACCAGCTATTACCGAGGAACCAATAATGATGATGGGGTTACACTGCTGTGGTGATTTGACACCAACTGTCATGAACATCTTCCTGCAACTACAGCAAGCTCGTATACTGTCATGTATCAGTTGCTGCTACCATAAGATGGATTATAACAGTAAGTTCTCGTCATGTTTTTTAGCTAATTTCTTGGATCTATAGCCACTCTTGAGTTCATCTTAACACTTTTGATACCAAACTGCCTGAAACAACCCCTGGTTCTATAATACAAAACTCATTTTCATTTCATTTCATTTTACGTCCGCTTATTCCCTGCTTGCAAGGGTGGGACGGGAACTGATTCTGGCTTGATTTCTACAGCTGGATGCCCTTCCTAACACCAACCTCATTTACAGTGAGTGCTGGGTGCTTTTTTGCCGTGGCACCTCCACGACCACTTTGCAGTGGAATGATAGGGACCCCTATCATCTCATTTCTACAGCTGAATAAACTGGAGCAATGTGAAATAAAGTGTCTTGCTCAAGGAAACAACACATCACCCTGGTCTGAGATTGAACTCACAACCTTTCGATTGCAAGCCCAATGCTCTAACCACTAAGCCATGTGCCAACTATTTGTTGATATTTATCTAAAAACTTCCCAACGTAAGAAGCTTTGTTATGTTCCAAACACCAGCTTAATAATGAAAAAGTTATCCACCCCCAAATTCATGATTATTTTCAAAATTATTTAGAAATTTTATACAGTGTCTTTTGTTAGAAATATGGTAACAAAAAGGTTAATTTAGGCTTTTTCTCAAAAACAAAATAACAAAAAAAAAACTTTTTCGTACATGAAGTAGTAAATTGTTTTTTTGTCTACTGTTCAATCAAGGATAGAAAGGTAGTGCTTGCAATATTTCGAAAATTTAATGTAACTACATTAACTTATATAAATCGTTTATTTATTACTTTTAGCATAAAATTTAATATCACTATGGTTTCTCTTTTATTTCTTAACAGTGATGGGCAGTAGATTGGTAGTATTGGTCAGACGTTTTGCAGCATACAGTTATATCCCTTTACGTTGGCAGAATCAGTAGAATGTCGGACAACATGCTTAGCAGCATAGAGTTATGACCCTTTACGTTCTGAGTTCAAATTCTGCCAAGGCTAGCTTTGTTTTTCATCTTTGCAGGGCAATAAAATAAAGCACCAGTAATACACTAGGGTCGATTTAATTGACTTTCCTCTCCTTCAAAATTGTTGGCCTTGTGCCTAAATCAGAAACCACTATTTCTTAATAGTGAGCTAGTAAATTAATTAGAGCCCAATCTGTATGTATATTTCCTCTGCTTCCAGATAAAGAACAACAATTTAGTAATTTCCCTATGAGTACCAAAGCCAAGAGAGTCTTTAAATCCCAACAAGAGATCAACACATTCTCTCATCTGAATGTCTATGCTTTGAGATTGGCAGCTCAACAGACAAAGTAAGAAAAATAGTGAAAATTAATTTAAAATTTTATTTGCACATATGTGTGTGGTATCTGAAAACATTCACACACATGTATATATGCATGCATGTGTGTGGTGTCTGAAAACACTCACACACATATATATGCATGTGTGTGGTGTCTGAAAACATTCACACACATGTATATATGCATGCATGTGTGTGGTGTCTGAAAACATTCACACACGTATATATGCATGTGTGTGGTGTCTGAAAACATTCACACACATGTATTTATGCATGCATGTGTGTGGTGTCTGAAAACATTCACACACATGTATATATGCATGCATGTGTGTGGTGTCTGAAAACATTCACACACATGTATATATGCATGTGTGTGGTGTCTGAAAACATTCACACACATGTATATATGCATGCATGTGTGCGGTGTCTGAAAACATTCCCACACATGTATTTATGCATGCATGTGTGCGGTGTCTGAAAACATTCCCACACATGTGTATATGCATGCATGTGTGTGGTGTCTGAAAACATTCATACACATGTATTTATGCATGCATGTGTGCGGTGTCTGAAAACATTCCCACACATGTGTATATGCATGCATGTGTGTGGTGTCTGAAAACATTCACACACTCACATGTATATATGCATATATATATATATATATATATATATATATATAATCATCATTTTTACATTGACTTTTCTGTGCTACCATAGTTTGAACTGGACCCTTTGACACACAGAGATATGGGGTATTTATTCTAAAACCTAAGATACACAGCACACCAATACAATTATATATATATATATATATATATGTAGATAGATAGATAGATAGATATAGAGAGAAAGAACCATATATCTTATGAGAATAATAATTTGTACACACACAAAAAAAATACATACTTCAGATGGAAAAAGTTCTTATTCGTTATGGCCATTTCATGATTCAAGGAGAACCACAACTTAAAATCGATCATCAATCAACCACTATCGATTTTCGTTAAGTTATGAGATATGAGAATCATTCATCAGAGGAGTTATTTATTATATAAATCAATTAAATATAGTTACAGTATATAGTATTTGTAGATATATCTATAATTTTGAATTATTAATGCTCTGGACATTGACCTTTTCCATTGAGAAGCACAAATATCATACATAATTGATATGTTATGATATCTTGAATTTGTATATATATGTGCGTGTGTGTGTGTATATATATATATATAGGTCTGTTCGTATTCATCAACCTGTTATTATTTCTCAGTTGTACATATTGATTAACTCTTGTGGACACAGGATTAAGCATTCAACGCAGTATACCTTCCAGATTATGATGTAATCATGCCATTTTATTTACAATGGAGTTTGGGTATAATAATGCAGAATAAAGCAGTGTATCAACCAGGCACTGGAGGAGAAACATCAAAACACTGACATTGGGCATATCACAGTATAAATAAAAAATTGTATAGTAGTTGTCTATTGCATAATTGATACCATTGAAATGGGTATAACAGCAATGACAAAATAAAATTATGTAAGATTCTAACATACTAACTTATTTTACTATATATATATATTACATAATTTTATGCAATAACAAAAAAAAACATATTGAAGATGACTGACTAGTATTTTACTCATAACATTTTTGAGAATAATAAAATATTTTCTATTGTCAGAGCTCAGTGGCTAAACCAGACAGAAGCTCAGTATGATTATTATAAAAAGAATGTGACATTGCGAGGACTGCTTGAAATTTTATTTCTGAAAGGTTAGTGAGAAATATTTTCTTATTTATGTTAGAAAACATCCTACCTTTATTATATTTCCTTCAGTAATGGACAGTTTAGTATCTTAACTATAATAAAGAAAGGAGTGCAGGATTGCGTCCAGAATATATTTTTTTACCCCGTTTGTAAAATAAGTTGGATTACTTTGAATAAATAATGAATGAATATTACATAATTTATGTACTAAATTTCGTGGCTGTTGATTAAATATATTTTATAGCTTATTTAAAAACCATTAAAATTCACTTCTTTAAAATTTTCAAATGTTAACACTTCCGGTTAGCGGCCGTAATATTATAACACTTATAAAAATATTGCATATATTTCCGTCGCTAATTTTCTCCTAATGCAGTTTATATATAATATCGTCATTTTTTAAATGTATTATGGATTACATTACTGATTACATAAGACAGTGTAACATAGACTTCATTCAATTTCTGTGTATATTGTCAATTACGATTTTATTTGATGTATCATATCTACATGCATATATATTTGTGTATAATATTAATATACACACTACACATGTGAGCAGAAAACAGCTCCGTAGGGTGGTTTTTCTGCTAGTAGTGATAATTCAGCCATTATTACACACACATACAACCTCTCCAATGTACCAATACCATTATTTAACAAAGATTTTGAGGGGGCTTCTGTTTAGCTGCTCTATCTGCTAGAAATGGTAGTAAAAATCTCACTCAAATTACACCCCTTCTTTTCTTCTTTCTCTTGCTCAACAAGGCTAGGGTCATCCTAAGCCAGCGAACCGAAAGCATCATTGTGCGTAGAGCCGACCAGGTCCACCAGTGCCCTCCATCACTGGTGGTCCCATGCCAACTCCTCTGCATCCTCCAAGGTGATGTTGAGTCCCCGGAGATCTTCCCTGATGATATCCAGCTATTTGGTGTGGGACTTGCCACAAAACCTCTTCCAGCCTCAAGCCACTGCGTTGAATGAGAGTAAGGCCTTGGTAGGATGACCTGGTGGAAAGTAGAGGACAAGTCCTGTCATTCCAGATGAAGTCCAAGCCGCCCTGAAGAAGCTCAAAAACCACAAAGCCCCTGGAATCTGTACTATCACCATGGAGATGTTGAAGGCAGATGGAGATAACATGATCCAGTGATTCACCCATATCATCAACCATGTATGGGTGTCAGAGTGGCTCTCAAATTACACCCCACCATCTTTTAAAAAAACCCATACATTGTATGATGTAATCCTAAATGTACTAATTAGGGAAAAAAATGATATGATGGCTAGAATGGCTTTGATTCTAGGTCTGCTAAAACATGACTAACTTATGACTCAACTGCATTGAAGGCATGATATTAAACCTATCAAACTATGTTGATAAACAACTGCTTTATCTAAAATAATTGTTTCTGAGATAGGCACAAGGCTAACAATTTGTTGGGGAGAGAAGGTCAATTAAATCAATACCAATATTTGATTAGTATTTTATTTTATCAATCCCAGAAGGATGAAAGGAAAAGTTAACTTCAGCAGGATTTGAACTCAAAACATTAAGAGCTGAACCAAATACTTACAAAGCAATTTATTCAGTACTCTAACAATTTTGTTAATCTACCACTCTAATAAATAATAAAAATAATAATAATTGTTTCTACTTTTGGCACAAGGCCAGCAATCGTACTTTATTTTATCGACCCTGTAAGGATGAAAGGCAAAGTTAACCTTGGTAGGATTTGAACTCAGAATGTAAAGGGCCATAACCTTATGCCATTAAGTATGTTGTCCAACTCTACCGATTCTGCCAATCCACTCCCCTTATAATAAAAATAATAATAATTGTTTCTACTTTTGGCACAAGGCCAGCAATTACCCAGTACATTACTGGTACTTTATTTTATCGACCCCATAAGGATGAAAGGCAAAGTTAACCTCAGCGGGATTTGAACTCAGATCGTAAAGGGACGTAACTACGCTGGAAAGCATGTCTGAACCTCTACCAATACTGCCAATTCACCTGGTTTCTGATTAGGCAAATACCAGAAATTTTGGGGACGGAAAAATCGATTAAATCGACCCCATTACTAGTACTTTATTTTATCGACCCTGTAAGGATGAATAAAAAAGATAACTGTGGAGGGATTTGAGCTCAGAACGTAAAGGGCTGTAACTTTAAGCTGCAAAGCAGGATGTACGACGCTCTACAGATACTGCCAATCCACTGGCCTCAATAATAATAATAATTGTTTCTAATTTAGACACAAGGCCAGCAATTTGTTAGGAGGGGAAAATCAATTAAATTGACACCAGTACTTGATTGGTATTTCATTTTATCAATCCTAGAAAGATGAAAGGCAAAGTTGACCTTGGCAGGATTTGAACTTTGAATGTTATGATTCTGTCAATATTAGTATTTAGTTACCAAGGCAGGGTTTAACCTACCATCAACCATCACCTATACTAACAACTTAATGAATACCTCAGGATATAACCCTTTTGTTACCAACCCACATAAAAATGCCCCTAGTTTATGACTTTGGCAAGATTTGAACTCAGAATCAAATTAAATGCTCCTTAGCCAATTCTCCTGTTTTGTAATGAAAGACTTTGTTTTAACCCTTTCATTACTAGATTTCTAATGAATTCTTTGAATTTTGATTATTTAATGAAGAATTTGGGAAGGATTTACTAAAATTATAATTTCATTAAGTTGGTATTTTTAACATAACAATGTTCTTATATAAAATTATTTTGGAAAATTTTAATTTATGTAAAAACCCTTTAAATGTGTGGGAGGATTAGTATCAAGAGGGTTAAAGTGTTCATATTTATATTTAAACCTTCCATCATAATTTTATGTAAGAACCTTTTCTTAACCCTTTAGCATTTAAACCGGCCGTATCTGGCCAGAATTCTCTCATTTCTTTCTGTTTAAACTGGCCATACTGTCCCCCCTCACCCCATACTGACTTTAAGGTATTGTTCTCAAAATAAATAATATCAAAATCTCATAGATTCGATATTATGTGAGATAAAGCCTTTACCGTGAAAATACAATAGTAATTATAGAGTAATGTAAATGCTAAAGGGTTAAGTCATGTTGCAAACACCATCTTGATAATGAGAAAATTAGTCATATTAAATCCCTCCAAGTGTTTTATTATTTAAAAAATTAATTGAGAACAGATAGCCAATATATTTCATTTGATACATGGTAATAAAATGATTAAAATATTAGCCATAAACAATCAACATTTAAGGGCTGTATTATGGCACCAGCACTACATTGTATACAAATTAAACAGGAATCATGGCATATTGAAAGGTGAAGGAACATTAATTGTGATCAAAACATAGATTGAATATCAATTAAATATTATTGAATATCATTGTGGCTAGTGATAATCTCTCACAAGATTGATGTAGGAAATGAAAAAAGAAAAACAAACAAAAAATAAGGAGAATATATGGAGCCAATCTAAAAATGGCAAAATTAAAAAATGTTGATATAATTCAAACTCGTATTGAAGAGGTATTTTTTAAGGTAAAATTATTGTTGCTTATATGCTAATATAAATGGTATTCTAATGACATTTCAAAATTCTCTAAATGATATTTTCCAGAGGGCATTGCACAATCCAAACAAGTATGCCGTGTGAAAAAGAAAATTAATTATTCAGCTGCTGATACATATATTAAGGCTGTACTTTCAAATCTTCCAGATATTTCAAGTAAATTTTTAATTTCTACTATATATTTTCTCTCTCTCTCTCTTTATATATATATATATATATAGTTGAAAAAGGAGTAAAGTTCCATACAAAACAAAGGTTATAGTTAAAAAGTGACAGTGAAAATGCACAGAAGTATATTTAAAGATTTTTCTCTCTTTAATCTGACAGAATGAATCATTTTATAATTGTTGCATCAAATATAACCGGCTTCGATTGATATAACAATCTTATTAGATATTAAATATTTAAGAAATGATTTTTCATGAAGCAGTTTGAATAAAAAATATTTCTTAAACATTTAATATTTGATAAGATTGTTATACTAATTGAAACCAGTTATATTTTATGTAACAATTATAAAGTTATTTATTCTGTCAGATTAAAGAAAAAATAATCTTTAAACTTCTGTGCATTTTCACTTATACATTATATATATATATATACACACACACATATAGTCCTATACGAGCGAGACACGGTCACTCAATCAATCTTGCCTCAGTGTGACAATTCCCGTCTAACCCATGCTAGTGTATATATATATTTTATTTTATTTTTTCTTCTCTTATTCTTTTATTGGTTTCAGTTATTAAACTGCAACCATGTTGGGACACGATCCTTAAAGAGATTTAATCAATCATATTGACCTTAGTACTTATTTTTGTCAAGTCTGATGTTTATTTCATTAATTTCAAACTGCAATGTCACATGGTATAAGCAAACAGTAAATGACATGCTCACACTCACACATACATACACACCCATGCACACACACACATACATGCCCATACACACACATGGGCATACATATGCACACAAGTACAAACATGCACAGGCATACACATGCACTTGCACACACACACCAAATGAACTTTTTTACAAACAAATAATAACTTCTAACATGTTATTTTATAGAATTTGAAAGATTTATCCTTATACTGTCTCTTGCACTTCTTACTCCTTCATAGATCTCACCAATGTATACAGGTGTTTTGAGGCTAAAGTGTTTCCCTGTTAAAGCAAGAGTTAGCTTTGCAGACCCCATGGCAGGCTTCATATTCATCATGGGATCATTTTGAGGCAATGTTTTACAGCTGTATGCTAGTCCTGACACCTTTTAGCCAGCTGTAACAATATACTGTGATAAAATTTGAGCAATTGATAACTATGCCTAGTTTTAAAAAATCACTAATCCAATAATCCATGTGTACACTAACTTTCTATAGTCAGGAGTCTATCTTTCATTGAATTTCTTTTCTTATTTTATGAAATTTCAGAAGATCGTGCTGATTACCTTAGCGGGGAGTTCCTTCAGTTATTCACAGACAACCAAACTAATTTCCAGTTTATAGAACCAATAACAGTAAGTTCTCTACTATCCTTTAGAAATAACTCTAAATAAATTCTTTCTTAATTGTTATTTGGGAGATCTGGAGGAAGGGGAAATGCTCATGGCCTTTTGACAGGCCCTCTAAGACCAGCAATGATGCTGTTTGATGTTCCACTTACTGTTGCAAGGAAGGATATAAATCAGAGAGACAACATTCTGGGCAGCAGAGACTGGTCAATGGTTATTGTGAGGTTGGGAGACATGGGTGGTGAGAAGAGCAGAGACAAGTGAGTCAGATGTGTCTGAGGGAAGGCAGCATGGGACCAATCAGCTCCAAGAATCAGAGACCAGTGTAGTAGCAGTGGAAGAGACAGCTCATGAGTTAAAAGTTCTTGAGTGGTGGGGGTGTATAAGACTAAGCAGCTTCAAGGAACAGAGACCATTGTATTAATGATCGAAGAAGCAGCAAATTTGTGGGTAGGATGCTGGAGTGTGTCTATGAGTAATTTTATGCCAATTATTCAAGTGGCTCTATTCTGGATGCAATCTAAGATGCCAGCGTAAGCAACAGTGCTACCATTTCAGATGTGTTACATATTTATATATTGAGTAGGATGGAAGGCATCAAATATTTATAGGTGTTGTACCACCAATCTCTGGGAGGGCTCTGTAGAGACAGTAGACAGCTTCTGCTACCTAGGTGACTGAATTAGCAGCAGAGGTGGGTGTTCAGAAAGTACAATAACTAGGGTAAGAACGGGATGGAAGAAGTTCAGGGAACTACTACCACTGCTAGCTCAAAAGGCTTCTCCCTCAGAATGAAAGGCAGATTGTATGATGCGTGTATCCGAACAGCAATGTTACATGGTAGTGAGACCTGGGCGCTGAAGGTGGAAGACTTACGTAGATTAGAGAGAAACGAAGCCTGCATGCTCCGATGGATGTGTAATAGTAATATACGCAAACGACAAAGCATAAATGAATTGAGAAAGAGACTGAGCATAAGAGGAATCAAATGCTGTATGCAGGAGAGGCGGTTGCGTTAGTATGGACATGTGATGCGTATGAAGGATGACAGCTGCATAAAAAGGTGCAGAGCACTAGAAGTCGATGGAAACCGATACCTCTCAAAGGCGGTGACACACGACTGTGACCTCTGGCGTCACGCAGTAATACAGAGTACCCGACCTCCCATGGGTACAAGCTGAATCATATAGACAATATGCCCCCACACCACCCACTGCAAGGTGGTCGTGGAAGTGCTACGGCAAAAAAGCACCCAGCCCACACTGTAAAGTGGACGTGTAGGCGCCACGAAAAAGCACCCAGCACTCACTGTAAATGAGGTTGGTGTTAGGAAGGGCATCCAGCTGTAGAAATCAAGCCAAATCAGTTCCTGTATGAGCAAGGCATGGTCAGCCGATCAGACACTGCCCACAACAGGACAACCCGTCTAACCCATGCTAGCGTGGAAGAACGGACGCAAAACGGTGATGATGATGATGTTGTGGTAAAGCATACGAGGTGGTATCAAAATGTTTCCGGACTAGTTCTGTAGCACACCAACAGATGGCAACACACAGTTGTGCGCATAGTGAAAGCTAGCAGTGACCTTCATGTGCCAGTGTGCCAAATGATATTGTTGTGTTCACTTCGCAAGTTGTGAAATTTGTGTTTTTGTGATCACATGTATGCTGTAGCCTGTGATTTTGTCATGAACAGGAAGTTGGAACAAAGAGCCGATGTGAAATTTTGCATTCAACTTGGGAAGTCTGGTACAGAGACATTGAGCAGGCTTCGGCAAGTTTACGGTGACAAGACAATGGGTCGAATGCAATATTTCAAGTGTCATGGGCACTTCAAAAGAAGAAGAACATCCTTGGAAGATGACAAGCAATCTAGAAGACCTGCCACAAGTGTCAACCCCAGAAATGTGGAAAAAATTAATCAGCTTGTGCATGAGAATCATAGGAGGACAATCAACGCTATTGCTGATGTTGTCTGTGCAGGCAATCCTAACATCTGAATTGAATATGCTGCATGTCACTACCAAGTTTGTCCCCCACCTGCTGACCACTGATCAGAAAAAAACTTTGTGTCATAGTCTGTCAAGATCTCTGTCAGCGTGCCACTGATGACCCATTCTTCATGTCAAGGATCATCTCTGGTGATGAGGGTTGGGTATATGGGTACAACCCTAAGGTGAAGCAGCAGTCAACACAGTGGAAAAGTCCTTCATCTCCACAACTGAAGAAGGCTCGACAGAGCCATAGATCAATGAAGAGCATGTTCAGCATCTTTTTCGACATCCACACTATTGTGCATTGAGAATTCATCCCCCAGGGACAGACTGTCACTCAACAGTTCTACAGCAACGTTTTGAGGGTGGACGTTCAGCAAAAGCGACCAGATCTGTGGAGCACAAAGAATTGGATTCTTCATGAAGACAATGCACCCTGTCACCGAGCTCTCCTCACATGTGAGTTTCTCAACAAAAACAACATCATATCACTTCTGCACTTGTCCTGTTCGCCAGATTAGCACCTGCGGACATCCATCTCTTCTTCAAGCAGAAAATGCAGCTGAAAGGTCACCATTTTAACATCATTGCTGAGATTCCGAGCAAATCACAGAAGGTCCTCAACTTGCTTACGGAAAACGGCTTCTAGGCCGGATTCCAAAAGTCGCAGGAATGCTGGGATCAGTGTATTGCTGCACAAGGTGACTATTTTGAATGAGATGATGTTAAAACTTAGGTTAAATATTAGTTTTTTTTAAACATAGTCCGGGAACTTTTTAGAACCCTAGGTTAAACTATTTAGTATAATATATCAGAATAAGAACCATAACTAATCCTTTTGATATGAAACTACCTGAAACTGCCCCTGCTTTTATGATAGAAAACTGTTTATTTTATCTGTTTATTTTAACTGTTTATTTATCTAAAAATCTTCCATCATAATTTTATGTAAGAATATTTAAGTTATGCTTCAAATACTTGCTTAATTCTGAGAATATTAGTCATTTTATTGATTATTTGAAAAATCATAGTCACTGTGTTTCATTAGAAGTGCAGTCATAAAAGAGTTAAGAAATACTAGTATATGTGTTATGATAGTATTTCTTTCTAAACCTTGTCCTTTCCTCTTCTTTTTACTCTCCAGTGCTTGCAGGTTTTGTTACAGCCAGTTCTAGAAACCTTGATCCACTATGACCGTCTGGCCTTTCTACAAGAAAATGGATGCCGAGCATATTTAATACCATTGTTTAATGAACAGATATCTCCACGGAATATCATAATTGTTGCAGAGAAGCAATGAAAGTATACCCAAGTCTTTATCCACAACATTTGGGTCTCATAGAACTAACTAAGCAGTGAGTCAACAAATTGGCAGAGTTATTAGAACATAAAACAAAATGCTTTGCAATATTTATTCCAGCTCGGGATTGGTAGTATCGGTGGCGCTCTGGACAAAATGCTTTATGGCATAGGGTTACGGCCCTTTATGATCTAAGTTCAAATCTTGCCAAGGTTAGCTTTGCCTTTCATCCTTAAGGGGTCAATAAATTAAAGTACCAGTAATGCACTGGGGTCGATTTAATCAACTTTCCCCTCCCCCCCCAAATTGTTGGCCTTGTGCCTAAATCAGAAACTAATATCTATTCTGGCCCTCTGCTCTCTGGATTCAAATCCTGCTGAGGTCAATAAAATAAAGTACTAGTCCAGGGTAGTGGATTAGCAGAATTGCCACAGCTCCAGAAAAGATGGGCTGCCTTATGATATTTGTTCCATATCTTTGTGTTCTGATTTCAAATACTACTATGGCCCTGTTGGGTAATAGATTTAATCCACTACCCAGTTTAACAATACCACCTGGTCCTTGAGTGTCTTTAGCAGAGCCCACTTTATTCCAGAGTCGTTAGAACGTCGGGTAGAATGCTTTATGGTATTTGTTCCGGCTCTCTATTCTCTGAGTTCAAATCCCGCCGAGGTCAACTTTGCCTTTCATTTTCGAGGTCGATAAAAAAGTATCTGTCTAGAACTGAGGTCGATTCTTCCTCTCTCTGGAAGAAATCTGCTGTACTCAGGCCTGGAGAGGGGTGGGCTCCGCCAGGCTTAAAATGCATAAGAAATGCTGTATGTCTATACAGCGCCCCGACAACTCTATCAGGAGTTATGGGACCATACATTCATACTCTATTGCAAGCATTCAGGCCTGGTCTCCAGTTTCAGAATGTCTTTCTCTGTCTCAGAATTTCATAGCCCCCATGCTTTGAACCAGTCAGGTATGGCAATTGAGTTTGGACCTAATTGTGTAATGTTTCTATAAGCAGATAGCCTGTTGGTGCCTGTCTCCTTCCTAGATATAGTTGTTGGATCGCTGGGAGAAGAAGTGCCAGGAAATCCCAGTGGAAGGAAGCTGCAGTAGAGGTAGACCTGGGCAGCGGTGGTGAGAGCTGATCTCAAATCGCTGAGACTCACAGAGGAGTTAATGAAGAAATCCAGAGAGTGGAGAGAACTCGTCCAACCTATGCTAACATGAAAAAACAAATGTAAAAATGATGATGATGATGATTTCTTTGTGAGAAACTCTTCCATCTTTTGACTGAATAACAAATGTTAAACAGCTCACTAAATCAATTACCAAACCAACAAATACTAGAACAGACAAATTCTATTTCATGATGGTCACTAGTGAAGTGGGTTCAAATACCACCGAAGTCAACATTGCCTTTCAGTACAGGGGTCAATTCTTCTTTTGTATCTCTTTCTCACTTCCTCTCTCTCACTCTCACTCCTTCTGTGGAAGAAATCGTCTGTGTTCAGACCTGGAGAGAGATGGACTCAGCCTGGTTTAAAAGATCACAACAGCACTCCTACAACTCTCCCAGGAATTAAGGTTCCTTATATACATACACTATTGAAAATGATGGCATCATCAGGCCTCAGACAGCTGTTCTCCTCTACCAAATTTGAATGAAGATATCTCTGCTGGGGAAGGAGCCACATGATATGGAATGGTTGATGGCTGATGGTGCAGCACTGACAATACTTTGTGGGACACTTTTGACACCTTTTCTGTGGAGACATTTTTTTACTTTTTACATCCATTACCGTTTATATTTTTACCCTTTATATCTCAACCATATACCCACCCTTTAAACCTAAAACTACTTTACTCCCCCACCCCCTACAAATCCACCAATAAGTGTATATAAACAGATCTCAGGACCTCTGTCAACAGTTTTGATGTCTTTGCACATATAAGCTTACATATCTGATGAGATGTCAAAAGATGCGCCCTGAGTTGATCGATATCGAAACGATTGTAATATGCAAATAAAGTTTGTACATATGTTACATCACTGACTTCTACTCTTTAATTCTATTTACACTCTGCACACTACAGCCGTAGCACTAGAATACAACCCAAATGAAACAGACCTCATAACAGCATTGAATGCTTCGAACAGGGGCACCGCCTGTAACTGTTGCTACACACCTAACTAACATATATATATATATATATATGTATATATCATCATCATCATCATCGTTTAACGTCTTATCTTCCACGCTAGGGTTAGATGGGAATTGTCCCACTTGAGGCAAGATTGGTCGGGTGACCGTGTCTCACTATCTGGCAGGTTTTCTACGGCTGGATGCCCTTACTAACACCAACCACATTACAGCGTGGACTGTGTGTTTTTTTTTTGTTGTGACACCTACACAACCTCATTAGTTTGGACTGGATGTTGTGGTACCAATATAACTTTACAGAGAAAGGGTGGTGTTGGTGAGAGTGGGAGGATGGAGTAGGGGTAGTGGGTTGGGTGTATATTTGGTTAGGAGGTGCCTACTGACTGTAGGTTTCGCTTTGTACATAGGCAAGGCGGGTCTTCTGTATTACTGCGTAGCGCCAAAGATCTCAGTCCAGTAACAATGTCTTAGAGAGGTGTAAGTGTGTAAGGTCGGAATTTATCAAATTGTCCCAGGTTTTTCTGGGTCTGCCTACTCTGTAACTTTCATCAATTTTATAATGGAGGTACATGGCTTAGTGGTTAGAGCGTTGGCCTTGCAATCGAAAGGTTGTGAGTTCAATTCTCAGACCGGGTGATGTGTTGTTTCCTTGAGCAAGGCACTTTATTTCACATTGCTCCAGTTTACTCAGCTGTAGAAATGAGATGATAGGGACTGTAAATGAGGTTGGTGTTAGGAAGGACATGCAGCTGTAGAAATCAAGCCAGAATCAGTTCCCGTCCCACCCTTGCAAGCAGGGAAAAGTGGACGTAAAATGAAAAAAAAATATATATATATATATACATATATATACGTATATATATATATATATATATATATATCATCATCATCATCATCATTTTGTGTCCGCTTTTTCCTGCTTGCAAGGGTGAGACGGGTCCTATTCAGCACAGCATCTCTCCACTTTTCAAGGACCTTCGTCATCTCCTCCGTGAGCTTCAGCGATCTGAGGTCTGCTCTCACCACCTCCACCCATGTTTTTCGTGGTCTTCCTCTATTGCATCTTCCTTCTACTAGGATTTCTTCGCACTTCTTTAGCCAGTGGTCATCCTCCATGCGCATCACATGTCCATACCAACTCAGTCTTCTCTCCCGCACACCACAGCTTATCCCTCTTATAGAGAGTTTCTCTCTCAACTCATCTATGCTTGGTCATTCACGCAGCATCGCGCATCTCACACAGGCATCATATAACCGGCCTTTCGTATGCAGGGAGAAACCCTTCTTTGTCTACAGAGGAAGCTGCTCCTTAAACTTCTTCCAACCCGTCTTTATTCTAGATACTATGGCCTCGGAACACCCCCTCCCCTCCCATGCTAATCTGATCACCTAAATACCGGAAGCCATCAATCACTTCTATAGAACCCACCTGCATTTGAAAAATGTGTCTATCACTGCCATTACTACTGTCAAGTTTCCTTGTACATCTACTGCATACGTAGTTCTCCCTACCTGTTAGTTTGCCTGCTATCCTACTACATCTCTTATGTACCCAAGACCCGTATTGTGTTCAATTTATAGAATTTATGCCAGTTCCTTTTCTGCATATCGAACATGGCCATTTCCCTGATGGAATCAGAGTTTTGTCCTCTTTTCTACTCATCAACACTTTTGTCTTAGCTAGGTTCGCTCTCAGTCCTCTTGATTCCAACTGCTGTTTCCATAGCCAGAATTTATTCTCTAGCTCCTCTACTGATTCTGCTATAAGAACCATGTCGTCAGAAAAGAGAAGTTCCCATGGGCAGCCAGTCTTAAACTCCACTGTTATGGCTTGGAGGACTATAATGAACAAGAGCGGGCTGAGGACCGACCTCTGATGAACTCCTACTTGTATCAGATGTACTCCTACTCACTAAACTCCATTCCTACCCTCACTTTACTGACAGCACCTCTGTACATAGCTTGCACTGTCCTCACAAGCCATTCCTCTACACCTAGCTTCCTTAGGGACCACCAGATGACAGATAGGGGTACCCTATCAAAGGCCTTCTCTAGGTCAACAAAAGCTAAGTATAGTGGCTTATTCTTCTCTAAGAACCTCTCTTGTAATTGTCTCACTAAGAAGAAGGCATCTGTTGTACTTTTCGCAGGCACAAAACCAAACTGCATCTCATCTAGTTTGACCCTTTCTCTAATTAGTTGCGTTAATATCCTTTCTGCCACTTTCATAACCTGATCCATCAGTTTTATGCCCCTATAATTGCTCCTCTCCAGAGCATCCCCTTTACCTTTGTAGCAATTTATGAGAATACTGCTGCACCAGTCTTTGGGTATGACACCGCCATATATAGCCTGATTGATGATGAATGCAACCAGTTTAGTGCCTATGTCCCCTGATGCCTTCAGCATCTCAGCAACTATCCCCGACGGTCCAGCGGCCTTACCATTTTTCATTTCCTTAATCGCCTCTTGGACCCTATATTTTCGTCAATCTCAATAGCTGGTCCATGCATATATATATAGAGAGAGAGATATGTAAAATCCCGATCATGGTGCCAAGCGGTTTTGGCTTATATATATATGCAGGTCACTTCTTCAAATTTATATATTTAAACTTTACATTGCCTGTGTTCTCTGCCCTCTTCTCTCTGTCTCTGATCATTGTGTCTGTCTAAACAAACAATTTTTTCTTTCACTGTGCCAACTGTGCTTACTTTCTCTTCTTGGCTGGTATGTTGGGCTTTGTTTCTATCTCTTCTTCCCTGTTGCAGTGCATTGGTTTGTAGCAAATTTTATTTATTTGTAAATAGTCAAAAAACCAATCAGCTAGTCTTGTGTCCATTTGTTACTGTCCCATGTGCACTGGAACTAGTGGTATCGATCTTAAAGCATTGATGAGAAGGGACTGTCCTGTGTTTTGTCCATTTTTCCATTGTCTTCGGCCACTGTTTTTGATTCATTTTATATGATCTTAGTCATGCAGGTCACTTTTTCAAATATATATATACATTGTATAAATTTTTTAAATGAAAATAAAATTAGATTAGTACCAATTAATTAATTCTAACATTAGTTCTTATCATAAACATCAATGAAAAAGTTAGTTATTTTATTAAACTCCTTAAATTTTTTGTTATTTTCCAAATAAATAGAAACACATAGGCTATGTATTTCATTAGAAATACGGTAACAAAAGGTTTAAAATATTTATTTTATATCAAACAAAGTATATTTTTGTGATAGAACTGCTACTTCTGGACAAAAACTGTAGGTGTGTCCTAAATGTTGTTTTTTTTTATTACTGCTGATGCAACAATAAAATTTAGATACTCAAGAACTCTGAAAGTAACCAATATTTTACATTTTTATTTTTATTGGATGTCAAATATGTGGAGAGGGAGTCATAATGCAAATATCCTTCCTTTTTATCTTGAGACCTTAACTCCTGACAGGGTTTTAGGGACACCATTTTAATGAACAGTGTGTCTTAAGCCTTTTAAACTTGGTGGAACCCATCCCTCTACAGATCTGACCACAGCTGATTTCTTCTGAAGAGAATGAGCACTTTAATTATCGACTCTGAATGGTTAAAAGGTAAAGTTGACCTTGACAAGCCCCAGTGCTATCATGTCACCATTTTTCCAGTGACAAGAGAAAGGATTTGAGCTGAGAAAGAACAGTGTTGAAACATGCCACATAGTATCCTGTCCAGTACTTTAACAATCCAGTCCAATCCACCCTGGATTCGACTCGATTTTTACATTATTTATCAAGCTCGTGATGATGAAAAACAAAACTAACCTTAGCATGATTTGAATACAGAGCACAGAGCTAGAATAAATACCTCAAGGCATTTTATCCAACGTTTTACATCCTCATCCTCCTCATCATCATCATGATAGCATGGCCTGGATGGGACTTTTTGAAGCAGTATCTTTCAACCAGATGTCTTGATGCAAACTCTTTTAGTCACCTCTTACAACCCACAGGGATATGGTATCATCATTTAACATTTCTTTTCCATGCTGCATAAATTATATAGTTCTTAATTGGAGCTACTGTCTTCTTAGATAAGTTTGGGCCATGTTTTGTTTACATACATTCCAATTTTGACATGGTTTCCACAGTTGGAGGTCGTTCCTATCATCAATCACTTTACAGAGTGTACTAAGTTCATTTCATCTTGACCCTTTGTTGGTATAGTTTCTACAGCTGGATGCCCTGTCTAACAGTCACCACTTTACAGAGTGTATTGGACACTTTTTATCATGGTATCAGCATAAAAGAGTTTGTCATGTCCTTGACATAACTGAAGAGTCCTCTTTTTCTAAAAACCAAGCTTCAGACACTGCCAGTTCACCATGTAATGCATGACTAGTCACATTAGCAAAAGAAATTACCCCCATTAATAATTTGGCAAATACTAGGATATAAATTTGAACAATTTATAAGCTATTAAATTTGGCCAATGAACCTGAAGAGTGCAGCTGGTGTGATCTCATTCTTTTATTTTCAGATGACCTAAATTTCTGAAATGTTTAACCATAATTCCACCCCATCCTGATTGTTAACCTTCATTTTCATATTTGATTTTTCTTTTGGCTTTGTTTTGTATTGTGTGTATGTGTTTAACACTCTTTTTGTCATTTTGATAATTGCTATTTTAGATTTCTTATTTTACATTCACAAACCGGTTCTGTATGAGCAAAACACAGTCATCTGATCTAACTTGTCTCACAACAAGACAACTCATCCAACCCATGCTAACATGCAAAATGGACGTTAAATGGTGATGATGATGAAACCACTCTAGAGCACCACTGACCACTATAGAACACTTCAGACCACCATTGTTCACTACAGTCCATTGCAGACCACCACTGACTGCTAGTAGTCACTACATACCATCATTGACCACTACTATAAAATCATGGGTAAAATGGTGGGTAAATCTTGTGGTTAGAAAAAGCTATCTCACTTACCGCTTTTCATAGGCGCCGCTAAATCCCACTGCTGGTTTCTCCTCTTCCACGTGCGTCCAACTCATTAACACCCGGGAGCTGCCAAACTCACGTCCACACCGTTGCTGGTCAACACTAGAGAGAGGCCGATCTGCTTGCCCTTCCGATCGAGCACCCTTCCGACCAAGCACCTTTCCAGTCAAGCACTCTTCCGATCGAGCACTCCCCAGCTTCCGGCCACCGCACACCACACCATACCCACACACCCCCCTGATCTCAAGGATCAATTTCCCCCTCGTCCTTCTGCATATGAAAGTCTGCTGTCCAGGTTGGTGGTTTGCGACTTCTTTGCGATCTCCGCAGTGTTGGGGGCGGCACTTTGGGTTTCCTCTTCCTCGGAGTCCGTTGACACAGTGATTCTACGGACATCCAGGACATAATGTGGTACTCTGTCCACGGACACATTGTTCTGGGAATTTTTGGCCGTCACCGTTCCACTTCCCCATTGAGATGTGCAACGTGCATCTGGGGGCTTAACCCAGATTTCTTCGCCCACCTGCATGGATGCATTCTCTCTCCCCACTGGCCGTTGTGGTGGTGTGCACGGGTGCCGCCACTCGTATCTGAATACTGCTCTGTGTGGCACCGATTCCTCAACCTGTCCCACCCGAGGAGACATATTGTACCAGAACACTGTCTCCATTGGTGAGATTGGCCCCGCTCCGCCATTGCCTTGATCGTCCGGTGGTGTCGCTCCACAATTCCATTCCCGCTCAGCCTGTGCACTGCTCTGTAGAAACGGTCCACCTTCCATCCATCGAGCATCTCCCTCAGCGCCTCCGAGCGGAACGCTGCACTGTTGTCCATCAGCAGTTCGTCCACAGGGCCCCGCTCCCAGAACACCTCTCTCAACGTCCGCATGATTTCCTCGGCCGTTCCAGTCTTCATGTCCCTCCATATCGCCCTCCGTCCTGGTCCACAGTCGACCATCGAGAGGTACGTTCCCTGTCGGTAGTGCGTTACATCCACCGCCAATCGCTTCCAGTCGCGATCCACTGGGAGTCTTCCCATTTCGTGCACACCCGGGGCGGGATCAATCGACTGACATCGGACGCAGCCTCTAACCACCCTTTGAACACTGTGTCTGTTAACGTCCGAGTCGATTCTCCTGGCTAGGAACAGGGTCTTATCCACTCCCACGTGGTGCATGTCATGCAACCCTTTCAGATCCGACTCGGTCAGTCGACACACGGCAGCTATCTCATCTTCTACCTCCTCCAGCGCTTCCATCCAGGCTTTCTTCACCCTAGTTAAGACGTCCGCCCTATTTTTCTCTGAGAGCAGGAAAACTACGCTCAGCCTCAGGTCGAACTCGGTGGCCAGCTCTCCTAAAGTTTCCAGGCGGCGCTTTATCAGCATCTCCGCCGCCCCTCTCGTTCGCATTCTCTTCTCACTGGTGAGCACTGATTTCACCCATCCGAGTACAGTAGCCGAGTCGGTGCGTATCTCGATGGTGCGCAGTCCCCACCTCAGGGCGAGGTTCACCCCTCTCAACACTGCGTCCAGTTCAGCCACATTGATGTGGTTGCAGTCGCCTTTCTTCCTAAGCCACGCTGCATCCTCGACCTGCATCGCTGACACCCAGCGCTATGCTGCTGGCATCGCACCATACGGTCCCGCTCTGTGATTTGGGAACATACCAGCGTCCCTGCACTGGGTCGTCGGCCTTCACCCTCTCCATGATTTCCTGCATCATGGCCACCGTCCTCTCTCTCACTCTATCACTCCAAGTCACCCCTCCCGCTCGTCTATTGATATATCTGCATGCCGTCCGGAGCCACCCAGCAATCGGGTAGTGACCCACCAACTTTCCACACCGAGAAAAGCTCCCGCCTACTCATACTTGGGCCCAGTTCCGGAACTTCGTTTCCCCTCTGGAATACCAAGACGCCCGTCATGTCTCGCCGTAGCCTAAGTCCCAGCGTGGCTCCTCCCTCCAACGCTTCTGACGGCTTCGCAGCCAGTCCATACCCCTGTAAATGGCTCGTGACCTCCGCCGCCAACACCACAGACTCATCGACTAGGATGTCGTCAATGTAGGAGTTAGTGGCCCTCTTCATCTTGTCGGCCTTTCCCAGAATGGTCTTGAGGACCGCCGCCATGATCTTCGGTGCGGAACTCAGCCCGAAACCGAGCCTGGTCGGGCAATATGTCCGGCCCTTATACCTGACCAGCTGATACTGCCAGAGCTTCTTATCTATATGCAATTGCAAGTATGCCGACTTTAGATCTACGATTGCTGAACCCCCCATCATGCGTCTCCACTCACGCAGGGTTTCCCCACAGACATCCGTGACCTCGCCACCCGTGTGGCATGACACGTGCTTGTTCAGCACCAGCTTCACCTTGTTCTTCGTGGGTTGCGCCACCGCCATTAACGGCAATACTCCGCACTTCACCTCCTCTTTCCAGGGAAGCAGTATGCCCTCCTCAATCCATCTCTCTACCTCTCGCTCGAACTCGCTCCTAATGTCTCCCTTCAATGTGTGTTGATAGCAGCCCACTTTGGTCTTCAGTGTTGGTCGTTCTCCCTTCCAGTACCACTCAACAACCCATCGCTGCCCATCGAACACGACCTTGAAGTCTTTGTCCTGCACAGTGTAAGCAGGGTATTTCTCCTCGTGGGCCTTCTGGTTCTCCTGTCGCGTACTCACAGCGCATACCGATGCAGTGGCGCCAAACGACGTTGTTCACTGTGGCGCCTCCTAGACGGCCAATTGCGTCCATGCCCATAACCACGCTGATCCCATCCACCACGTTGTCAACTACAATGGCAGAAAGCCTTATTTTCCTTCCCCGTACCGCCATCTCCACCTCGCTGCAACCTCGGCATTCAATTTTCCTGCCATCGACTGCCCTTACGCTGCTCTTCCCTCTCCACCTCTGCGCCACCCCCGTGGTCACCGGTGTCATCGTACAGCCCGTGTCTACGAGGGCTCGCTGTGGCTTTCCCCTCACAAAGACTTCCACCACGGGCAGCGCCTCTATTCGTAAGGGGCAACTACCGGCGCAGTAGTTCCCCTTGGTTCGTTTCCCTGCTCGCAGTTAGTAGCGATGTGGCCTGGTCACTTACACCAGTAGCATATTATTTCTGGCCTTGACTCTCCTCAGTCTCTTGCCATGTGCGGGCCCTGGCACCTAAAACAGCGACCTCTAAACGTTCGCGGGCGACCGCGTGCCGTGGTTGCCTCCCTTTCACCATTTCGCTGCCAGCTGTCTTGAGCCTCTGTAGTTGCTATCGCTGCGACACTCTTCTTGGCATCTTCTGCTATGATACGGGCTTGCTCCACCAGTGAACACATCTCCATTTCTTTGTAACCCGGGACTTGCTGCAGTTTCACCGCTATGTCGTCTGGAAATCCATTTATGAACGCCAACCGCACTGTGCGTTCGCATTCTACCTGGTATCCAGCCAACATGGCCAATCACAGTATTTCCGCTGCGAAAATGTCAACGCGTTCACCGTTCCATCTAATTCTTGCCAGCTTAGCAAAAGCGGCTAACGGTCCCTCTGCGAACGCTTCCATCATGCGCCTCCCTTTGGCTGTGTTCATCTAACTCAAGGAAGAGTACCAACGCGTCCCCCTCGAGGTACAGTGCCATGAGGCCAGCCACATCTATCTTCTGTAAGCTTGCGACCAGCCGGACTTTTCGCAGCCAAGCGACAACATCGCCTTCACCGGTAAATGCCCTAATCGCTTCGCTCGTTCGTAGTCTCCTCGCCATATCCTAATTTGGCTTGTGGTACGTAATAAAAAAAACAACAGACTCCTCTCTGTTTTTCCAGTAGCTTTGTTTTCGAGAAAGTTTTTTTTTCTTTTTTTTCAATCAGATCTCAGTTTCCAGTGCCGAAATAGCTTGTGGTTAGAAATAGCTATCTCACTTACCGCTTTTCATAGGCGCCGCTAAATCCCATGGCTGGTTTCTTCTCTTCCACGTGCGTCCAACTCATTAACACCCGGGAGCTGCCAAACTCGCCTCCACACCGTTGCTGGTCACCACTAGAGAGAGGCCGATCTGCTCGCCCTTCCGGTTGAGCACCCTTCCGGTCAAGCACTCTTCTGGTCGAGCACTCCCCAGCTTCCGGCCACCGCACACCACACCATACCCACAAATCTTGAACTCTGGGTAAAATCATGAACTGTCAGTCAAGTTAAAATATGAAGAATCAAATCTGTTGACACAAGGTCTTTAGTGAGATTGGAACACATTATTTGACATTTATATGTTCTTATATATATATATAATTTTTAGTAGCACCACTCCATATAAATTCCTCAACTTAAGAATGGCATGTAGTATCTATTCATACTATTAACCTTAATATATCTGACCAGGAATGCTTTTTGTGAAAATCAGTCATATGGAACTATTGTCATCTTGCCTGCTGGTTTGAACTTTACAACACCACCTGCCTCTTTGAGGTCAAATACCAACCCTACTAGCATCTACAAACTGACCAATGAGAATTAAGACTATTCCTGCTGACAACATTAAATTATTCCTAACAAGCTCATATGTCCCAAGGCTCTGATACCATCAACACTATAAACACAGAGCTGGCATATCTAAGAACTGACTAACTGCCTGATGAGGTCATAGCCATTCAATGGCTATCATTGAAATATATATAGCAGTAAATAAAGGATTATGAGTTCATGCAATTAACTTATGTTTCGTCACTATATATATATATATATAACAAAGGAATT
>OZ024741.1:180393567-180411067 GCA_964016885.1 Eledone cirrhosa
ATTAATAATAACATCACCTCCATAACCACCACTACCACCACTACTACTACTATCACCATCACCAACCACATCATCACCACCACCACCACCACCATTAATTATACTGCTGCTGCTGTAACTATATATATTATCATGATTAATGAAACATTATCATTGATAGTGTAATTACGAGTTCGTTAGTCAAACTCCTTCTTGCTTTTGTTTGTAATTATTATTATTATTATTATTTGGCAGTATCGGTGAGGTATAGGGCGGTGGATTGGCAGTATCGGTAGAGGGTCAGACGCCATGCTTTGATGCATAGTTACGGCCCTTGCCATTCTGAGTTCAAATCCCGCTGAGGTTAACTTTGCCTTTCATCCTTACGGGGTCGATAAAATAAAGTACCAGTAATGCACTGGGTAATTGCTGGCCTTGTGCCAAAAGTAGAAACAATTATTATTTGGCAGTATTGGTAGAGTGTCGGACACCATGCTTTGCGGCGTAGAGTACAGCTCTTTACATTCTGAGTTCAAATTCTGCCAAGGTTAGCTTTGTCTTTCATCCTTATGAAGTCGAGAAAATAAAGTACCAGTAATGTCTCGATTTTCCCCTCTTCCCCAAATTTTTGGAATTGTGCCTAAAACAGAAACCATTATTATTATTTTTTTTAAAGGGCGGTGGATTGGCAGTATCGGTAGAGGGTCGGACGCCATGCTTTCCAGTATAGTTACGTCCCTTTACGATCTGAGTTCAAATCCCGCCGAGGTTGACTTTGCCTTTCATCCTTACGGGGTCGATAAAATAAAGTACCAGTAATGCACTGGGTAATTACTGGCCTTGTGCCTAAAGTAGAAACAATTATTTTTTAAAAATAATTTCTGAAAATCTAATTTCAAACCAAGGTAGAAAGTGTGGTAGTTCCTCGTGTGTGTTTGTGCATATATATATATATATAATCCTTATCAAGACCTCTTCGGATTTTAGTCGTCATATATATTATTACATTTATTATACATATATATATATATAAGAAAGTAAGGTGTTTTTTTTAAATGTCCCACAAGGGTAAAAATATAAGGAAAAGAATTTGAAAATGCAACTGGAGTCTTTTAAGAATATTTATTCACTTTACCAGTTTCACAGTTCTTATGATTATCAAAAGTAAAATTGAGATGGAGGGTTTGTGATTCTGTTGTGATGTGTCTCACATCTAACTAGAGTTTGAAAATTCTTTCTGTTTTATACAAAAAAAAGTGGCTTAGATTGGTGTTTGTTTAATCTTTAGCATGCTGAATTTTTTCATGAATAGCTTCCCTTGACATTGAATTATGTATTAAGGCGAGATTACTCTATTTGTGACATAAGGTGCCTAGAGCACGCTGAAGGTTAAAATGCAATTAAGTTGGTTGATGACAGTCATGTGATTAGGTACAGCAATTTTTGCGCCAGAAAAAGTGGCTAAAAATTGCTATTTGCAATTTTATTGGTTGGTGACAGTCATATGATTAGGCATAGTAATTTTTGCTATTTGTTTAATAGCAGCTAAGCCAGACACCTTCTTAAAATTTGATTTTGTCATTACTCATACTCACTGAACCATAACATTCCAATTTTTCCTTTCTTCTTTCATTTTCTGACCATCCATTTTTGGTGTAAAAATGACTAATTTTAAAGATTATGGTATGTTGGAATGGATCACTGACGATTTTCACAATGAGTGTTCCAGTTGTTTGATCAACAGAACAGCACACACATGAAATTAACATGGAAGTAGCCAAGCATATCACATATATGTGTACTCTTAAGGAAATTCAGTATGACACGGTGTCTCAAACCTTGTCTCTTTGAATATCAGATACATTCCATCAAACAGTTTCTGTCTGCTATTTCACTCACAAAGCATGGGTCAACCCAAGGCTATGGCACATGTCTAAGATGCCACACAGTGGAATCAAACCTGGTACCTACTACTTTTTCTTTGCCCACTTATTCCTGAGAGGGTCGTGAGGGCAACGTCCTCACACACTCCTTCCAGTGGGTCCTGTCAGAAGCAACCATCTCCAACTGATCCGGCTGGATCCTCAAGCGTGACCAGCCAAGCTCATGGACGTATCCAACCATCTTGCTCGGGGTCTACCCCTGGGTCCCTTGCTGGCTGGTTTTGCCTACAAAATCTGTCCAGCGAATCTTTTCTGAGACATTCTAACAACAAGCCCATAGTGTCAGAGCTGTGATCTTTCAATTCGCAGAAGTGACTCTGATCTCTGAGTTACACACTTTATTAAGTAACATTACTTCAATGATTACAAAATGAACTTCATAACCATTCAGCCATGCTGCAGATGATGTGTTATTATACTAGTAGAAAAACCACCCCTCGGGTGGTTTTCTGCTAGCATGTGTAGTGTGTATATTGATATTATACGCAAGTATATATACATGTAGATATGATACATCAAATAAAATTGTAATTGACAATATACATAGAAATTGAACGAAGACTGCGTTACACTGTCGTATTTAGTCAGTAACGTAATCCATGATACATTAAAAAAAGATGATATTATATATAAACTGCATTAGGAGAAAATTAGTGACAGAAATATATGAATATATATTTAAGTGATCGCTAACCGGAAGTGCTGACATTTCAGAAATTTTAAAGAAGTGAATCTTTAAATAAACAAAATATATTTAATCAACAGCCACAAAATTTAGTAGATAAATTATGTAATATTCATTCATTATTTATTCAAATCCCGCCAAGATTAACTTTGCTTTTCATCCTTACGGGGTCGATAAAATAAAGTACCAGTAATGCACTGGGTAATTGCTGGCCTTGTGCCTAACGTAGAAACAATTATTTATTCAAAGTAATCTAACTTATTTTACTAATGGGATAAAAAATTATAAACCGTACGCAGTTCTGCGCTCCTTACTTTATTATAATTTAGATATAGTATATGATATAACAATGTAGTATATGCTATTAAATCTTTGTGGTGAATACATTATATCTATATCTATGTGGTATATGATATATTTATGTGGCATATGACATATCTATGTGGTAAATATGTTGTTCTCTATATGTGGTATATATGTATATATACAGTGATACCTCGCAGTACAAATTCGACTTACTTGTTTTACAAATCAATTTTCCCCATTGAAATTAATTAAAATATACTTAATCCATTCCAGACCCCCAAAACTACCTAAAAATCATTTTTTATGCGTTTTAAAATAGATAGTTACAAGGAAAATGACAAGTATAAAACATAATAAAAGAGAATGGAGAAGAATTATGCAAACTGGTTTTATTAATTTTGAGGACAGATGTGCATTGCTTGGAGTGCCTGGAGACACCCTTTGCTGCTGTAACGTCCTTGAACACGTCCTTTTTCTTCAGGATGGTGCAGATCGTTGATGTGCTTCGGTCGTATTGACGTGCTATGTCCACTACACGCACTCCTCTCTCATGTTTATCAATGATTTCTTTCTTCAATTCTATCATAATCAGTTTTTTCTTCTTCTCAGCACTGACCTTTGCACTAACCTTCTTAGAACCCATGGCTAACACCACTAATTATTATAAAATAACAGCAAAAAACGCACAAAACCTAAAAAAAAAAAAAAACACTAGGAAAACAATAGGGATGCTGCCTGAACGAGATGAACACATGAACTGAGTGAGCAGAGGCTGCCCTTGTTGGGAGAGCATGTGCAAGATCAGCTTGTATGAAACTTGCTCATACTGCAGATTTCCACTTGTACTACAAGACAAAAATTCACATGAGCCTTGGCTCGTACAGCAAATTACTAGTACAATGGGGCACTTGCACTGCGAGGTTCTACTGTATATTTTAGTAAACCTACGTAGTATATATGTTATATCTATGTGGCATATGATATGATATTATATCTATGTGATATGTATGCCATTGAATCTATGTGGTTTATATATGTATGTGGCATACAATAAATGCATGTGGAGTATATGTTATATCTATGTTATTGTATATATGTGGCATATGGCATGATATTATATCTAGTGGATTGGCAGTATTGGTAGAGGGTCGGACGCCATGCTTTCCAGCATAGTTACGTCCCTTTACGATCTGAGTTCAAATCTCGCCGAGGTTGACTTTGCCTTTCATCCTTACGGGGTCGATAAAATAAAGTACCAGTAATGCACTGGGTAATTGCTGGCCTTGTGCCTAAAGTAGAAACAATTATATCTATGTTGTATATGATATCCTATTTGTATGCAGAAGACATGTATTATTGTATCTCTGTGTTACGTCCCTTTACGATCTGAGTTCAAATCCCGCCGAGGTTGACTTTGCCTTTCATCCTTACGGGGTCGATAAAATAAAGTACCAGTAATGCACTGGGTAATTGATGGCCTTGTGCCTAAAGTAGAAACAATTATTGTATCTCTGTGGTAGATATGTATTGTATCTATGTGGTATATGATATTATATCTATATGGTGTATGATATGTTATTATATCAATGTGGTAGACATAAGTTATTCTATCTATCTGGTGTATTCTATCTATATGTTGTATCTATGTCATAAATATGTTATTGTAACTATGTAGCATATGATATGATATTGTATCTATGTTGTATTATATGTATGTAGTAGGCATGTTATTGTATCTGTATAGTATATACGTTATTGTCTGTGTGATATATAAGATATTATATGTTTATCATAGATATATCTTATTGTATCTATGTGATATATATGTTATTGTATCTATATGGTATATGATAAAAAAGAAGTAGGTTGGGATCAAACCTGGAACTTCGTGATTACAAAACAACAAACTTCTTAACCACTCTGCTATAACTATGTCTTTCACACATTTGTATATGTTAGCAGTAGTGAATGTATACTTCCTTATACATTCACTACTGCTCACGTATATCTTTGATACTTTCATCCTACCAGTTGTGTTATATGGTCTTGACTGTGTTAATTGAACGACAAGGTCACTTCAGAAGCTCTCTATATTCCAGAACCACATCATGAGACTTATGAGTGGCAAGCAGCTCAGCGACCGTATCTGTATCAGTGTGCTGCTCAACATTACCAAACTTAGACCAAATACATCAATTGTCATGTCAAGAGTACTCAAACTATATGGCTATATAAAAAGATCAACTTGTGGCGTGAGTAGGTTATGCCTGGAAGGAAGGTTGACTGGGAAGATAAGCAGAGGCTAGCAGCCAAAACAATGGCTTGACAATGTCAATTCATGGACTGGACTTGATCTTTGCTCTTTGAACTCTGCTGCTGGTGATCGAACTTTGTGGAGATATCACATATTAATGCACAGTCTGCAACTGGCGGAGTTTAGCGTCACAAGAGAGTGAATGTATGTTCTACATGAGCTGTAGATAATCACAACTGAAGTAGCTTCTGGGTCTGAAAAGCAATCCTAAACATTTGGATGCAATTTTGTAATACGAGATTATCAACAATTGTAAACCACACTGTAAACGTGGTTGGTGTTAGGAAGGGCATCCAGTCGTAGAAAACCTGCCAGACAGTCCTATACGAGCGAGATGACCAATCTTGCCTCAAGTCGGACAATTCCCGTCTAAACCCATGTTAGCGTGGAAGATAGACGTTAAACGATGATGATGATGATGATGATGATGTAAAGTCTAGTATCTATGGTGACAGAAGGTTTTAAGTATGTGTCAAATGGGTGAGTGTACAATCACACTGGCTTTAATCATAGACAAGTAGATAACCAAGAAACTTTTTTATTGCCAGAAATATATAATAAAACAGACTCACTGTTTGGTTTGGGTTAGTTTTCACTTCCGTATATTTTATATCTCTATAGTTAATTTAGCTGGCAATCAATGTTAAAAATATATATATAAATATATATATAATCTCTCGGAGTTCTTTTGTCACACACCTGTGACATCATCAGTGATACTATCATGTTTCCTCCCGTTGTATTGTAATGTTTACTTATTCTATTTTTTATTTATTTATTCATTGTTGTCTCTGTTTGCGCATGCGTTTGTGTGCAAGTTTTCTGTTTGGTGTGTGTTCATGTGTTCATGTCTGACTGTGTGTTTGTATTCTATCTTTGGTGACTAGTGTGTGTTTATGTGTGATTGTTTTTATTGTACCTGTGTACATTTATTTATATTTATCTTAGGTCACTATTATATGTTTGTGTATGGTTCTTGTTGTTATTCCATTCATGTTTTCTGTTCAACTTCAGTTTTCTTAGTTCTATTTCAGTTGCCTCCCTAATTTGTCTACATGTTGAGTCATTTCTATGTTTAGATATTATTTTAATTTCTATGGAACAAATAAATTGTAAAACTAAAAATGTAGTCTATAGCATAAGATGTATAGAGAGTACTTGCAGAAATATGACAATGACATACATAGGAGAGACAACCTGGAGCATAGAGGATGGATTAGACCAACACTGAGGTGTACTAAAAGGACAAAAAGATGGTTTGGTACTGCATGAACATGCTATATACTACATTTCTAGTTTTACAATTTATTTGTGGATTTATTCTACATATAACACATTTCTTATTAGTACAGTGGGTTTTCTTAAAGGGGTAAGTTTTGCTGATCAGGGATTTTATGGTAGTTCCTGGCTTTTCTATCACTTTAATCTTTAAATGGGTTTTTCTTAGGGCCTTTCTAAATTGGTTAGCTAATTCACCTCTACGGGTTGCATCCATGATCATGACACTCTGGTATCTCTGATTGTCATACCATGAAGTGGCTTTCCCTATCTTTTGTTTAGTTCTATCTAAGCTATTCCATGATTTGCTCCTGTACAGTGGGCAAATCCCTTTCATGTCCATTTCTATGAAGGTATTATATTTCTCCATGGCTCCTTTGTATACTCTGATTCTGTCTCTTTGGTTGTAGCCAGAGAACTGCATGTGGTTGATGAAGTGTTGGATGTGTCTCTCCAGTTCAGTTGGATCACACATGCGAGACACATCACTCTTACCAAGTCTGTGACCAGAATATTAAACTTAGCACTATTGGACATCGCTGCGTTTTTGTGTATAAGACATTTGGAGGCCATAGATTTAGCATAATGTGAGTGGAGAATTTGGGTTTTCTCGTTTATAGTGTGTAACTAGAGTTCTGTGTCTAATACTGATAGTCTATTGTTAGGGTGTTTGGAATGGTAATCGATAGTTACTATAATGCTCTGGTGTATAGATTTAACTATCTGCTGAATGCTCTCCATGGTGTTAGTTTCTAATTTGAGTTTATTGGTACTCTCTTGTAGGGGTGTTTTTATTACTATATTGATATCTACATAATGGGAGTACATTTCAAGAGCTATGGAGTTCTCTCCTAGTCTCCCGAGTCTCCTTTCCCACCATACTACAAATAAATATTGCCAGCTCTGCTGATGCCAATGGCTGCTCCTTCATCTTGGCTGTAAATTTTCTGGTTAAATATGAACATGTGGCCCTTTAGGGTAGTTTTAATACTAGCCCCTACTACATGTACGATCATTTTTCTCACCTGATCGTTGTTCTTGGGTGTCTGTATGGCTTTGGTCCACCCATTCTATCTTCCTATGGGAGTCTTTTTAGCCATCAAAATTATGGCAAAATCTTTGCTGAGAAAGCCTAATAAGACCAAAACATGTCTTCTCTATTTGTTAAATTAAACAAAATACTTTTTTTATTGAGCTAATGTCCTATTTTATTTATTTATTTTTTAGTTGCCATTATGATCATCATTATGATTATGATCATCATTGTTTTTATGTCCACTTTTCAATGCTGGCATGGGTTGGATGATATATTTTAAGGCTATGATTTACAGCCAGATGCCCTTTTTGACACCATGACACCAACCCTTTTAGTTGCCTCTTATGGCAAGGAAGGATATGGTCTATCTATTCTAGAAACCAGGATACATGTTCATTACATAAAATATGTGAATTAATATTAACTTAAAAATCAGAATAAATGACTAGTAAAATAGTAAAACTTAATTTTATCCCTCTCAGTTTTGGGTTCAAATCACATTGGGGCTGATTTGCTTTCATTCTATTCTTTTTGAGTGGATACATTAAGGCACAGATATGGCACCTTGGGCAAGTATCTTCTGTAGCTTTGGGTTGACCAGTGCTCTCTGAATGAAATTTAGTTAGCAGAAACTGCAGAAGCCCATCGTATATGTGTGTCCTTTCATATCTGTGCCGGTGTTTATGTCTAATAACTTAGCGTTTCAACAAAAGCTTGAAGTCGATATGATTTGTTAAATCCCTTTAAGGTGGCGCACCAGCATGGCCACAATTTAATGTCGAAAGCCAGTAAAAGAATAAAATGGTGGCTCTCAGTCTTTTCATTACAAAAAAAAATTTTTTTTTATTCAAACGATTTTCCCCGTGGATCTCCCCACTGCAATTACTCCTCTCTTAGAATGTTATACGGCAGAGAAGAAAGGAAAGCCAGTTGTGTGTGAATCAGACTTGTCAACTTTCCCCGTCCGACAGGGAGATCTCCCACCCACATTGGGGTGGGTGAGAGATGTCTTCTCTTATGAAAATAGGCGGTGGATTGGCAGTATCGGTAGAGGGTCGGACGCCATGCTTTGACGCATAGAGTTACGGCCCTTGCTATTCTGAGTTCAAATCCCGCCGAGGATAACTTTGCCTTTCATCCTTGCGGGGTCGATAAAATAAAGTACCAGTAATGCACTGGGTATTTGCTGGCCTTGTGCCACAAGTAGAAACAATTACGTAAAATCTCCCCATTTTGCCTCATTTCTCCCCGTTTTGGGGCACTTTTTTTCATGGTACTACCATGAGATTTTAGAGGTTGGCAGGTCTGGTGTATAATTATGTTTGTATAAAAGTAAATAAAATCATGAGCAACTCACCAAGGATGGGAATTGCTGGAATAAAAGAATAATTACTAGATATACTAAGTTTAATTATATCGGCAACAGACTTATGTTCCCAGATGTGGTCAGTACAAAACCAATATTAAGAGGACAAGGGAGGAAACTCTTAATGAACTTCAGGACTCTCATAGTGCAGCGCAGCTTGTTATTGACAATGGTTGTTATCCGTCATCGTGTGACGAAGTTATATAGTATCATAATATGGCCCAGTTTTTATATTCTTTTCTTTTACTACTTTCAAACAATAGATTGCACCACTTTATTTAGTTTTATCGACCTCAGTACTTCTTTTTTCAAGTCGATCTCTTTTTGTCGAGATACTAAGTGACAGGACATAAATATAAATACAGACGGAGAGAGAGAGAGAGGGGGGGGGGTTTAAAATATGTCTAAATTGAGAGATAGATCAATAATGAAAAACAAAGAAAACAAGCACGGAAGGCAGTTTAGGTTAATGCTTTTGTGAAAGGGAAAAAGGAGTGTATTTGAGGTATCAGACGTTAGTGCTTCACCCGGAAAGAAACAAGAGTAGGAGAGAGAGAGAGAGAGAGAAAGAGAGAGAGAGAGAGAGAGAGAGAGAGAGAGAGAGAGAGAGAAAAGAGATTTTTTAATGCAGTTAATGGGGGAATCAGGAGGGATGAGGTGAACTAGTGTATATGTGTATTTATGTCTATCTGAAGACATGTATACACAGTGCCGGATTTAGGACAAATGACGCCCTGTAATAGTTAAGTTATGAGGCCCCTTACTTGGACCCTGAAATTGGTAAAAAATTGTTTGGTCAGGATGATGCCCATCCCCATCCCCTGGTCATCGGGGGACCTATGCTTAAGCACACCTAAGCACAATTGTAAATCTGGCACTGTGTATGCAGCTGTAGTGGCTGACCATCTGGGCCTATCAACGATGCTGGTGTGCGCGTGGGATTGCCGTGTATCGTGTGAATGTATTCGTTTGCATAGATGCGTCAATCTAACTGTATGTGTATATGTGCACGCGTCGTGTATGTGTGTGTGTGTACGATATAGATGGTATTTGGTATACGTGCGTGCAATTAAGTATATGCGTTTGTTTATGTATGTGTGTGTTTTGTTGTCAAGCTATGTAAATGTGTGAGTAAATCAGTGCACACGTGTGTATGACGTTATCTGCATTACGCCCGACAAATTCAACCAGAGACATTTGTCCAAGATGCCATGCAGTGGGATGAACCCAAACCTCGTTTGTAGTAATCATGTGAAACCGTCTGCCATAGCCTGCCATCATGTAACACTGTATATATTTTTATAGTTGGCAAATTGGCAAAGGTCTTGTGGAATAAATTTCAGTTTTTTTTGCGCTCTGAATTCAAATTCCATCGAGGTCAATTTTGTCTTTCCTTTTGTCAGGGACGATAAAATAAAGTACTATTTCAAAGCGGGGAATTAGTGGAATTTCTAGAGCATTAAACAAGGTGACTTTCAGTATTTATTCTGGTTCTTCGCGTTCTAAATTCAGATCACACTGTGATTTACACAGATGTCAAACTTAATTTGTTGCCTTGTTTAATACCACTACCTGGCACTTGTTTTAAAGCCCATAGACTATAGCTATTTTCTTCCTCATACTGCTCACAATCATGTTTTGCCATGTTCCAGTCTTCATGTCTGTTCTTTCTCATTTCACAAGAAGTCGAAAGAGGAAGAAAAGGCTGGTTGATGCATATGTGTCGTTGGTGTTGGTATTGATGTTCTTTTTTAAAGAGGGAACTCCTCTGCTGTTATACTCATCAACACTCTTCTCTAGTGTCACGATCTTCGTTTGAGTATCGCCTTATATTGCCGCGGTTGCTGTTGCTGCAGCTGTTTTTGATGCTCCTGTATCTGTAGTCACCACAGCAGTATGGATCCATGCTGGCTTTTATCTTTTGTTAACAGAATGCCAATATGGGTGGAACCTAGGTATTCTACCTTCAATTATAACGATCTGTTGGGTATCGTACAGGAGGGCTATCTAGCCGGGGACCATGTCCAAATTTTCTGGCTGTACTTGGATTAAGATCTTCGTGCCTATTCCACACCAGTTTTCCTAACAGCACCTGTTTGCATCTAGGATTGTGTCTACTGTATATTGGTCTCCATGTTGACAGACAAAACAGAATACACAAGCTTAGATAAAAAAGGAACAATCAAAACAATATCCGGCACACCTCTCAACTCTGTAGAACAATTTATTTATCTGGGTAGTAAAATCTCTAGCTGCGAAAGCCATGTAAACACACGCATGGTAAGGCCTGGAGTGCTATCGACAAGTTACCTCTAGTGTGGAAATCTAGACTTCCAGACGACATGAAAAGGAACCTCTTTCAAGCAACTGTTACCTCTATTTTATTGTATGGCTGTTCACCATGAACCATTACCTCAAAACTGGAAAGAAGATTAGATGGAGCTTACACTTGCATGCTAAGAGTGACTTTGAATGCCACTTGGAAAGATCGTTTAACCAATGAACGACTGTATTGGAACCATCATCCAGTATCAGGCATCATCAAAGAGTGTAGCGTCAGAGCATACACAAGGAAGCATACACAAGGAAGAGCTAGTAGAGGACAACAAGCCAAGACCTACATCAATCAGATTTGTAACGACATAAACTGCAAACCCTCTGGCCTGCGAATATGATGAACAATAGAATTGGATGGCGACAGAGAGTCAAGGGAATCAATGCAAGCAAGTATATAAGACAACACATACCGCCAGACATTTAATCTTGGTAGCACATCCAACACCTTCACTTTTGTCACTCACCAGTCTATGTATGCAGAAACATAACTAGGTAAAGTAGCACCTATGACAAGCAGTGAAATTGCGCCTCTGCCTAGCACTGTATTTTTACCTATGGCTTTAATAATTTATATAAAGGGTTTAATGATCCAGCCACGGTAGTGTTCTCATCCATGATAATCAGAGACATACATCTGAAGGAGTTTCTTTTTTCACTCTCCGACGAGGCTTATTTGACTTTAATAGAACGTGCTCCTAGTCAAGGAGGCGCCCCTTTCATGTGGTGCCTATGACACGTGCCATGCTTGCCATACCCTAGTTACGCCCCTGTATGTATGTCAGAATGAGGAGAAATTCCTCACGCAGATGAGTGCCTTGAGCAAAAGATTCTGAAAAGAATCTCACTGCAACCATCCCATAACACCTGGTGCATGTGACAAATCTGCATTGCATTATTTGTTCCTTGAAGGTCGATGGATTAGCAGAATCGGTAGAGCGTCGACACCCTGCTTTGCGGCATAGAGTTACGGCCCTTTTCATTCTAAGTTCAAATCCCGCCGAGGTTAGCTTTGCTTTTCATCCTTACTGGGTCGATAAAATAAAACACCAGTAACGCACCGGGGTCGATTTAATCGACTTTCCCCCCTCCTCCAAAATTTCTGGCTTTTAATTCTACAGAAGAAATCATTATTTGTTCATCGGGTACCTTTTTTTAACCAACACTATCTAATCGACAAATGTAAACACTGCTTTTATATGCAATATCTTCGTAAGCAAAAAAAAAAAAAAAAAGAAAGAAAGAAAAGAGGAGCCAGCCAAACTAGTTTCAATTCTGTAGTACAGTGCTGTTAGAAAACATTTGACGCAGCTGCAATTTATGGAGTAGTTTAGACACAAGGATAGTAAATTTGGAGGATGGGCAAAGTATATTAAATCAACCCTAATACTTGATTGGTACAATATTTTAGGCAGTATCGGTAGAGTGTCGGACAACAAGCTTTGTGGTATAGAGTTACGGCCCTTTGCGTTCTGTGTTCAAATCCCACGATGGTTAGCTTTGCCTTTCATCCTTGCAGGGTTGATAAAATAAGGCACCATTAACACCCTGGGGGTCGATTTAATCGACTTTCCCCTTTCCCAAAATTGATGCCCTTGTGCCTAAATCAGAAATAATTATTTTATCAAACGATAAAATAAAGTACCAGTAATGTACTGTGTAATTGCTGGCCTTGTGCCAAAAGTAGAAACAATTATTTTATCAAACCCAGAAGGATGAAAGGTAAAGCTGACCTCGGTGGGATTTAAACTCAGAATGTAAAGGACCAGATCAAATGTTGCAAAGCATTTTGTCCGACGCTATAATAACACTGCTAAACAACCTACCTCAATGTGACAATATGTTATTAACCGAACTAGCTACAAAGAATACATTACATATCCAAATTGGTCTAAGTTGTTTAATAGTGAGTTTATAACCAGTGTTTCTACGAACAATTAGAGGGAGCGTACTCAGTAGCTAATGAAATCCTCAAAACAGAATGGACCTTTGTTTTACGAGTCTCTGTTCTATTAGATGCCAGTAAGTCGTTAGAACATCAGATAGGATGCTTTCGAGTATTCGTTCCATACTCTACGTTCCGAGTTCAAATTTTGCCAAGGTCAACTTTGCCAGTCATCCTTTCGAGGTTAAAAAAAAAAGAAAAGTACCAGTTCAGTACTGAGGTCAATCATTTCTCTATATTTCTTTCCCCGCCCTCTCTTTGTTCAGACATAGTCAGGAGACGGGCTTCACAAGGCTTAAAAGTGCCCGAGAAATGCTGTATGCTGCTACAGCGCCCCTACAGGTTCATACATACATTAGGTACTTGTGCAACGTCAAAAGATATCGAGAGCCGGTCTTTAATTTACATATGGTTAACCCGTAAGAGAACTTATGAGAATTTTCCCATATTTATTTATAGAGAATGTAAGATATTAGAGATCGACTCTCACACCTTAGCCTCTGGTTTCCATACTTCAAAAGGATATTGATTAAAATAATTAAGAATCCCAACTTTAGAGGAATTGGAAATTAACAGCGTGACGTTCAAACATTTCCCGAAGACGTTACCGGCATAACGCAAAGAGAAATATTATCATTTCTGCCGAGCACTTAACATCGCAGCCACTCGTCTCCGCTTAACCTCCTCGTCTGCTACAAATTTCGCTAACCACAATATATATTACATGTTACATATTTAACAACAGTGAGCGGCATTGTCAAACACATTTTGTTTCTTCTATCTTATCTGGTAGTTGTTAGTCAACACCCACGCAGTTTTACAATCACAACCCTGTAATAGTTTACAGTGATTTATTTACTTTAATCACGGAATTGTCCGAAAATTCCCGTAGTTTGTCGAAAAAAGAACCTTCTTTTAATGTTTACATGACATTAATTCACAACTTGTGTCAAAGCTGCTGTAGGTGATAATGATAGTTCTCCGCCACTCTCATCGTTTCAAAGAAAACAGTGTTGCGGTCATCAAAATCCCCACTGAATAATATCACAACCACAACCACCACTACTACTGCTGCTGTTACTACTTCTATTACTACTACCATCAAAACGACTTTCATTACATTAATACCACTATTGGCATCACAACCACTGTCACGGCTACTACTAATATCACAAACACTACAATTACCACTACATGCATCAGTGACGCGGCCACCACTAATATCACAACCACTACTAATATTACTACTTCTGACACCACTGTTACTGCTGCACAACTGCAGCTAGACTACTACTACCACTGTTGCTACTGCTGATATTGTTACTACCACTACTTTCGCCGTCCCCAGAGATGTGTAGCCGGTAGTTGTGACAGAAATTATTAGTCAGGTACAAACAACACAGGAAGATAACTTGCCGTCATTCTTTACACTCAATCTTCAAGTCAGTGGTCAACAATTCACCGCCCCTCCTCTGTTTTTTTACAGTTGCACTAATTAAACCATTTCACCCTCACTCCACACACCAAAGCACCATGTCTTTTAGTTTTGTAGATTCCTTTTGGGTGAACAATGTAAGTACTTCTTATTTGATTATCCGCTTCATAATCTTATCATCGTCCGCACACCGACACATTTCAAGATACATTATCCACGAATATCTTTCCTTCGCATTTAAACATTTGATCTATACAACAGCCTTCAAATCTCTCTCTCTCTCTCTTCCAATTTCTCATCTTAAAAGGGAACCCATAGTCTTTGTACATTTCATTGATTACTGGTACACACACACACACACACATACCACCACCACCACACACATATATATATATACATTATGAATGGTTTTCCGAAGAGGAACTGAAAGGAACCAGAGTTGAATAAGGTAGTCAATCCGTTAGAAAAGAATGTACAATTGTATTTCTTATAGAAGTGACTTCTACAGGAATAGAATATATATATATATATATATATATAGCTTTGGTTCCTTGTCGGATATTCACTTATTGTTATTGTCAAACCCGAAGTCAACCACATCCGACCGATCCCAGAATAGACATGATAATAAATCTTGAAAGAGCGATAAGCGATGAATATTAAAAAGAAAACCCACACGTTCTAATATTGATTAATGAAATTAAGTATTTTTTAAAAAATGGTTGTATGGAAGGACTCATTCATTATAAATATACATTTTACATATTGGATGGGTCACACTGAGATGAAAAAAATATGTAACGTTATTTTCACTTTCACTGGACCGCTCTGACATTTCTATAACACCAAAACCATCGCGGCAAATATCTGCCAATATTTCGATTTAAGGGATCTATTATAGGTTATTGGCAACAGCTTTTTTTAAGTTGACTCATTTGAAAATCGTTGTCGACGCAAACCTGTTTAAATATTTATGTGTGATATCCAAATATTTTAAGCTTATGTTTATGTGCAGCAATATATCTGTATAAAGGCCTATTTTCTAGTATGAACGTGTGCGCGTGTGTGTAGGTATATAAGTGTGTGTGTGTGTGTATATATATATACACATATATAGGTGTGTGTGTATGCATGTATGTATATATATATATATATATATATATATATATATATATATATACACTCACACACACACATGTATATAATGTGTGTGAGTGTGCGTACACACACACACATGTATACAATGTGTGTGTGAGTGTGCGTAATATAAATGTTTGTGTACTGCATACTTGTGTTGTTTTTTTAATGTGTGAGGAGTGCTTGAAATATACCAAATCCTTCTTTATATTTTTGTTAATTTTCCCTGTGTTTCTCCCACTGCGCGAGCATACGCATGTCATTGCATTCTGATACACTGGAAAAAATCAAAGCATAAAAGTCAGTTTGATATAGCATAAGATTAATAAATATTTACAACCAACCAAAACACCTTCAAAGTGATATTAAACCGATAGGTTTCTTACTGATAGGACTGCGGTGTCAAATTTCAATCGTTAACACCAGTTACTCGTGATTTACACTTTAATATTCATGTATCTACATTGAATTATTTAGGTACCATGTCTCTCTCTCTCTCTCTCTCTCTCTGTATATATACACGTACATACACCACACACATACTATAGATGTGATTCAAGTGCCTGTAGTTTCGTGACCAGTAATACAGAGATATCACAAAATAGATAGACACGTATGTGCCTACATGATCATGGATCCTTGATGCAGGGAATGATCTGCGAATGCCCCCCTCCCTGATCTCTCCTCCTTAGATGTCCCCCCCCCCCCCCCATCCTGGTTTGTTAGCCAATGTGCAACACCCTTAATAGATGTACTGTATTTGTTTCTTCAGGTATTCTTTTAGTTCAATTTTCTGGCCAGTCATTGTAAGTAGGCTCATTTGTATGCTACCTACTGTTACCCCTTTTGTGACTGTATTTATAATAAAATACCCTTTATTTCAAATAATAAAGAATGTTAAGGGATTTATTTAAACTATTATTTCATAACTAAACATAGTAACTTAAAAATTGGTATCAAATAGGTTACAACTGGAGTGATGACATGAATAATTATCATAGTTGCAGTATGGCAATTTTCAATGTCTATTATTCACTTTTGTCAAACAGCTGTTCTTGAATTAATCTAGAAATGGTCAGCTGACAAATATATGTGTGTGTGTTTGTATATCTATTTATATGCATTTGTCAATATATATATTTATATATAATATGTATGTTGATTATGTTTTTCAATAAAAATGCTCAAAGGACCTTGGTCCAGAGCATCAATAATTCAATTTAAAAGATATATAAAGAGAGCGAGAGAGAAAGAGTCATATATCGTTTGAGAAATTCATAACATTTTGTACACATATACTGACCAGTCAACCTCTAAAAATTCAAATGGGGAGTACCACGAAAAAAGTACCCCAAAACAAGGAAAAATATGGCAAAATGGGGATATTTTACATAATTGTTTCTACTTTTGGCACAAGGCCAGTAGATTACTGATACTTTATTTTATCGACCTTGTAAGGTTGATAATGAAAGCTATGTCCATTTTCAAAACAGAAGACATCTCTCACCCACCCCAAAGGCTATTTCAACCCCCCCCCCCTTTGGAGGGGAGAGTTGACTGGTCTGCCTATATAAAGCACATAATATTCAGGAAAAAGTACATACTTTATGGATGAAAGGCCATTATTTTCTTTATGGCACCATTCCATAGTTTGTAAACTGGAGCAAAAATCAATCTAAGTAATCAATTATGGATTACCAACTATCGATTTTGAGGAAGCTACAGAAGGCACAGAACAAATT
>OZ024741.1:180426067-180433567 GCA_964016885.1 Eledone cirrhosa
ATTTGTCGACCTTGAGAAAGCCTTTGACAGAGTTCCACGTGCAGTAATCTGGTGGGCTCTTAGAAAACTAGGAGTAGATGAATGGCTTGTGAAGGCGGTACAAGCCATGTATAGGGGAGCAGTCAGCAAAGTTAGGATTGGCAATGAGTATAGCGAGGAATTTAGCGTACAGGTTGGGGTCCACCAGGGCTCTGTTCTTAGCCCTCTCCTGTTCATCATAGTCCTGCAGGCAATAACGGAGGAGTTTAAGACCGGATGCCCATGGGAACTCCTGTATGCTGATGACCTCGCACTCATAGCTGAATCTATGGTAGAACTAGAGAATAAATTCCAAACCTGGAAGCAGGGACTAGAGAGAAAGGGCCTCAAAGTCAACATGACAAAGACTAAGGTCCTTATAAGTAGACGAGAAAACAGAACCCAGATCCCCTCAGGGAAATGGCCTTGCTCAGTATGTAGGAAAGGTGTAGGTAGGAACTCCATTCTTTGCCCAAATGCAAACAATGGGTACACAAGAGATGTAGCGGGATCTCAGGAAGCTTAATTAAGAATGTAGGATTCACATGCAGCAGCTGTGCTGAAACAGCAAGCAAACAGCCACAGGAAACAAGTACCACCAATCTCTGGGAGGGCCCTGTAGAAACAGTAGACAGCTTCTGCTACCTAGGTGACCGAATTAGCAACGGAGGTGGGTGCTCAGAAAGTACAATAACTAGGGTAAGAACGGGATGGAAGAAGTTTAGGGAACTACTACCACTGCTAGCTGCAAAAGGCTTCTCCCTCAGAATGAAAGGCAGACTGTATGATGCGTGTATCCGAACAGCGATGTTGCATGGTAGTGAGACCTGGGCGCTGAAGGTGGAAGACTTACGTAGATTAGAGAGAAACGAAGCCTGCATGCTCCGATGGATGTGTAACAGTAATATACGTGAACGACAAAGCATAAATGAATTGAGAGAGAGACTGAGCATAAGAGGAATCAAATGCTGCGTGCAGGAGAGGCGGTTACGCTGGTATGGACATGTGATGCGTATGAAGGATGACAGCTGCATAAAAAGGTGCAGAGCACTAGAAGTTGATGGAAACCGCGGAGTGGGGAGACCCAAGATGACTTGGGATGAGGTGATAAAAGCCGACCTTACCCAACTACACCTCTCAAAGTCAATGACACACGACCGTGACTTCTGGCGTCACGCAGTAATACAGGGTACCCGACCTCCCATGGGTACATGCTGAAGCATATAAACAATATGCCCCCCCCCCCCCCCCCACCGCAAGGTGGTCGTGGAGGTGCCACGGCAAAAAAGCACCCAGCCCACACTGTAAAGTGGACGTGTAGGCACCACGAAAAAGCACCCAGCACTCACTGTAAATGAGGTTGGTGTTAGGAAGGGCATCCAGCTGTAGAAATCAAGCCAGATCAGTTCCTGTATGAGCAAGGCATGGTCAGCCGACCAGACACTGCCCACAACAGGACAACCCGTCTAACCCATGCTAGCGTGGAAGAACGGACGTAAAACGGTGATGATGATGATGATGATGATATGTATGTATATATATATATATGTATATATATGTATATATATGTATGTATATATATATATATGTATATATATGTATGTATATATATATATATGTATATATATGTATATATATGTATGTATATATATATATATGTATATATATGTATGTATATATATGTATGTATATGTATATATATGTATATATATGTATATGTATGTATATGTATATATATGTATATATATGTATATATATATATATATGTATATATATATATATGTATATATATATATGTATATATATATGTATATATATATATATGTATATATATGTATATATATATATATGTATATATATATGTATATATATATATATGTATATATATGTATATATATATATATGTATATATATATATATGTATATATATATATATGTATATATATGTATATATATATATATATGTATATGTATATATATATATATATGTATATATATATGTATATGTATATATATGTATATATATATATATATGTATATGTATATATATGTATATATATGTATATATATGTATATATATGTATATATATATATATGTATATATATATATATGTATATATATATATGTATATGTATATATACGTATATATATGTATATATATGTATATATATATATATGTATATATATATATATGTATATATATGTATGTATATATATGTATATAACTTTGAATAACTTTGAAATGTTTTGGCCAGTATTGGCCCAGGCCATGTCTAACTTAATAGCACCACCTGGCGAAGTCTTTCAATTCAGGATTTGGGCACCATGGCCCATTCGAGAAGAGAATTACTGTTTGCGGAGACATATCCGGGTGTGGGTGGTTTGTCCGGGATTACTTGGAGGAATTTGTCCAAAGACTTCTTGAATTTTGTGTGGTCAGTTTCTGTTTTGACGTGTCCTGGTGTGATGTTGAAGAGCGCAGGGCCGATTGAGGTGAAATAATTGTGCCGTATTGTTGTTATGAGTTGCGATTTAGATTTTTGAATGGGACGGATAGCACGAGGCCCAAGCCTTGGGTGTATCTTGAAGGCGATGCCAACATCATTTGGGCAGTGATGATGGAACATTTTCCACATCATGCAGATAATATAACGCTCACGGCGACGTTGGAGTGAGTAAAGTTTCAGGTTTTCCAATCGACCCCAGTAGTCAAGGTCTGACATGCCATCTATCTTTTTCGTGATTGCCCTTTGAGGAGCTTCAAGTTTCATGATACTTTGTTTCGTGTGGGGAGACCACAGTGGACAACAGTATTCAAGGTGTGGTCGGGCGAAAGTAGAGAAGAGAAGGATAATGGTGCGGGAATCTCTCGACTGGAAGGTTCTGAGGATCCAGGAACACATTCTGCGGGCCATGTCAACTTTGCTGCTTATATGCGTGGTCCAGCTTATGTTGCTGTCCACGGTTACTCCCAAGTCTCTGATGTTGTTAGATGCCACGAGAGTTTCCCCGGAGGGAAGGGAGTACGGGAGTTTCAGAGCATCCTCTTTTCCAAAGTGGATCAGTTCGAATTTGTCTTCGTTCAGTAACATGTTGTTCTTTTTTGCCCATTGGGTAACAGCCAGTAGGTCTGACTGAAGGCTTATCCGGTCATCCACGCCATTGATGACCTTTTGGAGCTTGGAATCATCAGCGAAAATTTTAATGTTGCTGTGTTTGATGATGTCAGTGATGTCATTAATATAGATGATGAAGAGAAGTGGGCCCAACACAGTGCCTTGTGGGACTCCACTACTGACTTTGGCTGGGCTTGATTTGACTCCCTCAACTACAACATGTTGGGTTCTGTTTGACAGGGAGCTCTTGATCCACTGCAGCAGCTTTCCAGTGACACCAATATTGGACAGCTTTCTCAGTAGAATGTTATGATCAACCCTGTCAAAGGCCTTGCTGAAATCAAGGTAGATAACATCAGTGTTGGAACCCTCTCCCAAGGCTCTCAAAATGTCATCAAAGTGATGCAGTAGTTGCGTCAGGCAATCCCTTCCATTACGGAATCCATGCTGGTTGGAGTTCAGCATATTGTTACTCTCAAGGAAGTGGGTCATTCGCGATCTCACCACTCGCTCAAATACCTTAATGATATGAGAGGTGAGTGAGATTGGACGGTAATTCACGGCAAGGGATTTGTTTCCCTTTTTGAAAACTGGGACAACAGACTGGGATAGAAGGTTTTCTGGCACATATCCAGCATCCAGTGAGTTCCGCCACAGATTGGCAAGAGGAGAAGCAAGTTGGTGTTGACACGCCTTCAAGACACAAGCAGGGAACCTATCGGGACCTACTGCTGAATTATGCTTGATTTCCTTTATTGCCGCCAAGACATCAGGGGCGCCAAACGTTATGTCCGATAAGGTGTAATGGGGAGTAACATCGCCGATACAGCCCAGATCGGCCATATCAGGATTGCTGAAAACAGAGCAGTATTGTTTCTGCAGTATCTCACCCATGGTTTTAGCATTGTCTTGAAGAGTGCCATTTTCATCAATTAGAGGGCCAACAGTAGAGCCAGTGATTTTGTGTTTTTTTGCAAATGAAAAGAACACTTTGGGATTGAGTTTGATCTTCTCAATGGCCCAGGCCTCTTCAGCTCTTCTCTGATTGTTGATGAGGGACATTATGTTGTTTTGGAGGTTATGTTTTTTAATCTCTAGTGATGAAATGGCAGTCAAGTTGATGTGTTGCTGCTGACAGTATTTCAGCTTGTTGATTTTTTTGTTCGTTCTCTTAATTTTTCTGATGAGCGTTTTTCTATTTCTAGGGATTCTGCTCTTAGATTTGTTTATAGTTCTTAATGGGGTGTGTTTAGCACATATGTTTGTAACAGTGTCCACAAATGTCTGCCAGGACTTTTTGATGTTAGTGGGTGTATGAGTGTGCGTGAAGGACCAGTCGACATGTGCAAGATCATGACTGATCGCTTCCCAGTTTGCATTGTGGAAATCCATAGCGTCAAACGGATGGACAGGAGAGATGACATTGGGTTTGTATATTGGACGGTGGAATCTCAGATCACAGAGAACCATGTCATGATCAGAGAGTAGAGTTTTCTCCACTGCAATATTGTGGATATTGTCAGTGTGATTGCTGAAAATTAAGTCTAGGACGTTTTTGTGGCACCTCGTTGGTTCGAGCACTAGTTGGGATAGGAAGAAATCATCCATGAAGTCAAGAAGCGATTCCACAGCTTCCCTGTCAGAGGTTGAGGCAGAAGAACCTGGTGGCAGGGTGTTTGTGGACCAGTCAACTCCGGGGAGGTTGAAGTCCCCCATCATTAAGATGTTGTCAGGGTGACACTCTTGGATGAAACACTTTATGCTGTTGAGGCATTCCTTGAAGCATGGTACAGGCGTTTGGGGTGGCCTATAGAGCCCAACTACTAATAGGTTGTTGGTTTGACTGAATACAGTGACTGCCTCACAGTATCCATTAGTGAATATGTTCATAGCCTCTGTTGAGAAAGAATTATGGACATAAATGGCAGTTCCGCCCTTTCCTCTGCCAGCGCGATCAGCACGGATGGCTTTGAAATTTTTCACTTTCACCTCGGCTTCCAAGTGGAGGTTACTGTTGGTGACTGTGGTAGTGGTTATTTTTATGTAGGTTATGGTTTTTGTTTTTGCTTTTATTTTTAATTTTATTTTCATTTATCCGACGGGTCCCCGGGAGATGGGTAAAGGGACAATCCCGGTCTAAACACAATCTGTCTCGCAGGGAAAAACGGCAGATTTGTGGATTCCTTGTTTGAGTTATTGGTGGTTGTGTTGGTGTTAAATTAGAGTATGTATTATGGTGGTGGCTGTTTGTGGGGATAGATCGTTTTGTCCTAGGTAAATGGGTGAATTTGCAGCCACTATCCGTACATATTCTATAGCGTAGAGAGTAGCGGCAAATGATGGGGTTTCGAGTGGGTGGGTATGTGGGTGTGGGTGTTGTGAGAGGTGTAGATGATGGTTTGGGTAGGATTTGACGACCTTTGTGGACTGTGGGAGGGAGAGTTCTTGTTCTGGTATTAGAAGGTAAATTCCTTGACATAGCAGTAGACAAAAATGTTGTAGTAGTAGTAGTAGTAGTAGGCAGAGATGTTGGCAGTGGTGATGATTGGACTGCTGGGCCAGAGAAAGGATGTGGCGTTTCATGCTGTGAGACAGAGGCTACTGGGGGGTCAATAGTTTCATTTAGTAGATCGGCCATTGTTGATGAATCAAGGAGTGGTTCACACTGTTGTTGTCGTTGTTGTTGTTGTTGTTGCTGTTGTTGATGTTGTTGTTGTAGCTGTTGTTGATGTTGTTGTTGTAGCTGTTGTTGTTGTTGCTGTTGTAGCTGCTGTTGTTGTTGTTGCTGCTGCTGGACAGCATTCGAAGAGAAAACACACCGTAGTTTATCCAAATGTTTATTGATTAATTTAAAAGCAATTTCGATTTGCTTTAATTTATTTTGAATCTGTTGTTCAGATCGAGTTTTCAAAAATTGAACTGTACGTTTAGCAATGTCGTTCAGAGATGAAGCATGTATGTCTTCAGTTTGGGAAAGGCAATGCCATGTGTTTATTAGAATGTCGATTTCATTATCAGACCAGTTCTGTTTGGATTTTTGCTGGATAGCCATTCTAGTTTTGAGTGTGTGTGTTTTAGTTAAGTATTTCAATATATATATATATTTTTTTTTAAATTTATTTTTGTTTTTTGTTTTTCTTGTGTGTGAGTGAGAAGCGTATATATATAAATATGAGTATATATATATATATATATGTATATTCTGGTTATTTGAAATTAATTAAGTTAATGAAAAGACGAAAGTATATAATAATAATTTGTAGTTAAAGGAAAATGTACTCACATATATATATATATATATGTATGTATATATATGTATATATATGTATGTATATATATATATGTATATATATATATATGTATATGTATATATATGTATATATATATATGTATATATATGTATATATATATATGTATATATATATATATGTATATATATGTATATATATATATATGTATATGTATATATATGTATATATATGAGCTTATACCACTATTAGCTGCTAAAGGGTTCTCCCTAAAAATGAAAGGCAGGTTGTACGATGCCTGCATACGAACAGCAATGTTGCATGGTAGTGAGACCTGGGCATTGTGTGCAGAGGATATACGCAGACTAGAGAGGAACGAAGCTTGCATGCTCCACTGGATCTGTAACAGTAATATACGTGAACGGCAAAGCATAGACGAACTAAGGAAAAAATTAGAGATAAGAGGGATCAGATGTTGTTTACTCGAGAGAAGGCTGCGTTGGTATGGACACGTGATGCGCATGAAAGTCGATAGCTGTATAACAAAGTGCAGGGCAATAAAGATAGACGGTAGCCACGGAATAGGCAGACCTAGAAAAACATGGGATGAGCTGATAAACTCCGACCTCACACACTTACACCTCTCCAAGACAATGTCACTGGACCGAGACCTTTGGCGGTACTCAGTAACAGAGATGACCCGCCTTGCCAGTAGGCATCTCTAACATACATATATATACATATATATACATATACATCATCATCATCAACGTTTAACGTCCGTGTTCCACGCTTGCATGGGTTTGGACGGGGGTAGTCCCACTTGAGGCAAGAGTGATTGTCTTGCTCGCATAGGACTGTCTGGCAGGTTTTCTACAGTTGGATGCCCTTCCTAACACCAACCACATTTACAGTGTGGGTCTGGGAGGTTTTTACCGTGTTGCCTACACGGCCACATTACAGCGTGGACTGTGTGTTTTTTTGTCGTGACACCTACACGATCTCATTTGTTTCGGCCTCGATGGCGCGGCACCAACATAACTTTACATAGAACGGGGTGGTGTGGATCGGGTGGGGGTGGTGGTGGTGGGACGGGGTGTATTTTGTTAGAGATGCC
>OZ024741.1:180438567-180478567 GCA_964016885.1 Eledone cirrhosa
GTAGTATAGGGGAACGAATAAATGAACACTGGCGAGACCTCCAAGATAATAAAGAATCATCTGTGCTCTACCAACATGCTAAGATAGAACACAGGGGTAAATTAGAGAGCATAGAAATAAAAATAGAATCCACACACAAGAAAGACGCAATGTTTAGGCAAATTACAGAGGCAGTAAGCATAAAAGAATTAAAACCAAAATTAAATAGAAAATATGAGTGGAACAGCAACATCACAACTTACAATTAAGGACAAAATGAAAACACACACACACATAGAACAAACAACTTACAATTGAAAACACACAAAATGAAAACACACACAAGACAAAATGAAAACACACACACACATAGAACAAACAACCAACCAACAATAAATAAATAAATAAATAAATAAACAAATAAAAAAAAATTAAAAAAAATATAAATAGAAAAATAGAAAAATGAACACAAACACACACAGACACCCGGATGTGGCGCATGCGCAAACTGAGCACGCAACCCACACACAAACAAAATGACGTAGGATAGAAGAAAGGAAAGGCACAGAAACGAAGAAAGAAATCCCCAGTCACTGAAGCGGTCACAGAGTGTGTGACGAAAGAACTATGACTATATATATATAAACAACTATCTGGTTGTGGAACCAACCAACCAACCAGAAATTTATAAATTTGTAAATTTATAAATATATAATAAATTAAATTGAAGTGAAAGCAACTGGTGCGTGTGTTTCTTATTGGCAACATGACCCTCCCAAAGTATAACAATATCGGTTTCAACACACGATTTCAGATAAAGAATCTTGCTAAACAAATTCAGAAACGAAATATATATATATGTATATATATGTATATATATATATATATATATATATATATATACATTTTCGAATATTCTATGTCTATATTCACATATATATCGCTATTTCAGAGCATTTATTCCAATTTCTAATTTCTGCCGGACCGGCAACCGCTCTTTCAAACCAGTTCCTGTACACAGCTAAGTATTCTATAAGTCTCTAGCTGTGTCATTCTCGATAAAAGCACTGGATATGTAGTCCTGATGATTTCTAACGAGAATGAAACGCGTAGATTACTTCCCTTGCTTTTATCGAGAATCTAATTGTAATACGTGACGTATTCTATTCTATAGCGATTAGGTCTTCAAAATGTTTATTATAAACATACAGAATATTTTCGAATATTCTATGTCTATATTCACATATATATATATATATATATATATATATATATATATATATATATATATATATATATATATGTATATATATATATATATGTATATATATATATATATGTATATATATATATATATGTATATATATATATATATATATATGTATATATATATATATATATATGTATATATATATATATATGTATATATATATATATATATATATGTATATATATATGTATATATATATATATATATATATGTATATATATATATATATGTATATATATATATATATATGTATATATATATATATATATGTATATATATATATATATATATATGTATATATATATGTATATATATGTATATATATATGTATATATATATATATATATATATGTATATATATATATATATGTATATATATATATATATATATATGTATATATATATATATATGTATATATATATATATATATATATGTATATATATATATATATATGTATATATATATATATATATGTATATATATATATATGTATATATATATATATATGTATATATATATATATATATATATATATGTATATATATATGTATATATATGTATATGTATATATATATATATATATATATATATGTATATATATATATATATATATATATGTATATATATATGTATATATATATATTCTATTGGCACTGTTAGCCTTGAAAGACCATGGGTCTCTGCTTGGAGAATTTTGTATCAGCTGCTGATGGCCATGCAGCCTTGCTGCGGCTGTACAGACCCACACAGGAGTGGCAGTCTTGTGTGTAGCAACTGCATTTGAAGATGTTCTTCTCTGGCTAGGCCCATAGCTTTCTTCATGCTCTCATAGATTCCGATAATGTTACCTGTGTCAAATGACAGCTGGATGCTTCCACATATTTGTAACCAGTAGTCATTTGTACAACATCTCACAATCTTTTCTGTGTTGTTTCTATCTTATCTCAATGTTTACACTGTTGCCATGGTGGTTGTGTGTTTTGCTTCAAAAGGTCAACATCATTCCGCATGGTCATATTGGGCTCATTTACACTTTCCTTAAACCAGCCCTGTGTCATTCTTCACTTCTTCCCAAAAGTCTTCAATGTAGTGCTATGGATGGTGTCCTTGAAAGAGTCCCATCTCTGGTAGGTCTGTAAGGAGGACATTCTCCAGTGACTTGCAGAATGCAACTACTGTTGCTGACTGCTGGGTTGTCATAGCATTTATATGCTGCTTGCTTGGAGACTTGCTTATAACGCCCCCGTTCCTTGCCATCCTGAACCTTACAGACTTTAGCACACCTCAAGTTCCTAAACTTCATTTCCATCACTACCAATGATTGTAATAATCTTTTGTGATTTCTTCTTTTATAGGCTGAAGAGTACATAAGTACTACTGGGTTTGATGTTGTCTGGAAACGAATGAAGTGTAGTCAAAAATTGGGCAAAGATATCGAAGAATATTTGAAATCACTGTGAGTTAATTAGCTAATTAAGCTTTTATTTATTATACATCTAATCAGAAAAAACACTGCCTATGATTTTCAAATCATTTAGAAATTAATAAAAAAATTTGCAGGAATTTTGTAATATAATTAACTTTTCATTATTTATCTGATATTTGGAGTTTAACTTAAATAATTTTACATAAAATTATGATAAAAGGTTTTTGATAAATATGAACATTTTAACCCTTTTGTTACCATATTTCTAATGTAAAACATTGCCTATGATTTTCAGATCATTTTGAAAGTAATCAAAATTTGGAGGGATTTTGTAGTATAACTAGTATAACTGTCATCATATAAATATATAATATTTATAAATATTATTATATAAATACAGTCCGAATAATGCACTGGGGTCAATTTAATCAACTTTCCGTCCACTAAAATGTTTGGCCTTGTGCCTAAATGAGAAACCATTATTATTATATGAAACTTCTTTAAATTCTGCTTCTTTCCCATATCTAGCTGAGTGTCAACTTGACACCTGATGGAATATTTGATAACACACACATTTAACACTCAATTGGCATATGGATGATACTATAAGGGCATGAACAAAATAGTAAATGTCTTTACAAGATATTTAAATTAATAATGCTCTTCTCAGAACATTAAGAGAGCACTATTTACTGTATCTCTTGCAGAGATGGCTTTCCAGGAATCTGGTCCAAATATCTTTTTGTTCCTGCTTTTATTATCCCAAGTGCCCTGACTATCACTGGTATTGAACAGGCTTTAAGATGCCACATTTTCTTGCACACAACTTCTGATCCCTCATGTGCCCAGTTTCTCTCTCAGTTCAGTTACGCTTTGCCATTCATGTATATTACTATTACACATCCAATGGAACATGGAGATTTCATTTCTTCCAATCTTCACAGGTTCTCTGCACACAGCACCAAAGTCTCACTACCATACAACATTGCTGTTCATATACATGCATTATACAATCGGTCCTTCATTTTGAGGGAAAAAAAACTTTTGTAGCTAACAATGGTAATAGTTCCCTGAATGTTCTCCATCCTATTCTTACTCTGGCTACTGTACTTTTAGTACATCCACCTCTGCTGATGATTTGGTCACCCAGGTAAAAGAAACTGTCAACTATTTCTACAGAGCCCTCTGGGCATTTGAAGGAGCTGGTATCCCTGGGTCTCTTGCTACTTACTGTACCTGTGCAAAGGCCACATATAAAACCTATGTGCTTTGATAGCCTACCTGTGATCCCACTACCTCTCTTATATACCCATAGTTAGTATTTGGGGCATAGGATAGAATTTCTATCTACTCTTTTCTGCACACAGAACAATGCTATTTCCCTGAGAGAATCCAGACACTGTTTTCCTTTGTGCATACTAGGACTTTAGTCTTTGACAATTTGACTTTAAAACCTTTTGATTCTAGGTCATGCTTCCAGGCTTGGATTGGAATTTCTTCTCTAATACTGCCATAGTTTCAGCTATAACGGTTAGATCATCTGCATACAGAAGTTCCCATAGGCAACCAGTCTTAAACATGTCTGTTATAGTCTGCAGGATGATAATAAACAGGGAAGAACTAAGGATGGACATCTACCTGGACACTAAATTCTTCACTATAGTCATTGTCAATTCTAACCTTGCTGACTGTTCCTCTATACATGGCTTGTACTGCTTTCACAAGCCATTCGTCTACTCTTAGTTTTCTAAGAGCCCACCAGATAATGGAACAGGGCACATTGTCAAAAGATTCTCCAGGTCAACAAAAGCCAAGTAGAAGGCTTTACTTTTAGCTAGATACTTCTCTTGCAGGTGCCTCACCAGGAAGAGAGCATCTGTGGTACTTTTACCCGTCACAAATCCAAACTGAATTTTATTTAGGTTAATTAGGTTCCTAATCAGCTGTGCTATATTTCTTTCTGTGACCTTCCTGACTTGGTCAACCAATTTGATGCTTCTATAATTTTCTCTGTCTAGAGCATCCCCTTTATCCTTGTAGCAGTTGATTATGCTATTGCTATGCCAATCATTGGGTATGGCTCCATTTTGTATTACTTGGTTTATAATACGGGTGGCCATAGTGTGACCTACCATCCCAGACGCTTTCAGCATCTTAGCAACTATCCGCAGAGGTCTAACTACTTTGTCTGTCTTCATATCCTTGATTGCCTTATTTACTACACTACTACTAACTTGCACAGCCAGTCCCTCTGTTGGGTTAACTTGAGGCAAACTATCTTCTTCCCATGCATTCTCATTTAGTAGTCTTTCATAGTGGTACTTCCATGCTACCTTTTTTTCAGCATCAGTGAGGGCAAGTACTCCATTATCATCATGGACACACTTCTTCCCATCAGTATCACAATTTTCCCTAACACACTGCCTCACAATCCTAAACACCACACCTTTAGTCCTTGTGTTGCAGAGTATGCTTACATTTTTTATTTTCTGCTTCCCTTCTGGCAAAGTATACTTGTCACCTAGCTTCTCTCCTAACCTCATGGTAGTGTTCTCTACTTACCCCATCCTGCCATTCATTCCATGCCTGTCTTTTGGCCTTAATTGTCTCCTCCACCCTACTAATCCACCACAAAGTCACTTTCCTTCTCCCTAGAGACCAGCTCGAACCACAGATTTCATTTGAAGCCTTCAGTAGGTAATCTTTCAGGAATTCACACTGCTTCTCTATTTGCTCTTCTTTACTGTCAAAAGCATCAAGCAATATACCTCTAATTTTGTTACTGGCAGCAGGGTCCTTTAACTTCCATATTCTCCTTCAGGTTGTCCTCTGTTGTTGAGTTCTTCTAGCCCTAACTATAAGGTCATTAAATACTAGGTTATATATTGGAAGGTGCATTCTTCACCAGGGAGGGACTTTGTATTTACAACCGTCACTCTGTCTTGTCTTCTGGTAAGGATTAAATCTATCTGGCTGGTATGCTCCCTGATCTATAGGTGATCAAATGATTGTCTCATTTTTTGAAGTTCATGTTACAGATAGATAGATCATTGACATCGCAGAATTCCAGGAGCCTGAAACCATCCTCATTTCTAGCACCAAACCCATAACTCCCCTGGATCCCACTGACACCATCACAGTGTTGCCCTACATGCCCATTAAAGTTGCCTGCAATGATTATGAAGTTATCGTTGTTTATTTGGAATGTAGTGTGCATTAGGGATTCATAGACCCTGTCTTTTTGTATGTACGGCAGCCCAAATTGGTGTGCATATGCAGATATAATTGACATCATTGTTCTATTTAGTACTAGTCTCATTTTAATGATTCTGTCGTGCACTACTCTATTTACAGCAAATACCTTATCTATCCATTTTCTGCTAACATAATCCCTACTCCACCCATCGTTTTTTGCCCACAAGGAATCTAGTTAACATTTTCCTCCATCTAGTCTCTTGTACACAACACGCATCAACTTTCTTTCATTCAAGCATCTCTACAATCTCTCCTGATCTTCCTTTCATCGTGTCTACAATGATGGTGGCAACTCTGAAGTTATGGAGTTCACCGGAAGGGTGAGAGATTAATTGGTGTTGGTTTTGGTTTTCCATGTCTGAAATAAAGAGGAGCGTTTGCATGGTCATCCATAGACGGAAGGTGGGTTCATATTCAACTCTAGGAATGCTCCAACTCTTCAAATCTCTAGTCCATTTGCCAAACAAAACAACAATCCAGCACATAACAATGGTTAGTAGTATTAGTAGCAGAAGAACTAGTAGTTATTGTGATAGAAATTTAGTTGCAGTGCTGATTTTTTATTGGTCTAAATGGCTATGGTTGTGTGTGGGAGGGAAAATGGGGGATGAGGTCTAATTGGGGAATATAAGAGTGGAGAAAATATTTTGAAGACCGAGGGGAAAAAAAATAGGAAAGACAGAAGGGAAAATATTTTTCAAGTTTTGATTAAAGACAGAGGCAAAATAAGGACAGGACTAGAGAGCCTTAAAACAAACAGAGTTAGGAGACCTGAAAGAATAAGGTGGATTAATGAATAAACAGGCAATTGGGAGGAAGACAAGCAATTTTACATTACTTCCAGCTTTTCAAAACAGCAATGGTAGAATCTGAGGAAATAGGGATTTCTCTCTCTCTCTTATATATATATATATCATCATCATCATCGTTTTACGTCCGTTCTTCCTCGTTAGCATGGGTTAGACGGGTTGTCCTGTTGTGGGCAGTGTCCGGTTGGCTGACCTTGTCTTGCTCATACGGGAACTGATTCTGGCTTGATTTCTACAGCTGGATGCCCTTCCTAACACCAACTTCATTTACAGTGAGTGGTGGGTGCTTTTTTGCCGTGAGACCTCCATGACCACTTTGCAGTGGAATGATAGGGACCCCAGTCCTATCATCTCATTTCTACAGCTGAGTAAACTGGAGCAATGTGAAATAAAGTGTCTTGCTCAAGGAAACAACATATCACCCGGTTTGAGAATTGAACTCACAACCTTTCGATTGCAAGCCCAATGCTCTAACTACTAAGCCATTCGCCTTCACCTATATAGTATATATATATATATATGTATGTATATATGTATGTATGTATGTATGTATGTATGTATGTATGTTCTTCTGGTTTTATAATTTCACAAAGTTTTACCAATAGAGAGAGAGTCGGTTTCTAACATAGACACAAGACTCTCTCATTGGAATTTACACAACATCAACTAGGTAGATATGTATGCATGCATGTGTAGATATGGATGTTATTGTATGTGTGGATGTGTATGTTTTGAGTTGTATGTGTGCATGTGTATATGCTTTGTATCTGTACATGTGTATATGCAGTTATTAGATGCAAAATTTTTGGAATGTTTTACATATTTTTACTGTTCCATTAATGGATTGTACTTGTAATTTCCTAACTAGTTGTGTTCTTTCTGTTCCTGTGAAGCCTAGCTTCTCAAGATTTGTATTGAGGCAGTTACTAACATATCCCAGTGCCCCAATAATCACAGGCATAAATCTGAAGGTGTAATCAGGGTGGATATGTATGTATGTATGTATGTTAGTCTTAGATTCTTCCACACTCTTCGGCGCATCGAACACTAAGTAGTCACCAACGATCATGATCAGCGACGGCTTTTTCGCGTCTGTGCCAAGTGATGTTAACTGCCATCAGGTCCTTTTGGCACATTCATCGCCAGGTGATCCTGGGGCAACACCGCTTTTGTTTGCCACCAGGTGGTGTCTAGTTCATTGCCGTTTTTGAGTGTCATTCGTTGGACAGGGGCAGAATATGCCAGCCAGGTGGCACTGGTGCTCCGTAACCACCCTCTGCAGCGTCCAAGACTTGTCTCACCGCAATATTTCCTTGTTTCACACTCGGTCATGCCAGGACACCAAAAGGATCCTTCGCAGGTACTGCTGATGGAATGCGTTCAGCATCTTTGCCGTGCTCTTCCAGGTTTTGCTCGCATAAAGCACTGTTGGCAGCACGATGCTCTTGTACAGGCACAGCTTGATCTATACACATATATATGATAGCTGGCCTATATATATATATAAAGATATGATAGATAAGCAAAGGTTGTGACAGGTCCAAATCTTGCTAGCAGGGAAAATTGACATTAAATGATGATGATGATAATTGAAACATCTTTAAGAAATAGCTTCTAATCTAGTGCTATGGCAGGAGTAGATTAACTTCATTCACATACTTAAAAAAAAGACACTAGTGAAAACTACTGGAAATATGAACAGTGATGGCTGATCAAGATATCTGATATGGATCATACTGTTTTCCGACTGATGAACAGTGATGGTTGATCAAGACATCTAGTCTTGAGATGTTTGCTTTGTTCACTCAGCAGATCAGATGATGTGCAATGAGACTGATCACTGTCTGATAATTCCGAGATAGACTAGCAGTAATAACAATAAAGTCCTCCTTCCCTGAGAAAGGCAGTTATTGATTTTAATTAAAGAAATTACTTCTCAATTTTTTCCTTTTTCTCACTGACCTTCTTTTTCTTTTTACATTACTGTATTGTTGATGATAGTGGTGGGAGTGGAGGCATTGATGGTAGTGAAGAATGGTGTCAATGGTGGTATTGATAGTAATGGTACTTGTAATTGTAGTAGTAGTTTCAACCGGAACAGGATTTCATATTTCTTTCAAATACAATACAAAATAATTGTTTCTACTTTTGGCACAAGGCCAGCAATTATCCCAGTGCATTACTGGTACTTTATTTTATCGACAAAATAATAGAAATAAACAAGAGGAGATAGTTTTAGAATGTGACACAAGGAAACACTACACACACATACATACACATATACATCATCATCATCATCATCATTTAATTTCTATTTTCCATGCTTGCCATGTTATTAGGCCAGACAAGTGAGGTGGCAATGTCTTGCTCAAACATTTCATTTTGGGATTGCTTTATTCTGGCTGGATGCCCTTCATAACATCAACCACTTCTCAGCACGTTGGAGAATTTTTCATGGCACCACAACTAACACTTTACAGGGTTAATGGGGCATTTTTGTCATTACACCAGCATGATCACTTTATACTTTACAGAATGGTTTAGGTACCTTTTAGTCATGGCACCAGCTTGACCACTTTATAGAGTGTATATATGGGCAAGGTTTGTTTGGGGAAGACCAGCAGTTGCCCATGCATACGAGTATCCTCTCTCCATGCCACTGATGTTATCCAATGGCCGATACAGCTTGGCACCACTGACGTCACAACTCATTTTTACAGCTAAGTAAACTGGAGCAACATAAAATAATTGTCTTGCGCAAGGACACAACACATCATCCGGCTGAAGAATCAAAGTCACAACCTCTCAATTGCAAGCCCAACACTCTAACTACTAAGCTATGTGCCTTCACTATCATCATCATCATCGTTTAACATTCATTTTCCACACTAGCATGGGTAGGACGGGCTGTCCTTTTGTGAGAGATCTGGTTGGAGATCTGTTTTGCTTACGCAGGGCTGATTTTGGCTTGGTTTCTATGGCAGGGTGCCCTTCCTAACGCCAACCATTTTTACAATGTGTGTTGGGTGCTTTTTGTGATGACACCTACACGACCACTTTACAGCATGGATTGGGCAGTTTTTGTCATGTTGCCAATACAACCACTTTACAGTGTGGGCTGGAGGCTTTGCTGGATGTTTACTTCAGCTTGTCCCCGTGGGAGATATATGGGAGTGGGTGGGGAGGATGGGATGGTTCATGCTATATATATGTTTCAGCTACGGCCTGTACCCGTGCGAATTTGTGTCTTCTGTATTACTGCACAATGCCAGAGATTTCGGTCCTGTGTCATGACCTTTGAGAGATGCGATTGGGCATGGTCAGCTTTTATCACCTTGTCCCAGGGTCTCCCCACTCCAAAGCTCCGATCTACTTTGAGCGCTCTGCACCTAGAGAGAGAGAAAGAGAGTGTTAAAGATCTGACAATTTTAGTGGTTTTGTCACAATAAAATGCACCAAGTACACTCTGTAATATGGTTGACAATTGAATAGTAGCAATGCAGGTTAGAGAGAACTCTTCTGTCTTGCCAAGTATATGTCAGTCTCTCTAGTGCTGGCGCCAGGACAAATACACCCAATATACCCTGTAAATTACTAGAGCTAGTGCCACAATAAAATGCACTCAGTATGTCTCTGTAAAATGAATGGCATTAGGAAGAGTATCCAGCTGTAAAAGCCATGCCAAAATATGGAATGTATGCGCAAAGCATAGTGTCTGAATCATCTTGTCTTGGACCTTAACAACCTGTCTAACCCATATCAGCATGGAAAGCAGGCATAAAATGGTGATGATAATAAGATTGCTGTGTGTATCCACTTTAGAATAGGTACACCATATTCCTGTATGTTGTAAGATGTGACTAAAAGAGTTGGTGCTAGAAAGGACATCTAGCTATAAAACATTGCTTTGAAAAGGATCCTGTGGTTGGTATGAATCTTGTATGGGGCCCTGAAGTTTAGCCCCTGCTTTAATAAGGGAAAATGGTTTCCAATATAGGCACATAGCCAACAATTTGAGGGGAAGGTCAAACATCATCATTATTGTTTTTATGTCCATCTTTTCATGCTTGCATGAGCTGGATGAGTCCTTTTCAGCACAACATCTCTCCACTCGCTGCGTTCCTTCATCATCTCCTCTGTGAGTCTCAGCGATTTGAAATCAGCTCTCACCACCTCCACCCAGGTCATCCTTAGTCTACTTCTACTGTGACTTCATTCTACTGGGATATCCTGGCAACTTCTTTACCTAGCAACCATTGTCCATGCACATCACATGCCAATACCAACACAGTCTCCTCTCTTGCACACCACTTTGAATTCTTCTTAAGCCCAGTTTCTCCCTTAATTAATCAAAGCTCTACCTTTCTTTTACATTTACATTACACATCCAATGAAGCACAGCTGCTTCATTTCTCTTCAGCCTACACATGTCCTCTACAGTCAGTGCTCATGTTTCATTAGCAAGCAGCATGACACTTCACTTTACGATTGTACTGCTGTGCTAGTCATTGGGTATGACTTCCCCCCTTTGTTATCATGATAATAATTTCTGATCATAATACTTTACTGGTAGTTATTTTATTAACCCTGAATAATGATAATGATTATGATAATCATAATTTTGATGATGATGATAGCTTGGCTAATTATAGTTTGCTCTTTCCTTCAGAGCCAAACTTCATACTTGATGTTAATAGTGGAGTAGCTCTCTAAACATCTTCCATCCTTTCCTTATTCAAGGTCAACTAGATAGCAATGAGTTATTAACAACTTCTATGGATCCTTCATGTGAATGGAAAAGATTTATATCACTGATGTTCTTTTCATTGATTGCCCCTGTGCATCTACATACAAAGACTTCCCTTCCTGTGAGTTTACCTGTTATCCAACTACATCTCTTGTGTACCCAAGATTTATGTTGTGTACATTGTTTTGAGTTTATGCCTTCACCTTTACTATATATTGTGCAGGGCCACTTCCCTGAAGGAATCAGGGTTCTATTTTCTTTCCTATTTACTAGTATGTTAGTTTTTGCTAAGTTTACTCTCAGCTGTTTTGATTCCAAATTTTGTTTCCATAGTTAGAACTTATTCTCTAGTTCTTTTATGGATCTAACTATAAGGACCAGATCATTTGCATAGGGAAGTTCCAATGGACAGCCAGTCTTAAACTCCTCTGATATGGCTTGGAGAACTATAATAAACAGCAATATGGGCTGAGAACCGAACCCTGATGAACTCCTATCTGCACCTTGAATTCCCCCCTCAACTCACTTCCTACTCTCACTTTACTGATAGTTCCTCTGTACATAGCTTGCAATGCTCTCACAAACCATTCAACACCTAATTTCCTTAAGGACCACTGGATAAGAGAATGAGGTACTCTGTCAAATATCTTTTCTAGATCAACAAAAGCTAAATACAGTGGCTTATTCTTAGCTAGGAACTTCTCTTGTAGTCGTTTCACTAAGAGGGCTTCTATAGTACTTTTCCCAAGCACAAAACCAAACTGCATCTCATTTAATTTGACTCTTTCCCTAATTAATTGCGGTATAACTCACTTTCATAACTTGGTTCATTAATTTTATTCTTCTATAGTTGCTACTTTCTAGAACATCACCTTTACCCTTGTAGTAATTTACGATTGTACTGTTGTGCTAGTCATTGGGTATGACTTTCCCCCCTTTGTTATCATGATAATAATTTCTGATCATAATACTTTACTGGTAGTTATTTTATTAACCCTGAATAATGATAATGATTATGATAATCATAATTTTGATGATGATGATAGCTTGGCTAATTATAGTTTGCTCTTTCCTTCAGAGCCAAAATAGAAAATGAATACAGCAAAAGTCTGAGTAGACTGAACAAAGGTTCTGAAATAGGGGAGGAGTTGGGGTAAGTGGAACTTCTTTCTCTCTTTCATTATGTTATGTTGTTTTTATTTTGTTGTTTTTGTTTTGTTGCTGTTTTCTTATCTTGTTTTTTATTTTTTTGTTTTATTCCTATCTCACTCATCACACTCTCAATGTTATTTTTTGCTCTTACCCCCTGACAATATGTCCAATGTATGTATGTGTGTATGTGTGTGTATTAGTAGTGGTGGTGGTGGCACTAGTAGTAGTAGTAGTAATTTAGCTGCAGTTGAAGCAGCAGTAGGAGTGGTTGTATTAGAGGTGGTGTATTGTATAGTGAGTGTATGTGTGAAGTAGATAGTGTTTACAATAGCTTATGTGTAAGGTTATAAGTGTGTGGAGTGGATAATCCTGAGAATATTGTGTATTTGTGAATAGGAACAATGTTGACAATACTGTATGTGTGTGTATGAATAGTATTGACAGCACTGTATATGTGTGTATGGATAGTGTTGATAGTACTGTATGTGTGTGTTTAGCTAGTGTTGACATTACTGCATGTGTGTGTATGCGAAATGGATAGTTTTGACAACTGTGTATGCAAAATGAATAGTTTTGACAATGTTGTTTAACATCATGTCATCACTGATAGAATGTCTGGTTGTGACCATGCCATGTTTATAGGTGGTACCAATGACATTGGTCACAACCTGAGGCTTGGCCTCCTGATCTACGAGCCACACAAATGTTGCTGCGGATCCACCATGGACTCTTTCGGCCTCCACCTGTTTTCCTGTCGCTACAGTGCTGGCCACCTTCCACACCATGCCACCCTCAACAAAGTCATAAAGCATGGCTTGGATGCTGCAGGCTTCCCCTCCCAGCTCAAACCAGTCGGACTGGACTGAGGGGACGGCAAAAGGCCAGGTGGTATGACCATCTTCTCATTCTGCAGTGGTAAAACCCCTCATCTGGGATGCCACTTGCAGCAACACATTCTCCAGCATAAACCTGGTGCAGTCTGCAACTAACCCAGGTTCTGCTGCACTTCGGGCTGAGGAGGGCAAACTCTCCAAGTATCAGTTGCTCTCCAACAAGTTTGCTATTGAGCCCCTAGCAGTGGAGACTTCTGGTGCCCTTGGCCCTAGGGCTACCTCCCTATTTACCACCATAGGCACTGAGCTGGCTAGCCACAGGTGTGAGCCTCGTGAGATGAAATGGCTCTTACTATCCTCCGGGGAAATGCCTTTTCCATTCTGACCACTGGGGCTGTGTGGCGTCCAGCATGTAGGACCTCATTTGCTCGTAATACAGAGAGATGGAGGCGATGACAGTGGGAGTATGGCTCTTCTGTATTCGGACCTGGTGTGCAGGGTCAGTTGACCATAGGGAAGTAGTGATTCATAGCTGGATGCCCTTCCTAACACCAACCTCATTTACAGTGAGTGCTGGGTGCTTTTATTCCGTGGCGCCTACACGTCCACTTTACAGTGTGGGATGGGTGCTTTTTTGCCGTGGCACCTCGACGACCACTTTGCAGTGGAATGATAGGGAACCCAGTCCCTATCATCTCATTTCTACAGCTGAGTGAACTGGAGCAATGTGAAATAAAGTGTCTTGCTCAAGGAAAGAACACATCACCCAGTCTGAGAATTGAACAAGGCCAATGCTCTAACCACTAAGCCATGTGCCTCCATATATATATATATATATAAGTATTATATTGTATTGAAGTTTCTAACCTGGCTCTTAACAGGTTCTCTATGTAATCGCAACAACAGCACAACTACATCAAAGCCAGAACAAATACCACAAAGCAATAACTGCCTGAAAATTAAATACCATAATATATCACTAGAGCAACCTTAAAAGTAATATATTACGGTCTAGATAATCTAGTAATATTAGCCGGCTTCGACTTCTTGTAATTTTTCTTTTGCTTATATCTTTCTGTTCATGACAACAAAATTTACTATAGGCGTAGTAAAATAAAAAGCCAACACAGCTTTGTAGCTGTGTCGCAACTCATTTTTCCAGCTGAATGGAGTGGAGCAATGTGAAATAAAATATCTTGCTGGAAGACACATTGCACCACCCAGTTTAAGAATTGATCTATAACGGAATACTCCTATGTTTTACCAGCGAAGATTCGAAACCGAATCTGAGGTTTCTCGCCTCTGGGACTAACCATTATTGGAAAGTTCCTACCATTGTCCTGTCAAGACACCGATGATAAACGTACATTCCACTCGACCTGTGACCCCAGCTTCTTGGGAGACGATATCCTTCTAACTATAAATACAAGGAGTTAAGGAGCCCAACAGACAGACTTGAAGCAGCAGTCAGCGAGTGATAACGATGTCAGCATCAGTAGACCTTTTACCCTTTCTCTCTTCTGGCCCTTACTGGTTGTCACCTTCTCGGCCACCGACAGAGGCAGCCAGACATGCCTGCCTGACAGATTGACCACCACTACTACTACGACAATAATGTATTCTAAGAGTAGGCGCACACACACATAGTAAGTTCATATTGTTTACATTCTATTCTACCTGTCATATTGTATCTGTAAGGCACAACACAACTTTTACTAACTCGTATTCTCTGATATATATATCTGCTACAGATCTCATGTCCTTATGACTGTGAACCAAGCACATTAACCACCTGCTACATGACTAAATGTTCTAATACGCATGGAGAGAAATTTACTTTGAGTAAGTTTCAAGCACCAGGCTGGTTTCTGGTGCGCAATATCTCATCTTATGGGCAGATAGGTACTCTTTAGTGTTGGTTGACTTACTATCTCATACAATAGCCTCAGATGTGCTATGCAAGAGCCTTGACGGATGTTACATGAGGATGTTGAGAATGGCTCTCAACATTTCTTGGAAACCGAAGCTGACAAATAAGGAACTATACAGATCACTACCACCAGTCTCAAAAAAAGTTGCCTGCAGACGAATGAAACTGGCTGGGCACTGCATCCGTCATCCAGAAGAGATAGCATCACAACTTGTGCTCTGGAAACTGGCGGTCGGACAAAGAAACTGCTGAGAAATGTCATGCTTGACCGGGATGATTGGAGAGGGCATGCTGAATCTTTGCGAATGTAAACTCGGCTGTAGTAGTAGATGTCTTTTTCTAACATTTTCATGGCTTACATTGCACCAACTTGGTGTTAGTGGCAAAACCAAAATATGCAAATAGTTCTACACAAACCTCTCACCTGTATAAATAAATTATTGTGTGGGTGGGCTCAATGGTTCAATTTGTACTAAAATCTAAATTAGTTTTGATATCTCATTATAGACACAACCATTGGGTAATTGACTCATTTTTTGGAACTTCATGTATTAAGATTGACAAGAAAGTCTATCATATTATCCAATGTATCCTAGCTTTCCTAAAAAAAAATAGAGAAAAGGATTTGAAGAAGCAGTAAACAGAGACACATAATACCGGCTACCATTCTAGAAGCCATGTAACAAGTTTTGCTGATGCATATCACATACTCTTATTAACCAGACAGCATCGATCGAGATCTTGTTGCTTTTGTTAGTTTGATATGCTCGACGACTCAAGTGGTACTGGCATGCATAACAGAGATAAAACCAATCAAAAACATTACTAGTTGTAAACATCCTGGTTTTATTCTTCTCTGTTATATTTTTATTTACAACTTAAACGATCTAATATCAAATGACGTAAAAAAACTGGGTTTTTGATGTCTATATTTATCTATACCAATTCATCATAAATTTTTGTATTTTCCAAACACTCACATATCATCATCATCATGGTTTAGTGTCCGTGTTCCACGCTTGCATGGGTTTGGACGAGGGTTTTCCCACTTGAGGCAAGAGTGGTTGCCTTGCTCGCATAGGACTGTCTGGCGGGTTTTCTACAGCTGGATGCCCTTCCTAACACCAACTACATTTACAGTGTGGGACTGGGAGGTTTTTACCGTGTTGCCTACACGGCCACATTACAGCGTGGACTGTCTGGCCAGTTTTCTACAGCTGGATGCCCTTCCTAACACCAACCACATTTACAGTGTGGGGCTGGGAGGTTTTTACCGTGTTGCCTACACGGCCACATTTACAGCGTGGACTGTTTCTTTTTTTGTCGTGACACCTACACGATCTCATTTGTTTCCGCCTGGATGTTGTGGCACCAACATAACTTTACATTGAAAGGGGCGGTGTGGATGGGGTGGGGGTGGTGGGACGGGGGTGTGTTTTGATAGAGATGCCTACTTACTGTAGTAGGTTTTACTTTGTATTTAGGTAAGGCGGGTCTTCTCTATTACTGAGTACTGCCAAAGGTCTCGGTCCAGTGACATTGTCTTGGAGAGGTGTAAGCGTGTGAGGTCGGAATTTATCATGTCATCCCAGGTTTTTCTGGGTCTGCCTACTCCGTGGCTACCGTCTATCTTTATTGCCCTGCACTTTGTTATACAGCTGTCGTCTTTCATGCGCATCACGTGACCATACCAACGTAGCCTTCTCTCGAGTAAACAACATCTGATCCCTCTTATTTCTAATTTTTTCCTTAGTTCGTTTATGCTTTGCCGTTCGCATATATTACTATTACACATCCAGCGGAGCATGCAAGCTTCGTTCCTCTCTAGTCTGCGTATATCCTCTGCACACAATGCCCAGGTCTCACTGCCATGCAGCATTGCTGTTCCTATGCAGGCATCGTATAACCTGCCTTTCATTTTTAGGGAGAACCCTTTAGTGGCTAATAGTGGTATAAGCTCTCTGAACTTTTTCCATTCAGTTCTGACTCTAGCTACTGTACTTTCAGAGCACCCTCCCCCACTGCTGATTTTGTCACCCAGGTAACGGAAGCTGTCCACTATTTCTATAGAACCCTCTGCGCAATTGAAAGAGCTAGTATTTTGGGAGCACTTGCTGCTACTTATTGCACCAGAGCACCGGCCACATGTAAAATCTATGTTCTTAGTTAGCTTACCTGTGATCCCACTACATCTTTTATGCACCCATACTTTGCATTTGGGACATAAAATGGAGTTTCTACCTACGCCTTTCCTACACACTGAGCATGGCCATTTCCCGGAAGGGACTGCCGCTTTATTTTCTTTCCTACAAACTAGAACTTTAGTCTTAGCCAGGTTAATTTTAAGGCCTTTTGATTCTAGGCCGTGCTTCCATGTTTGGAATTTCTTCTCTAGTTCGGTCATTGATTCAGCTATGAGCGTTAGATCATCTGCGTATAGGAGTTCCCATGGGCAGCCGGTCTTGAACTCCTCTGTTATAGCCTGAAGGGCAATAATAAATAGTAGGGGGCTAAGAACAGAGCCCTGATGGACACCAACTTTTACGCTAAACTCTTCACTATATTCGTTGTTAATTCTAACCTTGCTGACTGTTTCTTTATACATGGCTTGTATAGCTCTCACAAGCCATTCGTCAACACCTAGTTTTCTAAGAGCCCACCAGATAATGGAACGGAGGACTCTGTCGAAGGCTTTCTCCAAGTCAACAAAAGCTAAGTATAGGGGTTTACTTTTAGCTAGGTACTTCTCCTGTAGTTGTCGTACAATGAAAAGAGCGTCTGTGGTACTTTTGCCTGACACAAACCCGAACTGCATTTCATCTAGATCAATTCTCTCTCTGATTAGTTGCGCTATTACTTTTTCCGTGACCTTCATGACCTGGTCGATTAATTTAATGCCTCTATAGTTACACCTATCTAGGGCATCTCCTTTACCCTTGTAACAGTTAATGATGATGCTGCTATGCCAGTCCTTCGGAACAACCCCATTCTGTATGACTTGGTTTACTATCCGGGTGACCATGGTGTGTCCCACCGTTCCAGAGGCTTTCAGCATCTCAGCAACTATTTCCGAAGGCCCAGCCGCCTTACCTGTCTTCATATCTTTGATTGCCTTACTTATTATACTACCTTCGACTAACACTGCTGGTCCCTCTATTGGGTCGATGTGGGGGAGACTGTCTTTCTCCCATTTGTTCTCCTCATTTAGAAGCCTTTCGTAGTGACACTTCCAAGCTACCTTCTTATCAGCGTCAGTGATGGCAAGTATGCCATCATCATTAAGTACACACTTCTCCCCGACAATATCACGGTTTTCCTTGACACATTGCCTAGCAATCCTGAACACCTCACGTTTTTGGTCCTCACGTTGTAGAACATGCTTGAACTTTCTTTCCTCTTCTTCCCTTCTTGCGAAGTACACTTGTCTCCTAGCTTCCCTCCTGGCCACTTGAAAGTCTTCTCTACTTCCCCCATCCCGCCATACTTTCCAAGCCTGCTTTTTGGCCTTAATTGACTCCTCCACCTTACTGTTCCACCACCATGTTACTCTCCTCCTACCTACAGGCCTGCTCCAGCCACAGACTTCGTCTGCCGCCATCAGCAGGTTTGCTTTCAGGAATTCCCACTGTTCCTCTATATTATACGACTCTAATTGCTCTTCCTTACTGTCGAAAGCATCAAGTAATATGCTTTGAAATTTATTTCTGGCTATGGGGTCCTTTAGCTTCCATATTTTTCTCCTGAGGATAGTCCTCTTCTGCTGTCTAGTACGTCTCGTCCTGACTATGAGGTCGCTAATTATCAGTCTATGTTGGGAGGTGCATTCTTCATGGGGGAGGGATTTAGTGTTAACAACAGACACTCTGTCACGTCTTCTGGTAAGGATATAATCTACCTGGCTTGTGTGTTCCCCCAATCTATAGGTGATCAAGTGATTGTCTCGTTTTTTGAAGTTAGTGTTACAGATAGTTAGGTTATTTGCGTCACAGAATTCCAGGATTCTGGAGCCTTCCTCATTTCTAGTACCGAACCCATAGCCTCCATGGATTCCGTCATAGCCGTCACAATGTTGTTCAACGTGACCATTTAGGTCGCCTGCAATAATTATATAGTCACTGTCGGTTATTTGGGAGGTAGCGAGCATCAGTGTCTCATAGAATCTGTCTTTTATAGCGCCGGGCAGTCCGGATTGGGGTGCGTACGCAGATATTACTGTCACCGTAGTTCTATTGAGGACAAGTCTTATTTTAATTATTCTGTCGTTCACTCTATTTACGTCTATTATCTTATCTGCCCACTTTTCTGCTACCATGATTCCTACTCCACCCAGCCCATTGTCATTTCCCACCCAGAAAAGCTTATAGCATCGTTCTTTACCCACGATGAATCTAGCAGACCCTCCCCTCCACCTGGTCTCTTGAATACAACAAACATCGACCTCCTTACGTTCAAGCATTTCTACAACCTCGTTAAAAAGTCAGCTCGAAAGTAGCAGAGGAGACTGAGGTTAGCTGGACATGTTCACCAATATTCAGAGTTGATACTGCACTCAGTGCTCCTGTGAGAGCCCCTGCACAGACATACTAGAAGAGGGAGACCGAGGTTGACATATGTTGATGCCCTAAGGACAGACACTGGTCTCTTGGAGATGCAGGACATGGCAGTGAGGATGAGAGACAAACCGCTGGAGAGAACTCGTCCATGGATCTCTGGAATTTTACCCGCTCTAGATAGATAGATATATATACACACATACACACATACACACACACACACACCACACCACACACACACCACACCACACCACACACACACACACCACACACACACACACACACACACACACACACACACACACACACACACACACATCATCATCATCATCGTTTAACGTCCATCTTCCACGCTAGCATGGGTTGGATGGGTTTGTCCCACTTGAGGCAACATTGGTCGGGTGACCATGTCTCGCTTGTATAGAACTGTTTCTAGCAGGTTTTCTACAGCTGGATGCCCTTCCTAATGCCAACCACATTTACAGTGTGAACTGGGGGCCTTTTTACCGTGTCCCCTACCCGACCACTTTACAGTGTTGACTGGGTGCTTTTTGTCATGTAACCTACATGACCACTTTACAGTGTGGGTTGGATGTTCTGTGGTACCAACATAACTTTACAGAGGAAGGGTGGTGTGGATGGAAGTGGGAGGATGGAGTAGGGGTGTGGGGAAGGGTGTATATTGGGTTAAGAAGTACCTACTGACTGCAGGTTTAAGCTCGTATGTAAGGGATAACTTACTTCTGTATAACTGTGTAGCACTAAAGATCACAATCCAGTGACATTGTCTTAGAGAGGTGTAAGTGAGCAAGGTCAGTTTTTATCACCTCATCCCAGGTTTTTCTTGGTCTACCTACTGCGAAGCTTCCATAAATTTTGATCGCCCTGCACTCTTTTATACAGCTGTTGCCCTTCATACGCATCACATGTCCATACCAATGCAATCTCCTCTCCTGCACACATTTGATACCTCTTATGCTTAGCCTCACTCTCAATTCATTTATGCTTTGCCTTTCACATACATTACTATTGCACATCCATCGGAGCGTGCAAGCTTTGTTTCTTTCTAATCTACACAAGTCTTTTGCACACAACACCCAGGTCTCACTACCATGTAACATTGCTGTTCGTAGACAAGCATCATACAATCTGCCTTTCATTTTTAGAGAGAAACCCTTTGGAATGAATCTCTGTTGGGTTTCGATGATGAGTATTTCAGTTGTTCCATCAACAGACAGTCTACTCATGAAATAAAAATGCAAGTGCCTGAGCATTCCATAGATGCATGAACCCTTAATGTAATTCTCAGAATGACTCAGTAAGAAGGTTGGACTTTGAATTACAGTTACAGTTCATCCGATGAGCTTCCAAACAGTTTCTGTCTACCCAATTTCATTGAAAAGGCATGGGGCAAGCCTAGGCTATAGTAAATCACACTTGTCCAAAATGCCATGCAATGCAAAGTCAACTCCTAAACTATTTGATCAAGCTGCATCCCCAATCCATATATTACCATCATCATCACCGTCTAATGTCCATTCTTCCACGTTAGCATGAGTTAGATGGGTTGTCCTGTGTGAAGCAAGTTGGGTCAGATGGCCATGTCTTGCTCAGACAGAACTGTTTCTGGCTAGGTTTCTATGGACTAGATACCCTTCCTAATGCCAACCACATTTACAGTGTGTGCTAGGTGCTTTTTGTTGTGACTCCTACATGAACACTTTACAATGTGGACTGGGTGCTTTTTTTTGCTGTGTTGCCATCACAACTACTTTACAGTGTGAGCTGGGTGCTTTTTGTCATGTTGCCATCACAACCACTTTGCAGTATGGGCTGGAGGCTTCACTGGATGTATGCTATAGCCTGTCCTCATGAGAGATGTATAAGAGAGTGGTGCATACTATATATAAATATATATATATATATATATGCTTCAGCTTCAACTGTGCCCATGGGAAGGCAGGTCTTCTGTATTACTGCATAACGCCAGAGATCCTGATCCTGTGTCATTGTCTTTGAGAGGTGCAATTGAGCAAGGTCAGCTTTTATCACCTCATCCCAACTCTCCCCACTCCAAGGCTTCCATCTACTTTGAGTGCTCTGCACCTTTTTATATTGCCGCCATCTTTCATACACATCATATGTCCATACTAATGCAGTCTCATCTCCTGCATACTACATATTATATATATATAGTATATCCCCCGCATTTGTAGTCCCAGCATTCGCAGTCTCAGTTATTCAGGAAATTTAGAAATTTTAATAATTGTTTGTGCAAACCACCGCATATTCATGGAATCGTAAATATCTTCTGCGATTTTTTAATGGGTTTTTTCGTGGCAATATATATATATTTTTTAACACTAAATTATTAATAACAATATACCGTATTTGCCAGCCTATTGGATGCCCTTTTGCTTAAGCTGCTCCCTCTTATTTTATCATATTTTCCGTTATATTTTTATGTTTATAGGCATTTTTCTGGACCACGTCCTTTGCAGTTTTTCACTCTTCGCAGGTGCTCTAGGAACATAGCCTCCACGAATACTGGGGGACAACTGTATATATATATATATATATATATATATATATATATATATATATAATATACATACACACATATATACATACATAGAAAAAAACCCATTTTGGTCATGTTTTGCATTTAGAAAGTTCCCTTCCATGGCACAAGCCTGGGCAAAGTGTTTTTGTGGAAGCAGTTGCCCATGCATACCTGCTTTCACTTCCCATGTCACCAATGTTGCCCAAGGGAAAGGCAAAGGCCGATACAACTTGACACCAGTGACGTTACAGCACATTTCTACAGCTGATAGAAATAAAGAGTCTTGCTCAAAGAAACAACACATTGCCTGATCTGGGAATCAAACTCATAACCTACAATTGTGAATCCAACTCTCTTACCATCAAGCCACACACCTTCACTACATACACAAACATGCATGCATGCACTTGCATATATATACACCAATAAATGTACCAAGTACACGCTTTAAAGTGGTTGGTGTTAGGAAGGGCATCCAACCTTAGAAAGCTTGCCTCACAAAGGGCTGTGAAGACCCTTCAGTTGTGTCAAGGACATGACAACCTCCCTAGTGCTGGTGATCTACACAATAAAAGCGCCCATCACATGCTGTTAGGAAGGGCATCCAGCTGTAGAAAGCTTGCCAAACAAGGAGTTGGGAGGACCCTTCAGTTGGTGTCAAAAGGTAGTTGTATCAGAATAAAACACACCTCGTACATACTATGAAATGGTTGGTGTTAGGAAAAAAATTCCAGCTGTATGCCAGAATGGAATGTATAGGTGAGACGCTTCATCTGACCTGCCTCGCGTCAGTATGTGACATCTCGTTTAACCCATGCAAGCATGGAATCATGGAATGTAGATATAAAATGGGGATGATTATGATTATATATATGGAGGCCTATGGCTTAGTGGTTAGAGCATTGGCCTTGCAATCGAAAGGTTGTGAGTTCAATTCTCAGACCGGGTGATGTGTTGTTTCCTTGAGCAAGACACTTTATTTCACATTGCTCCAGTTTACTCAGCTGTAGAAATGAGATGATAGGGACTGGGGTCCCTATCATTCCACTGCAAAGTGGTCGTGCAGGTGCCACGGCAAAAAAGCACCCAGCACTCACTGTAAATGAGGTTGGTGTTAGGAAGGGCATCCAGTGTAGAAATCAAACCAGAATCAGTTCCCGTCACACCCTTGCAGGCAGGGAAAAAGCGGACGTAAAATGAAATGATGATGATGATGATGATGATATATACATATATATATATATATGATAAAGTATGTCCATAGAATCATTCGATAAGATATATACACCATTTCCTCTCCCAATTAGCATAATCAACCACACAAAAAAACCAATTAAACCAGGCTAGAAGATTAAAAGGCACCTATGAAGAAATAGTAGATAAATAAACGACAGCCATCTATCCGCGATCAACAGCCATAGAATATTTACCCAACATTTCTAATAGCACGTGGAAATCGATTAAATATACCGTCAACCATACAGATTTAGGTATAAAATTAAAGTTAGAAGAAAAAATGCATATACACATACTAGGATTACGTTTCTACCCTTAGGGTATATATATATATTGCAAGCAGGGAAAAGTGGACGTAAAATGATGATGATGATATATATATATATATACACACACATACATACATACATATATATGTACATACGTGAGTATGCATAAATACACACACACATATATATATGTATATGTGCGTGTATTTATACATACTCACATATGTAAAACCCATGCAAGCGTGGAAGATGGACGTTAAACGATGATGATGATGATGATGATACATACTCACATATGTGTATATATATATATATATATATATATATATATATACATACATGCACACATATGTATATATATATATACATATACACATATGCCTATACATATATGTATATATACATAGACACAAATGTATATACATATATGTATATATACATACACACACATATGTGTATATCTTATCTATATACATAAATGTCAATTTCTGTCTGTTTGTTTGTTTGTTTGTGAACCTCAAACTCAAAAACTACCAAAACGGATCTTCATGAAACTTGACACGTGTGTGGTGCTCATACCCATTTGATTTCTTCGTATATTTCATTTTAATGAAAGAGTTCCTGGGAGCTCACCCCCCCCCCCCCCCCCCCCCCCCCGCGAAAATGTTCTCCCTTCGATTTATATGAAATTTAAACCATAGGTAAATGACAAAATTTCACAAAATTCACCAAATTTCAGCAAATTTCAATAATATTAAGACACTCTAATGGAGGTTAAACCCCCAGACATACAGACATATATTATAAGGATGCAACGTTATATCTATGTATCTATCTAAAAAGAAAGACTAAGAATTATAGAGAGAGATCGCTAAATCGCCTAATGCGGACCCTAGGGCATTGAAAATGTGAAATTTCTTTTTCTCAAAACACTCACAGGACCATAAGTATTACATGTGTAAAGTTTGAAAACAATCGGTTGGGTATTTCTCGAATTTTAGTGAGCTGACAGACAGACAGACATTCTCTGTTTTATATATATATATATATATATATATGTAGATAAATCTACCAAGAGTTTACGGTAGTGTTATTACTATGGGTTCAAGCGATTCCGCCCAAATTACTGATCTTGTGGGCCTCTTTCTTCTTTTCAACATAAATGCTTCCTTTCCCCACCTTAAAGGTGGTTTATATCGTGATGACTGTCTTCTTCTTTCCAACAACCTTAGCCTTTCAGAAATAGAAAAAAACAAAAAGCATATTAGAACTTTCCTTAAAAACTATTATAGTCTTCATATTACTTTTGAAAACACAAGTAAAGTAGTTAATTTCCTAGATATAACTTTAGACTTAGCTACGGGTATCTACCAACCTTACCATAAACCCAACCAAAACTTACACTACATACACTCACAATCTAATCACCCTAAATCTATCCTTAAAAACCTTGCATATAATATATCACTTAGAATTTCTAACCTTTCGTCTAACCAAGATGTATTTGATAAAAATGCGACCTTCTATAACGAAGCTCTAGATAGAAGTGGCCACAAAAATAGATTAGAATATATACCTTCTACTAAAAATACTATAAACATACAACCTAATATTACCAACAAACACCAAATGAAAAGTACACACCTAAATGCCACCCACACTATACCCCAAAATACCAACAACTCCTCTAATATAAAGTATAGTAACTCTCAAAAAACTACTCATCATACAACTCTAATAAATGTTAATAATAAAACTCCTAATAAACAAGATAAAACACCTAAATCAATAAATCTAACTAAAAATGTGCGTGGTGAGGTCATTAACATTAATCCTCCTAGTAAACATCACGATACAACCTATAAAAATAATAAACAACATAGAAACCGTAATAGACGAGTTACTTGGTATAATGCTCCATTTAATTTACAAATTAAGGATAATATTGCTAAAAAAATTTTTTATACCCTAGAGAAAAACTTCCCGCCAAACCACAAATACCATCAAATCTTAAATAGGTCAACAGTTAAATTCTCATACTCAACAACCAAAAACATAAAACAAAATATAAGTGCCTATAATGCATATAAATGTAAAAATACCATAAGTATACCACCAATACATCAAACTAACCATAATATCTCCTCAAATACAGAATTAACGAAAGGTTGTAACTGTAGAAACAAAGCAAACTGCCCATTAAAAGGAAATTGTCTTGTTAACAACATAGTTTATAAATGTAATGTTAAAACTAAAGATTCTATTTGCTCATATATAGGAGCTACTTCTAACAATTTTAAGGTAAGGTTTAATACCCACAAACATAGTTTTAAAAATGCCGCACTGGCTAATACAACATCTCTAGCAGAAAAAATCAATAGTTATAGAAATAAGAATATAGAATATGATATGACCTGGAGTGTGCTCAAAAGAGCCACCCCTTATCAAAATAATAGAAAGGAACTGTTTCATTGTTTTATTCATTATTTTTTTAATACTTTATATATATATATATATATATATATGAGAAAGTATGACCCCGACAGCAGAGCTCAAGCCGTTTCGACGGCTATTTCTGGACTAAAAAAAACTCTTACTTTAGTCCAGAAATAGCCGTCGAAACAGCTTGAGCTCTGCCGTCGGGGTTATACTTTCTCCTATTACCCACTCTACTACCCTAAGTCTTGAGTACTCTGGTGTGTTATGGTCCATCTGGTTCCTTACCACAACTCCTTCGTTATATATATATATATAATAATAATAATAATAATGAAATATTGTGTACAGTGTTCAGGTGCACTACAACTCATCAAAAAGTGTATGTATAGTACATAGGATAATGTACAAACGTCAGGAAAATGAACAGTGCATGAGTCATGATATACACATGTGTGCATGTGTATGGAAGGGGTACATCAGGTGTAGTTTTGGCGTATTTCGGGAAGCATGATTGTTTTAAAGGATGCAGTGTCTCGGCAGCTAACAACTGACGCAGGCAGTTTGTTCCATGCTTCAGCAACTCTGAGCATGAAAAAATGTTTCCGAAAGTCATGGGAGCTGTGCTGTTTTCTGATTTTGTAGGCATGTCCACGTGTGTTAGACACATGGAGATCAAAAAGGTGCTCAGGGTTGTTGTTGGCGAGATGGTTAATAACTTTGTGGGTGTTTACCAAGTCCATTGCCAGACGTCGGAGCTTCAATGAATCCATGCCCAGGGAAGCAAGGCGTTCAGAGTATGGTAGGTGTCTGATGGAGGGTATGCGCTTGGTTGCACGTCTCTGAACAGTTTCCAGGCGGTCAATGTTCTGAGCAAGATAGGGGTTCCAGACTGATGATGTGAATTCCAAGTGTGGTCGTACCATAGCTGTATACAGTTTTAAATAGATGGCTGGAGAGCGGCTAACAAAGGTCTTGCTGAGTGATGCCAAGACACCCTCGGCCTTCTTGACAATTTTAGAGACATGCTTTGTCCAACGCAAATCGCTGCTGACAGTAATGCCCAGGTCACGTTCACAAGAGGACTTCTTGATATCAGTGTTGTGGAGGGAGTATGTGGACGCTGGATTTTTCCTCCCAAAATGCATGGTGGTACACTTGTCCACAGCCAGCTTCAGTTGCCAGCCTGTGATCCATTGCTGCATTGTGTCCAGGTCTGATTGTAGGAAAGAGTTGTAGATTTCAGGATCAGTCCTTTTGATTTCAAGGTACAGCTTGATGTCATATATATATATATCCATGCTAGCATGGAAAATAAACGATGATGATGATATTTGTTTTTTATCCTGCAAAGGGCAGAAGAACTCACAAGAGTCAACCCCCCCCCCCCCCCCAATGTGTAAATATGTATATACATATATGCATGTGTATATTTGTATATATATGTATAAAAGTACACATATGTGCGGGGACATAGAAATAATCGGGCTGGATACCCAATCGCGTGGTTAAACCACTGGGAGTGAAGGACCTCTAGCCTTTGTCAGGGCATTCTTCTAGGAGAAGGCAACTCAGGAAACTGGGATAACTCCGATATAAAACCTGCGGCTCAGTAGTTACCGATAATATTGATCTTTTCTTCTTTTCAGGTTATAGCTACTGTCGCTCAGAGAGTGGGATTGGCTCAGTGCAAAAAAAATCTTCATGCACAGGCATTGAACAATAGCATTAATTAATAATTATTAATAATGTTATAGTGCGTAATGGCCATACTCGATAATGGGGGCAGCCATCATATATATATATATGCTAGCGGGGAAAATGAATGTTAAATGATGATGATGATCATCATCATCATCACCGTTTTACGTCCGTTCTTCCACGCTAGCATGGGTTAGATGGGTTGTCCTGTTGTGGGCAGTGTCTGGTCGGCTGACCATGCCTTGCTCATACAGGAACTGATTTGGCTTGATTTCTACAGCTGGATGCCCTTCCTAACACCAACCTCATTTACAGTGAGTGCTGGGTGCTTTTTCGTGGCGCCTACACGTCCACTTTACAGTGTGGGCTGGGTGCTTTTTTGCTGTGGCACCTCTACGACCACCTTGCGGTGGGGGGTGTGGGGGCATATTGTCTATATGCTTCAGCTTGTACCCATGGGAGGTCGGGTACTCAGTATTACTGCGTAACGCCAGAGGTCACGGTCGTGTGTCATTGCCTTTGAGAGGTGTAATTGGGTAAGGTCGGCTTTTATCACCTCATCCCAGGTCATCTTGGGTCTCCCCACTCCGCGGTTTCCATCGACTTCTAGTGCTCTGCACCTTTTTATGCAGCTGTCATCCTTCATACGCATCACATGTCCATACCAGCGCAACCACCTCTCCTGCACACAGCATTTGATTCCTCTTATGCTCAGTCTCTCTCTCAATTCATTTATGCTTTGTCGTTTACGTATATTACTGTTACACATCCATCGGAGCATGCAGGCTTCGTTTCTCTCTAATCTATGTAAGTCTTCCACCTTCAGCGCCCAGGTCTCACTACCATGCAACATCGCTGTTTGGATACACGCATCATACAATCTGCCTTTCATTCTGAGGGAGAAGCCTTTTGCAGCTAGCACTGGTAGTAGTTCCCTAAACTTCTTCCATCCCGTTCTTACCCTAGTTATTGTACTTTCTGAACACCTACCTCCGCTGCTAATTCGGTCACCTAGGTAGCAGAAGCTGTCTACTGTTTCTACAGAGCCCTCCTAGAGATTGGTGGTACTTGTTTCCTGTGGCTGTTTGCTGCTTGCTGTCCCAGCACAGCTGCTGCATGTGAAGCCTACATTCTTAATTAAGCTTCCTGAGATCCCGCTACATCTCTTGTGTACCCATTGTTTGCATTTGGGGCAGAGAATGGAGTTCCTACCTACACTTTTCCTACATACTGAGCAAGGCCATTTCCCTGAGGGGATCTGGGTTCTGTTTTCTCGTCTACTTACAAGGACCTTAGTCTTTGTCATGTTGACTTTGAGACCCTTTCTTTCTAGTCCAAGTTTGGAATTTCTTCTCTAGTTCTACCATAGATTCAGCTATAAGTGCGAGGTCATCAGCATACAGGAGTTCCCATGGGCATCCGGTCTTAAACTCCTCCGTTATTGCCTGCAAAACTATGATGAACAGGAGGGGGCTAAGAACAGAGCCCCGGTGGACCCCAACCTGTATGCTAAATTCCTCGCTATACTCATTGCTAATCCTAACTTTGCTGACTACTCCCAAATACATGGCTTGTACCGCTTTCACAAGCCATTCATCTACTCCTAGTTTTCTAAGAGCCCACCAGATTACAGCATGTGGAACTCTGTCAAAGGCTTTCTCAAGGTCGACAAATGCCAAGTAGAGTGGCTTACTTTTAGCTAGGTACTTTTCCTGTAACTGCCTGACAAGGAAGAGGGCATCAGTGGTGCCTCTTTCTGGTACAAACCCAAATTACATCTTGTCTATTTTCACCCGGTCCCTAATCAACTGTGCTATAACTCTTTCTGTTACTTTCATGACCTGGTCCATCAGCTTTATACCTCTATAGTTTCCTCTATCGAGTGCATCACCTTTACCTTTGTAGCAGTTGACAATGATGCTACTGCACCAATCTTTTGGTATGACACCTTCTAGTATTACCTGGTTAACAATACATGTGGTTATAGTGTGACCTACAGACCCAGATGCCTTCAGCATCTCGGCAGCTATACCCGATGGACTGGTTGCCTTCCCCATCTTCATATCTTTGATTGCCTTATTTACTACGTTGCTGCTGACTTGTACTGCTGGCCCCTCTATAGGGTCTACTTGAGGTAGTGTCTCTTCTTCCCATGCATTCTCCTCATTTAGTAATCTATCATAATGACTCTTCCATGCATCTTTCTTCTCAGCACTTGTGAGGGCAAGCTCACCTTTATCATTCCGGATACACTTCTCTCCAATGACATCACAACTCTCTCTGACACACTGCCTCGCAATCTTGAACACCTCCTGTTTCTGGTCCTCACGTTGCAAAACATGCTTGAATTTTCTATCCTCTACTTCCCTCCTAGCTAAGTATACTTGTCGCCTAGCTTCCCTCTTGGTCTCTATGTAATGTACCCTGCTCCCCCCGTTCTTCCATTCTTTCCATGCCTGTCTCTTGGCCTTAACTGCCTCATCTACCTTATTGTTCCACCACCAAGTCACTCTCCTCCTGCTTGAGGTCTTACTCCAGCCACAGACCTCATCCGTCGCCTCTAGTAAATTATTTTTTAGGAACTCCCAGTTCTCTTCTACATTGAATGTCTCTATCTGTTCTTCTTTACTGTCGTAGGCGTTGAGTAAAATATCTTTAAATCTGTTACTGGTTGAGGGGTCTTTCAGCTTCCAGATCTTTCTTCTCCAGGTTGGCCTCTGTTTCCAGGTTCGTCTAGTTCTGACTGTGAGGTCGCTGACAACTAAGCTATGTTGGGATGTACATTCCTCACTAGGGAAGGCTTTTGTGTTTACGACCGTCCATCTGTCACGTCCTCTGATGAGGATAAAATCTATCTGACTAGAGTGCTCCCCTGATCTATAGGTGATCAGGTGGTTGTCGGGTTTTTTTTATGATGATATGTATATATATAATTACTCAGAAGTATAGATATGTTACTGATATATCCACAAAAGTACATAGTTTGACAAATATTATTTCTGCAATATGTTGATATGTTGTTGTTTTTTAAAGTAGTGATTTGGTTTCAGGCTGTTAAATACTGAGGCTGACACCCTCAGAAAATAAACCTGATTACACAACCTGTCAATGTATCTGACCAATTACTCTAAAAATAATCCTTATCATTCTTAAGATAAGTACCACATGTGTCAGTCTTGTACTTTAGGACATCATGTTTATAGTTTAACACTGAGAAAACCACATAACTGTGTGTTGTGTTGGAACTCTATTGGTGCTGATGATGATTGTTCCGAGTTGTTCAATCAACAGAACAGCTTGCTCATGAAATTAATCTGCATGTGGCTGAGCATTCCATAGAAACATAGACCCTTAATTTAGTTCTCAAGGAAATTCAGAAGGACACACATGTGATAAGGCTACCTCATTGAATTACATGTCCAACTAATTTTTGATACCTGAGTAGACTGTTGCAACATAATCTGGCTCAATGACACGTACTACTCTCATAAATCAAACTCACCACCTTACAGTTTTGTGCCAAATACCTTAATCACAATGCTATTTGGGCATTTATCAAGAATACTGGTCCGTATGGACATGCCAAGCATCCTATTTATATCTGTCTAGACTGCACCCCCAACAAATTAAATTAACATGTGTTTATGGTGCCCTCACATATCTCTAGCTGTCACAGATGCCTGCTTCTTAGATATAGATTGTTATTAAAGTCTATAATCAGATACATTCCATCCATGACCATTCCATCATATTTTTCAGACAATGTATTTGGGTCTGCATTATCTAATGCAGAGGTTCTTAAAGTGGGTGCTACTGCCCACCGGAAGGTGTTGAGAAGGTCAGAGGGTGGGGGTGGGGGTGCCAAGGGGGTGTTAGAGATGATATAATAGTATATTGAATATCAAATAATACATATATATAAATATAGTAAAATAAAAAATATATAATATTTATTTATACATAGTATATTTATTATATATAAATTAATGATTTTATTTATTATATATTATTTACAATTTGTGTGTAGGCAGGTCTCTCTGGAAATAGGGTTGGGGGTGTTTGAAGGTATTACGTGGCTGTGAGGGGGACAGTAGCCCCAAACGTTTGGGAACCTCTGATCTAATGTCTCATTTGTTTTGTTTTTTTTCTTCATAAGACATGATTTAAGGAAGATTTGGCTGCTATTTTTAACAAGTATATCAACTACCTAAAATCTCAATCATTAACTTTTATAAATGCAACAGCCTATTTAATGAAAACTGTATTGGGGTATTGTTGTGGTTGTTTAGCCCCAGGCCAGCTTAATTCTAACCAAGAACATCAGTGATCAGGTATCCAACTGTGACCATCCTGTATTTTTATTAAACATATAGTATATACAACCATATTTACGAATGTGCTCTTTTAAGACAGTAGAATATCATGAGGGATATTTTGGTTGCTATTTCTAGCAAGTCAAGCAACCACATTGATGCTTTCCTTGCTGATTCACATGCATAGTTAGTAGAAATTGTAGTATGTGGTATTATATTAACATATTTATGTTGTTCTCATATATCTGTGGGTGCCATAGATGGGTATGGTATGGAGGAGATTTGGCTGCTATTTCTAGCAAGTTAAGCTACCACATCGACACCACCATCTCTGATTCACATGCATGGTTAGTAGTAATTGTAGTATGCGGTATTATAACAAAAATAACTTCTGAACCAGTCACGCTGTATACAGTTCTATTATATTATTCTTATATAATTGTCACAACTATTCAAGTTTTTTTTGTTACAGGAATGTTGTTTTTTCAGTCTCTAAGATTATGAATATAATATAACTGGTATGAGCTGTATTTAAAATTTAAACTATTTTATATATCATGAAGTGTTTTTAGATATATTCATTAATTAATTGTTCTGTGAAAATTCATTATTTTTTATCTGTGTATGTGTGTATGTAGTGCTGGTTCATCATCATCATCATCATCATCATCATTTTACGTCCGTTCTTCCACGCTAGCATGGGTTAGACGGGTTGTCCTGTTGTGGGCAGTGTCTGGTCGGCTGACCATGCCTTGCTCATACAGGAACTGATTTGGCTTGATTTCTACAGCTGGATGCCCTTCCTAACACCAACCTCATTTACAGTGAGTGCTGGGGGCTTTTTTGTGGCGCCTACACGTCCACTTTACAGTGTGGGCTGGGTGCTTTTTTGCCGTGGCACCTCCACGACCACCTTGCGGTGGGGGCATATTGTCTATATGCTTCAGCTTGTACCCATGTTCCATGATAAAATGCAACCAGTACAATCCGTAAAGTTGTTCCTATTAGGAAGGACGTCCAACCATAGAAAATATGCAAATGAAGAGTCATGAAGGCATTTAGTTGGGTGAAGGACATGACAACCTCTCTAGTGTTGGTGCCATGATAACAAATGCATCCAGTACATTTTATGAAATGGTTGGATACACACGGCACCTACATAGTTATCTATAGAAATAACTGAAAAAAAAAAAAGAAAGATGTTTTTAGGTTGTACTAGCAGAATGGCCTGGTGTTGCTCAGGATTTGCTCTAGGGCTCTTATATATTTGATATATATTTATCCTTATCGAGCCTCGTGAAATAAATACATTTGTTTATATTTTGTTATTGTGTATGCAAAACTATCTGTACACGAATATATAATTATATATATATATATATTAAAATAACAGATTAAAGTTTAAGCAAATAATCGCTGCTTTCACCTTTAACGGGAGCTTCTGAAACTAAAAAAAATCAATCTGTGAACACAGAAGTAAATATTTCAAAAAACGTTACACACTATATATATATATACACACACACACTATATATACATATATATACACACACACACACAGATAGCGATGTCGTAATGCAGACAGCTAGACATACAGACAGATATTATAAGGGCGCAACGTTATATCTATGTATCTATCTAAAAAGAAAGACTAAGAATTATAGAGAGATACCGCTAAATCGCCTAATGCGGACCCTAGGGCATTGAAAATTTGAAATTTCTTTTTCTCAAAACACTCACAGGACCATAATTAATACATGTGTAAAGTTTGAAAATAATCGGTTGGGTCGTTCCTGGGTTTTAGTGAGCTGACAGACAGACAGACATTCTCTGTTTTAGATATATAGATGATAAAGAAAAAGAAATCAGTTTCTTGTAATTTAGATCCAACCTTTATTTGAAGTAGAACATATTTAAGATTCCATGGTGATATCAAATATTTTTTGGACAGTGTATACAGTGTATATAGATAGGACTTACGATGTTATTGGTGGCAAGTTGAATCAGCTTTTGTCTTTCCCATTGATAGCATTGATGTTGTAGAGGTGGAGACTGACATGCTTGGGTGACTGCTGGCCTTCTATAAAACACCCTGTTCTGCCAAACTGTATTAACCTTTGCTTTTTCTTTGGATAATGTGAGTGTGTGTGAATATAGTGAAAAATAGTATATGTATATATATATATGTCCTGAAGCTATAGTAGAAGATAGGCACCCAAGGTATGAACCTGAACTTGAAACCACATGGTTCTAAAGTAAACCTCTTAACCACACAGCCATGTTTGTTTTACTATTTTAGGAAAAGGTGAAATAGATAAGATTTTTAATTCAACAAACAAACAATAAATATATTTTTTTGCGGGAGTGTTATGCTGCCAATTAAAACATACACTGGTTGAGTTTCACTCCAGTTTGATTAATCAAGTAATTAATCCATTACTCTGTTGGTTAATCAACTAATTAACTAATTGTCAAAATCATTTCATCACAATCTGTGACTTTATTGATAACTCTTACCCTCTGTGTCTCCTCTCAACAAATCCCAAGACTCTACTCACTGCTTCCTTTCATGCCAGTCACTGTTGTGACATCTGGTCTCCTAACTGCCATTTTCCTCTGTAAAATTGGGAGGAGTGGATCCCATCTGAGGAAGGAGCCCTGTTAGTTGGAGTGGCTAAGGTAGCAGGTGTCACTGTTCTCTGTGGTAATGCTATTGCCATCTTGTCCATGAGGTGCAGTTGAGCTTTAGACTGGGGTGTAGGGTCTGCAGCCCTTCTCCTTTCTTCTTACTTTAATTATTTAATTTGTACTTTTGTTTAAAATTGTAAACATTATATAATTTAATTAAAATTTGGATATTCTTATAGAAGAACACTCCTCTCAATTTCAGCAGGAAATAATTATTTTCCTTGGGTTTTTTGTGTGCTATCAACTAATCTGACCTCTAACATGCTTGTAATCAACGTTTTTTCCCTGGAAAATGGAGGGGTGCTGGGTGAAAGAAAGACCTTTGCAGAAGGTTCGGAGGTCAGATTAGTTGATAGCACACAAAAAAAAAATTAGGAAAAATAATTCCACCAAAGGTGAGAGGAGTGTAGATCTGCGAAACTCCAATGAGCTTTCTACCCTTTTTCCATCTCCTTTTCCTACAAAATAAGTCACTTCTGACTGGTTTGGAGGTCGTATTTGTTGATAACATGCAAAAAAAAAAAAATGGTGATCCATTTCCCCGAGTTAAAAAGTCGATTGCAAGCATGTTGGATGTCAGATTAGTTGATAGCACATGAAAAAACTGAGGAAAAAAAATTATTTCCACTGAAATCGAAAGGTGTGTTCTATAAATTTATGAAAATTTGTTGAATAAAGATTTTCCTTTCCTCAACTTTAGTCCATCTTTTTTCTTTTGTATAGTGTGAGCATTTGCATGTGTTGCCTTTGTTTCCTTTGTTTCTTTTGGATTGGCAATATCAGTAGAGCATCAAATAACATGCTTTGCAGCATATAGTTATGTCACTTTATGTTCTGAGTTCAAATCCCACCAAGGTTAGCTTTGCCTTTTATCTTTACGGGGGTTGATAAAATAAAATACCAGTTAAGCACTGGGGTTGATTTAATCAACTTTCTGTTCCCCACTCCAAAAAAAATTGTTGTCTTTGTGCCTAAATCAAAAACCATTATTTCCATTATTACCAAAATAGTGGGTTGACAGTCATTAGAGCATCAGACACAAGCATGGCAGTATTTGTTGCTGCTTTTTACATCCTGAGTTCAAATTCTGCCAAAGTCAGCTTTGCTTTTCATCCTTCTGAAGTCGATAAAATAAAGTTTCACTCAAGTACTCGGATCGATATAATCTCCCTTTCCAAAATTTCTGGCCATATAAGAAATCATTCTTCTTGTCATCGCTGTTGTTGTTGTTATTATTATCATTAAGAGTGGTAGAGCATCGGACAACATGCTTAGTGGCATGTTGTCTTACATTCTGAGTTCAAATCCTGCCGAGATTAACTTTACCTTTCATCCTTACGGGGTTGATAAAATAAAGTACCAGTAATGCACGGGGATAATTGCTAGCCTTGTGGCAAAATTAGACACAATTGTTATTTAATAATAATAATAACAATAATAATTGTGTCTACTTTTGACACAAGGCCAGCAATTTGAAGGGGAAAGGAAAGTCGTTTAAATCAACCTTAATTTGTTATTGGTACTTTATTTTATCAAAACTGCAAGGATGAAAAGCAAAGCTAACAGTAAAGGGCCATAACTCTATGCTGCAAATCATTGTGTCCGACTCTCTAATGATACTGCCAAGCCACATCATCATCATTATCATTAATTCCTGTTAAAAATCTTTCTGTAGGATTATGGGTCATTCATGGATCCAGTTGAAATACCAATTTGATCAAGTTGCTACAACACATGAAGAATTAAGTTCTGTGCTTTCTTCTCAAGTTGAGAAAATAAAGACAATGAATGAAATTCAAGATGAAAAGAAACGAAAGGTGAGTTTAACATCTTTTTCTTTAACTGTTTCATGTTTCATCAAGGAGAGAAGGGCAGTGCCTATGACCCAAATGCTTGTGACAGAGTGGATGCTGCTAATGACACTAAAGTGATAGGCTAAATTTGGTAAAGAATCGAGTCTACCACTCTGGTAGGGAACAGCAGAATTTGAACTAAGAATGCTAAGCTCTGGAACAAATAGATCAAGGCATCTCATTTGATGCTCTATCATTTCCATTAATCCTCTCTCCTATGCTCTTCATTGTTGAACTAAGGAACTTTCTTTTATTTGAGCCAGCACCTAACTGACTGATGTGGAGCCAGTCGTCAACACATTTCAGCTTCTTATCCATAGATATATTGTCACAGGCTGGCACCCAACTGACATTTACATGACATTACTCATCAGCACAAATCTGCCTCTGGCCCATAGATGTACTGATCACATACCACTTCCACCCAGGCCTACCAGGCTCACTTGCCTTTCCAATCTGGACTCTGCATTAACCATTTTGCCTAATCTTTCCTTCTCAGAAGGTCAACTCTTTAGAATTCCATCATCCCTACCCATGTTTTTATTTAGCAGTCAATGAACTGTAGTTGTTTATATCAAGAACATAAATACTGTTGATCTTACTAGTCTTAAAGAACCTGCTAAGTCCACTGTACGGAGGTCAAGCCCATTTGTACATGATCTCTTCCTCCCGATCAAATGAACATCAACAATAACAAAAACAGCAACAGTAACAATTGTTTTAAGGCTATTTTCCCTGATGAAACATGAATTAGCTTTCTGGAGCCCCATGATAGGTTTCATACTCATCATGAAGTGATTTTGAGGTAGTTATTTACAGCCAGATGTCGATCTTGGCACCAACTCTTTTAGTCACTTCATACAACACATGTATAGGGTGTGCCTATTTTAAACTTGATACACACTTCCATGCCAAATGATTGAAAAAAAAACAAAAACAAATATTGATTAGACTATAAGTTTCTCATGAATTAAGTTCAGTTCTATTTCACTTATGAGTGCCTTTGGAAAATGTATGAATGTTGTCACATCAACATTCCCCCATCTTTTATCTCAAGTCAGTAGAACTGGATATGTGTGGTGTGGTGGTGGTGGTGGTGGTGGTGGTGGTAGTGGAAACAGTAATTATTGCAACAATTATATTGCTGTTGTTTAGCCCTGTGTCAGAAAAGGGAGTACAATGACCATGACCTTTTTATATGTCAAGATCAATACCATATTTATATATGGACTAAGTAGGCTACTGTAGCCTACTGTAGATTCATGAGAAACTTATAGTCTAATCAATATTTGTTTTTTTGTTTTTTTCAATCATTTGGCATGGAAGTGTGTATCAAGTTTAAAATAGGCACACCCTATACATGTGTGTTGTATGAAGTGACTAAAAGAGTTGGTGCCAAGATCGACATCTGGCTGTAAATAACTACCTCAAAATCACTTCATGATGAGTATGAAACCTATCATGGGGCTCCAGAAAGCTCCATCCCAATTTAATGTATGTTCAAATTTATGTCAAAATCAACAGTTCTCCCCGACATGTCACTCTCAACAACATATTGAGAAGAAGCCTGGATGCAGTTAGCTTTTCATCTCAACTGGAGTCGGCAGGCCTAGACTGTGGAGATGGCAAGCGGCCCGACAAAATCACCCTCCTCCCATTCGAAAGGGGTAGATCCCTCATCTAAAACGCCAACCACTGCGACACATTCTCCACCTCCAACTTAGTCACTTTGGCCATAAACCCGGCATTGCAGCCTGCCTCACAGAAGAATATAAAATAAACAAATACTGGGGTTTGTCCGGCCGCTTCCTCTTTCACTAGTCACCGTCAAGACCTCAGGCATACTTCGACCCCATACTGCCGAGCTCCTCCGCAAGATCAGAGTGTTGGTGGTCTGTCTGAGGAGGGAGCTCCATGAGGTTGGGTGGCTGTTGCAGCGGGTGTCACTGGCCATTGTCCGGGGGAATGCTTTTGCTGTCTTGTCAGCGGAGCACAGCACTTCTGCCCTCTTTCCCTAGGCCCAATCACCCTGCCCCTTCAACTCTCCCCTCTCTTCTGCAACACCAGAGCTCTTGCCATCCCCTCCCTTTCCTGACCTTTTTCTTTTTCATCTTCCTTTCCTTTTGTTTCCCCTTCTTTTTTAGTATTTCTATATTGAAAATAAACGTATTATTATTTGTAAAAAAAAAAAAATATACATATTATATGTGTTATCAATTTCTTTTTCTTTGGGTGTCACCACTGTTGTGGAGGTCAACTTGATTTGATACTAAAATCTCAGCATTGTTCTATGTGTAGGCCTATATTCATGTTCTGCTCATTTTCATTAAGTTTCTTGCTAGCAGGTCCTGTGGGTTCCAAATGTTCTCTAGCTCAGGACTCTAAGTATTCTTTGACCCAGGGCCCCAAATATTCTCTAACCCAGCACCCCTAGTATTCTCTGAACCAGAGCCCGAAATATTCTCTATCCCAGAACCCTAAATGTTTTTTAGCCCAGGTCCCCAAATGTTCTCTTGCCCAGGGTCCTAAATGTTCTCTAGCCCAGCACTCCAATCCTATTCATGGCCATTGTACTTCCTCCTTTGTCTAAGATATCTCACCCCAGATATTTAAACATCTAATTCTTCTTCATTTGTTTCAGTGTAAAGATGCAGTAAGAAAATGTCAGTCTCAGAACTCCAACTTGTACAACCGGACTATAAATGTAAGTGGTTTGTTTACTTGTTTATATATATAAGAATGTATTTATAAACTTATATAGATATATATATATAACGAAGGAAATGTGGTAAGGAACCAGATGGACCATAACGCACCAAAGTACTCAATACTTAGGGTAGTAGAGTGGGTAATAGGAACGAGTAGGACCCCAATGGCTGAGCTCAAGCCGTTTCGACAGCTAATTCTGGACTAAATGAAAATTTTTATCCTGGTACATGAATAGCCGAGCTTCTCAGGGGGTAATTCCATATATGGTAAAAGTGA
>OZ024741.1:180483567-180548567 GCA_964016885.1 Eledone cirrhosa
ATATATATGTATATATGTATGTATATATGTATGTATTTTTCCATGTCTTCTACTTTCATCCACACCCTCTATATCCAACTTTCACCTGGGCAGCATGTCCAGGTAGGTCTAAATTCTTCACCCTCATTCTCCAACTTTCACCTGGCCAGTGTGGACAGGTAGGTCTAAATTCTACACCCTGATTTTCCAACTTTCACCTGGCCAATATGGACAAGTAGGTCTAAATTCCACACCCTCATTGTCCAACTTTCACCTGACCAGTGTGGACAAGTAGGTCTAGACATCTTACCTTCCCTGCATAACTTGCCCTTGGCCAATATGGACAGGTAGATCTAAATACCACACCTGCCTATCTAATGTAGACAGGTAGGTCTAAAAGCGACATAGTTGCTGAGATTTTGTTTTTATTAATTTTCTTCTACCTTTTATGTCCATGAGCAAAATAAATATTTTTGTTTTTAAAAGATATCTTTGTTATTGATTTTGCAGGCAGAAAAGGTATATAAACAGAAGTTCTTGGAAAATATTCAGTGTAAAAAGCAGTATGAGTCTTCAAAATCGTTTGCTGTTTCTACTAAAGATACAGAAAAGGTAAATAGACTTTTGTATGTGTGTATATGAGACAATGTGGTTTTCTGGTGATCTGGGCCATTGTTAGCACTGGTTACAGGCACTAACATTGAGGCCAACTAGATAGCTGCCTAAGGTACAGATATCAGAGAAGTACATTACGGAAGCTTAACCCTTTAGCATTTACATTATTCTATATTTACTATTATATTTTCATGGTAAAGGCTTTATCTCACATAATATTGAATCAACGAGATTTTGATATTATTTATTTTGAGAACAATACCTTAAGATAACTATGAGTGGCCGGTTACAGCCGTTTAGAACTGAAAGAGGTGAGAGAATTCTGGCTGGATATGGCTGGTTTAAATGCTAAAGGGTTAAAGGTTCACAGTTTTATATAAATTTGTATAATTATATTAAATATATAATAATTTCCTACAATCAATAAATATACCCTGAAACATCTTTGCTGCATAGCAGCTTTATGGAAATATCCAAAATAGTGGAGAGCGTTGTATGGTGTTATGGACCTGTCACATGATCACTTGTGGTGGAGTGTGAACTGCGTTGTAGAAAAGGCTGGCTTAGTAATTTGTTAGTATGGTTAGAGCAAGAAATGTCAGAACCAAACTATAAGTTTTATCTGACACATAGATATTTACTAAACATCTAGATGCCAGCCTGGTCTGTTGGGATTATATTCCAATAAACTGTGTTTTTCAAAGGAGTGTATACCATGCTAGGGTTAGCATTGTAGGCTCTATTACTGGTTTTTCTATTGTTGTCATCATGGAGTTTTGTTTTTTTTAAGGTAATATTTTACAACCAGACGCTTTTCTTCGTGCCTAACCTATTAGTTACCTCTTATGACATACAAGGGTATGGCATATCTATTTTAAACTGGATACACATCAGGTTATTTATGTGTAGGCAAACATTCTCTCTGTGTTTGTGAGAAATTGTTTTTCTGTTTGTAATTGCAGTTATTTTCTACACCAGAGCTTCGTACATCTTCTTATATATATATATCATCATCATCATATATATATATATATATATATCTAGGGTGGGTTAAATTCCCGAGATCCATGGACAAGATCTCTCCAGTGGTCTCTGTCCCTCATCATCGCTGCAATGTCCTGCCTCTTTAAGAGACCAGTGTCTGTCCTTAGGGCATCAACATATGTCAACCTCGGTCTCCCTCTTCCTGTATGTCCGTATAGGGGCTCCCACAGGAGCACTGAGTGCCGTGTCAACTCTGGATGCCGGTGAACATGTCCAGCTAATCTCAGTCTCCTCTGTGTTACTCTTGAGCTGACTTTTGGGAGGCTACCGTACAGCTCTGTGTATACTGTGTCGATGTGTGTGGGGCTGAGAATGAATGAGACTAAAACAAAATATCTGGTAGAGAATATTAAGAAGCCAGAGAAGATTACTAATGTAGGCGGGAAGCCGCTAGAATTGGTTGAGGACTTCCTGTATCTGGGAACAAAGATTGGGAATACAGAGATGATGATGTGGTCGAGTGGAAGATCAAAGCCTGGGCAGCGTGCCACAGTTTGAGATCGGTGTGAAAGTCGGACATTCGTAAAGACCTGAAGATCCATCTCTTCATTGCTGTAGTGGAGTCTGTGCTGCTGCATGGGTCTGAGACTTGGACACTGACCAAGAAACTCACTCAGATGGTGGATGGGTGCTACACGAGAATGTTGAGGATGGCTCTGAACATTAATCAGTATGTGTATATATATATGTAACAAAGGGTATTAATAGTGTTGTTAGATGAAATAACAAGAATAAGTGATTTACTTTATATATAAAAAGGTTTACTTCACTTCAGTGAAAAAGAACAATAAACAAGTTACCACGAGTTGCGAAGGTTGACAATGAGAGAGAGATAGTAATGGTCTGTGGTTGACTGTAGAGGCCTGTAGTAGGCGGTGAATCTTTACATAGCTTGTCTATAGAGTACGGCTTCGATCTCTCTGTGTGTTAGACGTGGGATTTTACAGGCTTTATATACCTGTCACTTTGAGGGATTACCCGTCCACTCCGGAAAGGATGGTGACCTAGAATTTGACTTTTAGGACAGATTTCGCTACATATATGTATATGTATATATATATAAGTGTGTATATATATATATGTATGTGTGTGTGTCTTTGCACATATAAACTTGCATATCTAAGATGTTGAAGAAGAGTTGGGGCTCCAGTCATTATGATTGTACCCCGAGTTGATCAATATTCAAACAATTGTAAGATGCCAATAAAGTTTATACATGTGTTGCAACACTGACTTTGATTCTACTTAATTTATTTACACCACTATTGGAATACAACCCAACATGAGACAGACCTCATAACAGCATTGAGTGTTTTGAACGGTGTGCCACCTGTAACTGTAGTTACATACCTAACTAACACACACACATATGTATATGTGCATATGTTCATTTATCCATCTATAAGCTTTTAACTTGTGATGAAATCATAGAGGTGTTAAGTTGGGCATTTGAAATCTAGTGAAGCCCCCCTCCTATCTGGCAGATTATTTATTGACCTTGAAAGGATGAAAGGCAAAATTGACCGTGGTGAGATTTGAACTTGGAGTGCAGAGAGCTGGAATGAATACCACAAACCATTCTGTCCATTGTTCTAATGACTGCCTCATCGCCACCTTTCTGCTTATATACCCATGTGTATTATTGTTTGCATTTATTCAAGAAAGAAATATATGAGTAATTATCATCATCATCATCATCATCATGTCCACTTTACCATGCTAGCATGGGTTAGATACAACATTTTGAGGCAAAGTTTTACAGTCAGATGCCCTTCCTTATAGTTGCTTCTTACAACACACTGAAATACAGTGTTCCTATTCTAATTTGGATACACATGGTTACTCTGCATGACTATTTACCACTGTGATATAGGTTTTCTCCTTTGTGATTACATTTGTGAGTATTTAGGTTACATTTTTAAGAGAGTGAACTTTATAAAACATATCACATTGGTATAGTATTTTCACCATTATATATTAAATGTAATTATTTGCATACTCATCCAACCAACTGTTCTGTTGTTTTGTAGTTGTTCAATAAACACATCAAGGCTGTCCAGGGTAAAGAAAATGCTGGTAAGTAAAAATATGAAGTGAATTATCTACTATCATAGAATACCATTGTGAATTGGTGTATCTGTGTGTGTGTGTGTGTGTGTGTGTAATGAAGTGAATTATCTAACCGAGAATGCCATTGTAAATTGGTGTATCTTTGTGTGTGTGAATGTAATGTGTGTGTGTAATAAAGTGAATTATCTAATATAAAATATCATTGTGGGCTGGTGTATCTTTGTGTGTACATGTAATGTGTGAGTATATATGTGCATGTGCGTATGAGTAGCATATAGTAGAAGCTGTGTAGCTGAATGGTTAAGATGTTGCCTTTGTAACCACATGGATCAGGATTCAATTCCATTGTTTGTCATCTTTGGCGAGTGTAATTTACCATAGCCAACAGTCACCTTTCAAACAAATCACATGTCTGTACCAGTGCAGTTTTCTCACTTGCACACTATGGCTGATTCCTGCAATATTCATTGGAATTCATCATCATCATCATCATTTTATGTCCGCTTTTGCCTGCTTGTAAGGGTGGGACGGGAACTGATTCTGGCTTGATTTCTACAGCTGGATGCCCTTCCTAACACTAACCTCATTTACAGTGAGTGCTGGGTGCTTTTTTTTCCATTCTGTCTGGTGGGATGATGATGCAATCTTATGATTCCTTCAGATGAATATATTAATTAATATCATTAACAAAAGTAAAGTCATTAGCGTTTCAGATTTAGATAGCCTTATGGAAATTGTCTCAGTTCTCCACTGCTCTATATCTCTCTTTTAACCCTTTTGATACCAAACTATCTGCAATGGACCCTGGTTCTATGATTCAATAATGTTTATTTTAAAGAGTTTATATTCATCTAAAACACATCATAATTTTATGTAAAAGCCTTTGTTGAGTTATGTTCCAAACATTAGCCAAATAATAAGAAAGTTATTATAACTAAATCCCTCCAAATTCTTGATTATTTTCAAAACCACTTGAAAATCATAGGCATTGTCTTTCATTAGAAATTTAGTAATGAAACAGTTTAATTAATTAAGTGTGATTCTGTTTAAATCCAGACTTTGAAAATAAAATAAGACTAAAAGCATCCATTTCTTCATTTTGTCATGTCTGCTAAATTATCTGCTCTCTAACACACCACCATGATACAATATTTTTATAACACCCCATCCATCTCATTCTTCAGAACAGGCATCAATTCAGTTATTGTTTGAGAGTAACAGTTCTTTCTTTAATTCTTTATTTTCCACTCAGAAAATTCTTCACTGTAATAAATTCCACTTGGTAAAACAACTTAAGTTTCTAAACTAAATGTAGCACCATCTCACCTTCACACCCCCACACAATCACAACCTCTCACCATCACACTTTCTCACCATAACACCATCTCACTATCACATCATTTCACCATTTCCTCAAATCACCATCATCCTATTGCCCCATCTCACCATCTCACACCGTCTCATCATCTCACTCTCACACCATCTCATCATCTCACTGCCATACCATACCATACCAATATATAACTGTATCACAATATTCCAGACTACCTCTACAAGAACCTCATTGATCAGCTGGAGGACAGCCACAGAGTTTTTGAACAGGAGATACAACAGGCCTTTATTGTGAGTTGAACTTTGTATATTATTGAGATTGGTTTTTCTGTGTTGAATTGGTTTTTCTGTGATGTTGTTGTTGTTGTAAGGGTGGTGGATTGGTAAAATTGTTAGTGCATCAGACAAAATGAATTGCAGTATTTCATTATGGCCCTCTACATTCTGGTTTCAAATCCTAGTGAGCTCAACTTGGCCTTTCATCCTTTTAATGTTGATAAATAATGTATCAGTCCAGTACTGGGATTAACATAATCAACTTTGCCTTTTCTTCAAAATGCTGGCTTTGTGCCAACATTAAAAACAATTATTATTAATCCCGCCGAGGTTAACTTTGCCTTTCATCCATACAGGGTCGATAAAATAAAGTACCAGTAATGTACTGGGTAATTGCTGGCCTTGTGCCAAAAGTAGAAACAATTATTATCATCTGGTGGATTGGCTGAGTCAACAGAGCATCAGACAAGTGTTTAGCCGTAATTGTTCTAGCTCTTTACATTCTGAGTTCAAATCCACTGAGATCAACTTTTCCTTTCATCTTTTCAAGGTCGATAAAATAAAGTACCAGTAAAGTACTGGGGTTGGTAAATTAACTTTCCCTCCCATACAAATTGCTGGCCTTGTGCCTAAATTAGAAATCATTCTTATCTCCTTTTCATAACTTTGGGTGTTACTGCTATTTATTTAGGACTCCACATCAGGCTTAACATAAGCTTAAGATATGGAGAATGACTGGGTCTTCTCTCATTTAATAGATAAAACTCTTCAAAGTTTATGTGCTGTCCCTAAAAGCACTGATTTCTGTCTATGTTGAGTATTTTCAAGAGGTTGTGGAAATCTGGTGGGATTAGTCCCAAAGCACCAATGATCATGGAAATGATGCATATCTCTTTATTCCATATCTTTGCTATTCCCACCTTACACTCAGAGTAATTTCCCAACTTCTCATTTCTCTTTTCCATCAGATTGGTATCTACAGGACAGGCTACATCAACTATGAAACATATATTTGCCGTTTTCTCAATCACTACAATGTCAGGTTGTCTGTGTTTGATCTCTCTATTTGTTTGAATGCTTATATCCCACAGTATCTTAACACTTTCATTTTCTACCACAAATTCTGGTTTTTGGCTGGTACCTGTTTTCATCAATATCAATGCCATACTTCTTGCACAGCATTCAATGCAGATTAGCACAAACATTGTCATGCCTTATTTTGTATTCTTTCTGTGCTAATGTTACACAGCCACTGATAATATGAAACACATTCTCCTCATGAATCTCATACAATCTACATTTGTTTGACACATCCATTTTGTAAATTCCTCTCTTTACTGCATTAATATTTAGAGCCTGTTCTTGAGCTGCTAATAGTAAGCTTTCTGTTTCCCTTTTCAAGTTTCTTTAACTAGTTCCATGACTCACATGCTTATTTGTTTTTCTGTCTCTTTTTCAAACTTGCCATGCAGTGTTTTTCTTCTCAACTCTTCTTGTTTTTCATTTTTCACATTTTTGTTTTGTAGTTTTCCATATCTTCAACACTATTTTTTTTTATAGACCTTCTTCTCATGCTATGGCTTCCAACAATGTCTCATTGCTATTTACCAATTAGTAGTAGTGTAAGCATCTTACCTCTGATCTGTTGCATTCCTTTACCCCAATAAGGCTCCTTCTATTTTTGCTTCCAATAGACAAAAGTATCCTTAAAAACTGTAAAAGGATGAGAACCAATGTGAGCATGGTCTGGATTGACTACAAAAAGGCTTTTGATATGATTCCATATTCATGGATCATACAAACAATGAAAATGGTGGGATTAACCGAGACTATCATAGGATTGATATCAGAAAGTATGAGCAAGTGGAAAACAAATCTGTATGCTGCTGATAAAATTTGGAGACAGTCGCGATCAAAAGACATATCTCTCAGGAAGATTCTTTCTCGCCACTTCTTTTCGTGATTGCTGTAATATTGTTGACACATGTATGAGAGAAACTAGGATAGGGTGTCAGCTGGAAAAGAATGGGCCATTGATTAACCATCTATTTTTTTATGGATTACTTAAAGTTGTGTAGGAAAAACAGGAAGTAAGTTGATTCATTTATGCAGACTATATACCTCAGCTCGTGCATATGGAAGGGCAGGTCTTCTGTAATACTGTGTAGTGACAAAGATCACAGTCCTGTATTATCCCCTTAATGAGGTACAATTGTGCAAAGTCAGCTTTTAATGCCTCATCCTAAATCTTCCTAGGCCTGCCCACCCCATGGCTTCCATCAACTTTGAGCACTCAGCACCTTATTATACAGCTGTCATCCTTCATATGCATCACATATCCATATCAATGCAATCTCCTCTCCTGCACATTGCATCCGATCCCTCTTATGCAGTTCATTTATGCTTTGCCATTCGCATATATTACTATTGCGCATCCATTGAAGCATGGAGGCTTCATTTCTTTCCAATCTTCGCAGGTCCTCTGCACACAGTGCCCAGCTCTCGCTGCTGTTCAACATTGTTGTTTGTATACAGTCTGCCTTTCATTTTCTGCACACTGAACAGGGCCATTTCCCTGAAGAGATCTGGGCCCTGTTTTCCTTTCTACTTACTAGAATTTTATTTTTGCCAAGTTGACTTTAAGAGCTTTTGATTCTAGGTCGTGCTTCCAGATTTTCAATTCCATCTCTAATTCAGCTACAGATTCAGCTATAAGGGTTAGGTCATCTGCATACAGGAGTTCCAGTGGGCAGCCAGTCTTAAACTCTTCTGTTATTGCATGTGGGATGATAATAAATAGGAGGGGGCTAAGAACTGAGCCCTGATGGATACCAATCTACACGCTAAATTCTTCTCTATAGTCATTATTAATTCTGACCTTGCTGACTGTTCATGGCTTGTACTGCTCTCACAAGCCATTCATCTACTCCTATATATATATACATATGAGGGGGGATCAAAAAGTTCGTGGAATTTTATTGTAGCAAGAAAAAAATCAGGTTAAAACAATATTAAACATGTCAGAACATTGTCACTGGGTGTTTACCTTGCTATTAGTCACTTGTAGTCAGTTATGCGTGGAGTATTGTACAGTACTGATATGCTTTAAAAAACCTCTTTTTGGAACAATGGAAAATAGTTATTTTGAGATAAGATCGAATATCAAGTTTCTAGTGAAACTAAAATGGAAAGGGACACAGATTATGGAGGCTTTAGTTAAAGTTTACGGTACTACTGCTGCAAAGAAAACTGCTGTCTACAAGTGGATTCAGCGATTCAAACAAGGGAGAGACGACCTTGAAGACGACCATCGCAGTGGAAGACCAGGAACATCAAAAAATGACCAAAACGTTGAGGCTGCTCAGACTTTAATTGAAGAAGATCGAAGAATAACAGTTAGCTAAGTCCCTAGACATTTCATATGGTTCGGCAAATTCAATTCTGCACGATAATTTGGGACTAAGAAAGCTTTCAGCGCGATGGGTCCCAAAAGCATTGCGCCCTGATCAACTGATTCTTCGAAGTGATCTGTCTTTGGCGATATTAAACAAAATTGAAGTTGATGAAGAGCATTTCCTGACCAGAATCATCACCGGAGATGAAACCTGGATCTACCAGTATGATCCTGAATCCAAACAGCAGTCAAAACAGTGGCTTCCATGTGGATCATCGGGGCCAATCAAGTTCAAATCTCAAAAGTCGGATCAAAAAGTGATGGCCACCATTTTCTGGGATTCAGATGGGGTGATACTAATAGATTATCTTGAAGGTCAAAGAACTGTGACAGGAGCTTACTATGCAAATGTTTTAAGGAAGCTGAAAGAGACATTAGTCAAGAAACGAAAAGTGAAACTTCATGATGGGACCTTGTTTCAGCATGACAATGCACCAGCGCATTCTGCGCAGGTTGCAAAAGAAGTTCTTCGAGAATTTTAATGGGAAGTGCTTCCTCACAAGCCTTATAGTCCAGATTTAGCCCCATCAGACTTTTTCCTCTTTCCAAAACTCAAAGAAATGCTAAAAGGAACCCATTTTAGTGGTGTTGAAGAAGCTAAAAACACTGCCAACACATGGCTTCGAACAAGGCCTTCAACTTTCTTTAGAGATGGCTTACGAAGCTGGAAGCATCGCCTTGTGAAGTGTATTGACCTGGATGGCAACTATGTAGAAAAATAAATTGAAGGTAAATCATATTTTTTGAAAAATAGATTATTTTCTGAAAAATTCAGCGAACTTTTTGATCCCCCCCTTCGTACACATATATATGTATATATACACACACACACACACACACACACACACACACACATACAGACACAGATATATATATACCATAACATATATATACCATAACAGAAGTCCAACAAACTTTTGATTCCAGAGTCAGGCCAGATCGGTACAGATTGAGCCTTGAACTGATCAATTGTGAAACACGTGTCACACCTCAATAAATGTAATGAATAACATGCTTTGCAGCATATAGTTATGTCACTTTATATTCTGAGTTCAAATCCTGCCATGGTTAGCTTTGCCTTTCATCCTTATGAAGTCGATAAAATAAAGCACCAGTAATGCACTGGAATCAATTTAATCGACTTCCCTCCCCCACAAAAATTGCTGGCATTATGCCCATAATAGAAATCATTATTATGTCCCTTTACAGACTGAGTTCAAATCCCTCCGAGGTTAACTTTGCCTTTCATGCTTACGGGGTCGATAAAATAAAGTACCAGTAATACACTGAGTAATTGCTGGCCTTGTGCCAAAAGTAGAAACAATTATTAAAACTGAAAGGGCAGTGGTTTGGCAGTATTGGTAGAGCGTTGGACACCATACTTCGTAGCAGAGAGTTATGACCCTTTACATTCTGAAGGTTGATAAAATAAAGTACCAGTAATACACTGGGTAATTGCTGGCCTTGTGCCAAAACTAGAAACAATTATTAAAACTGAAAGGGCAGTGGTTTGGCAGTATCGGTAGAGCGTTGGACACCATACTTCGTAGCAGAGAGTTATGACCCTTTACATTCTGAAGGTTGATAAAATAAAGTACCAGTAATACACTGGGTAATTGCTGGCCTTGTGCCAAAACTAGAAACAATTATTAAAACTGAAAGGGCAGTGGTTTGGCAGTATCGGTAGAGCGTTGGACACCATACTTCGTAGCAGAGAGTTATGACCCTTTACATTCTGAAGGTTGATAAAATAAAGTACCAGTAATACACTGGCATAATTGCTGGCCTTGTGCCAAAAGTAGAAACAATTATTAGTAGTAGTATGATCATAATCATCATTATACTATTTCAACTGTCCATTCTGAAGCCAATTATGATGGGTAGAATGAGTCATAACAAATGACTCATGGTTCCTCAAATTTTCTTCATTTATATTTCAAAAATGTTTGTTGTTTTTATTGTTATTTATAATTATTGGCAGAATTGTTAGTGTGTCAGATAATATACTTTATGGTATTTAATTACATCTGTACTCTATGATTTCAAAGTACAGTAGTACCAGTATACTTCTAAAGTGTGGTACCAGTCAACTATTGGTTATTTTATTAACTTTAATCAACTTTCCCTTCTACCCCACTGAAATTCCTAGCTTGTGCCAAATGTAGAAACAATTATGGAGTAGCCTTAGTTTTATTGCATACCATCCAATAACTTATCACAGTCATACTACCAAGTGTTATGAAGGTGTGTAGCTTAGTGGTTAGGGTCATAAGATCATGCATTTGATTCTTGGCAACAAGAATTGGCTGCAAAAAAATGAGTTGTACCTGTAATTCAAAGGGTCAGTTTTGTCATACAATCTTTCACACTGAATCTACCAAAAAATTATTTATGTGAAGAGAAGAATACACACATCAGTGGAATGCTCAGCCACTTTCAAATTAATTTCAAGAGCAAGCTGTCCTTGGATCAAACAACTATAACACTCATTGTTAGAAATGTGCAATGTCTTGATGAATCTCCTACAAAACTACATTCAAAAGCAGATCTCATCAGCTGCAACACTTATTGTTGGAACCAACAAAGGTCCAAAACACACACACACGCACACGCACACACACACACACTGATACAGATTCTTCAAATAATTGTTTCTAATTTATGCACAAGGCCAGCAATTTTAGAGGAAAGGGAAGTTTATCATATCAACACTAGTACTTAACTGGTACTCTATTTTATTGATTCTGAAAGGATGAAAAGCGAAGTTAACCTCAGTAGGATTCAAACTCTGAACATAAACAGCTGTAAGTAAATGTGTAACACATTGTGTTTGATGGTCTAATGATTCTGCCAATTGGCCATCCTACAGATTTTCAAGATAATGATTGCTTCTTTGATTATTTTTTTCCTTGCAGGACTTTCAAAAATTAGAAGAAGAAAGAATTGATATGCAACGTAATCTCTTGTGGGTTGTGTTGAATGCTAGATCTCAAGTTTCAGTTAAAGAAGATAAGGTAACAACTCAGTTCTCATTACTTACTAGCTCTCCTCCCTTTGACACTGCTATCACAACAACAATGGCTTTTGCTTTTCAGACCTGGCTGGCTGGTCTTGTACCATTCCTACTCAGGCATTCCCTTTTCACTCATCTCTCCTCCTCTTATCACCCATGTTGTGTTCAGCCATGCCAAGCCACACATTAATAACCACTATGCTTTGTTGTTCCTTACAAGAACATCAACCTTCTCTAACTCCTCCTGACTCACTCGTCTCTTTTCCTCTCATCATCCCTGTTGTGTCTAAATAATAATTACTACACCCAGTCTGTCCTGTCCAGAATAGTAGCCCACTAGAAACTCCCACCATACTCATGTCTTTCTAAAACATATTGACTTGAAACACTTTAACTCTTTTGATACCATATTTCTAATGAGAGACAATGACTAGGATTTTTAAATAATTCTGAAAATTAAATCAAGGATTTGGAAACATTTAGTAATTTTACTAACTTTCTCATTATAAAGTTGGTGTTTGGAACATAACTTAAACAAATGTTCTTATATAAAATTATGATGGAAGGTTTTTTTTTTAGATAAATGTTTAAAACAAACAGTTTTATATCATTGAACCAGGAATGATTTCAGATAGTTTGGTATGAGAAAGGTTATGTTAATGGCATTGATCTCATCAGTTTGGGAGGGACTTCAAAATCGAAAGGCACTGTCCCTTCCTACAGACACAAGCAAAAAGTAGTTGTATCACTGAAATCCTGACCTAAAGTCTGTGTAGTTTCAAACTCTACAATAGACAATATATTTTATATATTTACAGCATTTCTTTCCTAATTATCATTTTTGATTTCTAAAATTGGCACATAGTCAGGAATTTTGTGCGAGATGAGGCAACTTGAGTGTAATGTTGATTTTGTCGTTCTAGCTCTCTGTATTCTAAGTTAACTACTTTGGATAGAGCAGACTTAATCTATTGACTATTTTAACACCACCACATGACTTCTGGGTGATAGAATTAATATGTTTCCAGATTTAACATTACCTCATAGCCCTTGTGTGATTAAATACTCTGTTGCAAGTATTTAGGTCAGATCTCCAGTTTGTAGATACTTTTCTCCCCAACTTCATCTCACCAATCTCAGGGGAGGGTGGCTGAAAACTGTCATGGCCATTAGCCTTCACTTCTTGACTAAAAAGTGAAAAAGAACTTGAAAATATTCTATTAGAAAATTTCTCTTTATTTTTCAAAATTGAGGTCAATTGAATTGACTTTCCCACCCATCCTTACCTCAAATTGCTGGCCTGATTAAGGCCTTATTAAGATCTTATAAATACTGTTTGCAATGTTAATTTTTTTAATTTAATTTCTTTGTTTTTATATTGTTTTGCAGTGTTATGAAAATGTTCGCAAAATATTGGAACAGTGTGATATTCCGGGTGAATTAAAAGACTTCATTACAAACCACCAAACAGGTTCAATACGACCTGGTAGGTTGGTCGTTTACTTCGATATATGACTGCTATATACTACAACATAACAAACAAGTATTTTGTGGTCCTTTCCATTTGGGTGTCCATGAAAGACTTCATACTCGTCAAGGCTCCTTTATATATGAGCCTTGTCACTCTGGAGTTTCACCTGTGCACTCACAGGATCATCTAATGATCCTGCAATAACACAGATATATGATGATGATATATATATATATATATATATATGTATGTATGTATTTGTTCTGCAAGATTCTTGATGTGAAATCATGTGTTGAAACTGATATTGTTATATTTTGGGATAGCCATGTTACCAATAGAAAGAAACACAGGCACCATATAATTTTCACTTTATCATTATTGTCTGTTATTCATTTGTCTATCAAAGTTCTTTCATCACACATTCCGTGACCACCCCAATGATTATCTATTTTGTGCCTCCTCTTTTTCCTGGTCTTAAACTTCTACTCCATCTTGTCTTTGTTTGTTTTGTGGTGCACTTTTGTGTTTCGTGTCTGCATGCGTCTCTGTGTGTGTGTATGTGTTTTCGTGTTTGTCATGTTTATGTGTGTGTTTGTGACTTTATTCTGTCTTCAGTCATTAAGTTGTGGGTTGTTACTATTCCACTTGTGTTTTCTGTTCAGACTAGGTCTATCATCTATTATGTGAGAGGCCTCTATAATTTGTCTGAGTGTTGCATCAGTTCTATGTGTGGATAGGGTCTTTATTTCTATGTTATCTATCTGTGAGTAAGGCACACATGAATTATTGGAGTTTCATTCTGGACGAATAATTTCAATGTCATGTTTGTCAAAAAACCTGCAAGTCACAGGGAAGATTGAAGCGGCACTTAAATATTTATAACAAACAAGTGGAAAATGGAGCCAATGCTGAAATGAGACATTGCTGCAGTATTTGCAGTCAACTCTTGAAACCCCTTTCAGGGCTCAAAAGTCATTTAAGATATCACACTAGGAAAGATCAATCATAGGTACAAGAAGATGTCAAGCTCTATAAGGAGCAGACAACAACCACCACAACCATCATCATCATCATTATCTCCATTTAATACCTACTCTCTATGCTTGCATTGGATATGTATATATATCATCATTTAACATCCATTTTCCCTGCTAACAAAGTCTGGAATTTTTTATGGTTATGCTACAGTTAGGTTTATTGATGGGTTTGTTGACAACTATCTTTGGCAGGGTAGCTTTCGTCACAATAATACTTTACAATGGGCTTCTGAGTTCGTGTGTGTGTGTGTGCATGTATATACATACACAAGGTGTTCCAAAAATGTATACACACTTTGATTACCTGTATAGGCAATATTTATTAGAATTCTGTTGAAGTGTGTATACATTTTTGGGGACTCTCTCTCTCTCTCTCTCTCTCTCTCTCTCGCTCTCTCTCTCTCTCTCTCTCTCTCTCTCTCTCGCTCTCTCTCTCTCTCTCTCTCTCTCTCTCTCTCTCTCTCTCTCTCTCTGAAATCTATATAAACAGATTTAAAAAAAAATTTAATCCATAAAACAATATATAAGCAATAATTTTTAACAAATTAGCCACATAATTAAATTTGTAAATATGTTGTTCTTGTTATATTTTTAGCTAGTTTAAAATACAACTGTCTTGAAGAAATGAGAAAGGATAGCCAGGTGTCACATGCCCAAGAGTCTGTCTCAGACGGTGACTATTCTTCCATTCAGTTCCCACATGCTAAGAAGTTAAATTTGGATATAGGTAAGTAGAGTTATTCAGTAGATCTAGCTGTTATTATCATCACCATCATCATCACTCACCAATGCCATTACCCTTTATATAATATAATGATAATAATTGTTTCTACTTTTGGCACAAGGCCAGCAATTATCCCAATGCATTACTGGTACTTTATTTTATCGACTCCATAAGGATAAAAGGCAAAGTTAACCTCGGCGGGATTTGAACACAGACCGTAAAGGGACATAACTATGCTGGAAAGCATGGTGTCCGACCCTCTACCAATACTGCCAAAATAATAATAATGAAAATTATTGTGTACACTGCTCAGGTGCACTACAACTCATCAAAGGTGCATGTATAGTACATAAAATAATGTACTAATGTCAGGAAAGTGAGCAGTGTATGAGTCTTGATATACACAGATACAAGTATGCGCGTGTATGGAGGGGCTTATCAGGTGTGGTGTGAGCAAATTTTTGGAAGCATGGAAGTTTTGAAGGATGCAGTGTCTTGACAGCTAACAACTGATGCAAGTAGTTTGTTCCATGCTTCAGCAACACTGAGCATGAAAAAATGTTTCCGAAAATCATGGAGCTGTGCTGTTTTCTGATCTTGTAAGCATGTCCACAAGTGTTAGACACATGGGTTTCTAAAAGGTGCTCACGGTTGTTGTTGGCAAGATGGTTAATAATTTTATGGGTGTCTACCAAGTCAGTTGCCAGACTTAAGAGCTTTAATGTACCCATGCCCAGGGAAGCAAAGCATTCAGAGTAAGGTAGATGCCTGATGGAGGGTATGCGTTTGGTTGCATATCTCTGAACAGTTTCCAGAAAATCAATATTCTGAGAAAGATAGGGGTTCCAGGCTGGTGATGCAAATTCTAAGTGTAGATGCATCATAGTTATATACAGCTTTAGATAGATAGATGGAGAGTGGCTGACAAAGGTCTTGTGAGTGATGCTAAGACATCCTCGGCCTTCTTGACAATTTTAAAGATGTGTTTTGTCCAATGCAAATCGCTGTTGACAATAATGCCCAGATCATGTTCGCAAGAAAACTTATTGAGATTGGTGTTGTGGAGGGTGTATGTAAATGCTGCATTTTTCCTCTCAAAATGCATGGTGGTATACTTGTCCAGAGACAGCTTGAGTTGCCAGTCCGTAATATATTCATCATCATCATCACTGTCAACAATACCATTGGCCTTCTTTTTAATCATCATCCAGATAGGTAATGAATTGACAGTTGTGTTATTTATTCTAACTATCTATACCCGGAGTTCAACTCCTACCCAGTCAACTTGACCTTTCATACTTTCAGAGTCAATAAATATAGTACCCAACAAGTAATGGCTTGATTCTTCTCTCTCTCTGTCTCTCTTCCTGTATCTCTCTTCATCTCTCTCTCTCTCTATCTATCTCTACATATTTCTCCCCACCTTTCTCTCTCTATTTCTCACTTTCTCTCTGTCTTTCTCTGTCTTTAATCAATTTTATATGATGTCTCGTACTTTTCCATTAACAATTGTTTTATTCTTATGTTTTATTACATATTTTATTCACTTTTATTTATGTATTTATATATATTTAATTTTTCTTTCTCCCTTAGATGGTCCATAATTGGATATGAAAATTCACCAGGTAAAGTATTTAAATATATTTTTGAAATAAAATAAAAAATAACTTTGATAAATAATTGTTTCTACTTTAGGCACAAGGCCAGCAATGACCCAGTGCATTACTGGTACTTTATTTTATCGACCCCGTAAGGATGAAAGGCAAAGTCAACCTCGGTGGGATTTGAACTCAGATCGTAAAGGGACGTAACTATGCTGGAAAACATGGCGTCCGACCCTCTACCAATACTGCCAATCCACCAATAACTTTGATAAATAATGCTTTCTGATTTAGGCACAAGGCCAACAATTTTGGGGGAGAGGAAAGTCGATTAAATCGACCCATGATATTACTGGTACTTTATTTTATCGACCCCATAAGGATGAAAGGCAAAGCTAACCTCAGCGGGATTTGAACTCAGAACGTAAAGGGTCATAACTCTATGATGCTAAGCATATTGTCTAACACTCTACCAATTCAGCCAATCCACCGCCCTTTGATAAATAATAAATCATTATTGCTTTAGCTAGTGGTGCCACAAGATGATGATCATTTTGATAACAACCCATCCCAAACTGCCCCTCTTTCTAAAGAAAACCACCCATTTTAAAGGGTTCCTATTTAACTCTTGATTGTAATCAACCCCAAGTTCTACGACCCAGGTTCTACGAAACATTTTAATGGATTCCTACTTAAATTAGAAATTTTAAAATTCAAAATATTTCATGAGAAATATGGTAATGAAAAGATTAATAAATAACAATGTATCAAAATGACTGATAAAGTCATTAACCCTTTCATTACCATATTTCTAATGAAAAACACAATTGATGGTTTCCAAATAATTTTGAAAATAATCAAGAATTTGTCAGGGTTTAGTAATATAATTAATTTGTTTGTTATCAAGCTGATGTTAGGAACATAACTTAACAAATGTTCTTACATAAAATTATGATGGAAGGTTTTTAGATAAATATAAACATTTTAAAATAAAGAACTTTGTATGTAAATTTAGAAAAATGTTTTGAAAGTTTGTAGCATTCGTGTGTGACAAACAGACAAAAAGACTATACAGTTATTGTAATATAGAGTATGTATATAATACAGTATTTCTTTTTCTTTATTAAAGAAAGCTTATAATTCTTCATTCCAGACTATTATATGGAAGTTTGCAGTCATGTAATAACAGTGGATGCTTGAGAATTCTTTATGTGATATTACCGATAATACTTGTCCATGAAGATTGCTTGCATTTTTGTCAAGTCTTCTATTTTTAACTTGAATACTTTTTAACTTTGAAAATCGGGATTTTAACTTTTGTGAAGTCTGCAATGAGAATCATTTAACCATTCCTACCATTTGTGATTATCACCATCATCATCATCATCATCAATCAAATCAATGTTATCATTAAGACAAGATGGACCTACCAATCATTTCAATTATAGCTTCCTTACTATTCTAGAAATAAGAAAATAATGTTGCAATTACATCGTGGAAGAGTGATTTAACCATTAACCCTTTAGCATTTACATTACTCTATATATACTATTGTATTTTTGTGGTAAAGACTTTATCTTACATAATTAGTTAATATCGAATCTATGAGATTTTGATGTTATTTATTTTGAGAACAATACCTTAACCCTTTCGTTACCATATTTCTAACCAAAATACACCCCTTATGTGTTTCAATTAATTTCTAACATAATCATAAATTTAGTCTGGTTTCATTAAACAACTCTAACTTTTTTATTTATCAACATATTAATGTGATTTTTTGAAGAAAATTTAATGAAAGGTTCTCAACCAATTCTATTCCATAATTTTTGTCTCAAAGTGACTCTAATTACAGGTAAATACAGGTAAATTCAACAAAATATGAAATTATTTAAATTTTGTTCAAACATCGCTATAGAAAATGGGTTATTAGCTAATATTCAATTGGGTATACAACAAAATTTTACTATAGAAGAGTTGTGCACATTAGTATCAGTGGCCAGTTATGGCTGGTTTGAACAGAGGTAGGTGAGAGAATTCTGGATGAATACAGCTGGTTTAAATGCTAAAGGGTTAACACAAAAACAAGAAAAACACCAAAACTGTTAACTTTATATTACATTTATCATATACTTCATGGTGTTAACATTTTCATTGCAGTTTTTGCAACCTGATCATTGATACAGTGTCACAAATAATGTGACAAAAATGTTGACACCAAGAAATAAATGATAAATGTAAAGTGAAATTAACAGTTTTTGTGTGTTTTTGAATGGTTGAAATCATTCACTGTAATTGGTTTAGTTTCAACACATGGTCTCAGATCAGGTCACTCGCCTGATGGAGTACAACTCTGAAAATATTGTTACTACCAGAAAAAAGACATTTTTGGGGCTTCATCAGATACAATTTAGTATATTAATTTATCTGCTGGGTTTAATATTATTTAATTTTAACATTTTTTTTTTTTGTTATTTAATAATTTTTGTGCAACACTGGGAAAATGTTTTTGTTTTTTTTTGTTCTGATATTCCTTTTTCTTACATTAATTTATATTAATTCAATGTTTCAGTTGTAAATAAAATAACATGTTAACTGCTGTGTAAGAAGTAGGTTTAATAGTCTAACCCTATTTCATTTATATATTTCTACACATTTCATAGGAAATATTCATGAATAACTTTAATTTCTTTAACATATTAGAATATCATATTTGTTGTTCATATTGACATAAAAAAACAGTAGAAAGAGAGAAACTTTAACTCTAATTTTTTTCAATTACTGGAAAGAATGTTTGATGCAAAAATATTTTAAATTCAAAGCTACTGGGCAGCAACATTTTGATCTGCACAGCACCAGTACTGTGACAGCATAGCTATGCACTCATACAGCTTAGATAGAATGTTGACCATGAGCCAAATATTTCTTAACATTTATTATGACCAGTTCAGCTGAATTGTATCAAATGTCTCCTATACTTCACTGTGAGAAGGCAGAACCTTGATTGTAAGACAAATATTTATTAGCAACTATTATGACAAGCTTAACTGAATTATTTTCAAACACCTCCCACACTTCACTGTGAGAAGGCAATCATTCCATTATATATTTAAATAGTTTCATTAACTCTCTACTCTATCACTGCTAAATTCCCTACATTAACAATGCTAAACTCCTGACACTAACACTGATAAATGTTCTTCTCTGAACAGGAAACAATACATTTATAAACTATTTCAAAGGAGTATTTAGATTTGTTGATAATTTAGCTTAGTGGTAGAACACCTATTTCAAACTGTGCTATTCTTTTTTTTAAAGTATTTGTAGGTGGGTAATAGATATGTTGCCATATATATACAGTATGAAGTTTAGTTTCGTTTCTATGACTGCAGATTATATTTACTGCTGTCAGTAGCATCATATTATGGGAGTGATATGTTACAAAGAAAATATTTAAAACAACAAAAAAAGCAGTTTTGTTTATTGTTATTAACTCTATTTGTGTGATTTTATTCTGAATCATTATATTTTGAGGCCAATATCCTTGATATTTACTGTTCTCTTGATTGTCTTTTTGTCTTGAAAGGAATGTTCTTCTACTATTAGGGTAAGGCTACATCACTTGAAGGATCATTCATTGGTGTTTATTTCAAATTTAGACTTGTTTTTGTTGTTGGCAACTCAACCAAAATAAAGGAACTCTGACATTGGTTCTTGTAGGTTGTGGGCCACTATTGAAGTTCTCTTCCCATTAGTCTTCAAACTAATAAAAGCAGCTCTGCATTCCACCACAACAGTATTCATGAATACTTACACTTTGTCTTCTTGATAACCATTTCAGCATGAATGAGTAAAATTCTTTGTTGGTTTGTGTCTATAATAAAGAACATCATAGACTTTCCCAAACATATGCAGTCTTTCCCTGTCCTCAGAATGGAAGTGTTTTTAACAAATTATTGAAATAATTAGACCCGTCCTATAAACACTTTCATATTAATGTCCATTTTAAAAATGCTGGGATTCATTATAATTCAGAATGTTGGCATGACACAGGCAAGACCTATCTACTGTTTGAAAATGTATTTAAATGGAAAAAAAAACTAAAAAGTATATATATAAAATTATTTTTATGAATACATAATTTAAGAAAAACGTTTATAAATACCAAATGACAATATACTGTTAACATGTTCCTCATCTCACTATTAACTTTGTATCATCATCAACAATTAATTCTTGTTAATTCTAGTTGCTTCTGTAGTATTCATTACACTGGTTACAAATAATCACTTTTGAAAATCATTTTATAGAACTTAAGGTTTATTCTGCTGATTATATAACATTACATATAGTTGTGTAACACAATCAACACATTATATGACATTACATATAGTTGTGTAACACAGTCAACACACTATATGGTAACATTACATATGGTTGTGTAACACAGTCAACACATTATATGGTATCATTACATATAGTTGTGTAACACAGTCAACACACTATATGGTAACATTACATATGGTTGTGTAACACAGTCAACATATTATATGGCATTACATATAGTTGTGTAACACAGTCAACACATTATATGGTAACATTACATATAGTTGTGTAACACAGTCAACACACTATATGGTAACATTATATATAGTTGTGTAACACAGTCAACATATTATATAGCATTACATGTAGTTGTGTAACACAATCAACACATTATATGACAACATTATATATAGTTGTGTAACACAGTCAACACACTATATGGTAACATTACATATAGTTATGCAACACAGCCATTACATGTGACACCATTACATATAGTTATGTAACACAACCATTACACATGACAATATTACATATAGTTATGTAACACAACCAATGCATTATATGAGAAACTTACATGAAATCATGTAACATAGTCTACACATTTAAAAACATTGTTTCTTGTGAATTATTTTACATTTCTGCTAGAAAACTCTTCTAATTCACCTGTCTCTTGCAAACTGTTGTGTATATCATTCTCTCATTACTTGTGATTTACATTCTTGCTTAAAAAAAGATAAATGTATTAAAATACATTAATTTTTTTTTAAATGATAACTTAAACCACTGTAAAGTGGTAAGTCAGTTAATTTTGTAGCCTAGAACTGTCAGTCGATGTGTAAAAGTTAAAAGATATCTTGTGTATTAAATTATACTGAACTAAACCTATATGAATATCAACTGTACTAGAAAGAATTGGTGAAGATTTCTAAATACCTCACCTCTAAAACAGTGAAATGAAAGGGTTAATGTATAACAAGAAGGCCAAATGATAAAATCATATGATATACAGCTGGATGACATATGTAGATATGAAATCTCACATGTTATTTGATTGGGGGGGGGGGGGGGGGACTAAACTGCAAGAGAAAAATCCTATCCTCTTAGACTCACTTATTTTTTAAACCAAATATTTTCAGACAGTTCTGTTTACTGGTATGAAGCAACTAAATCAGGAATAAACTGCATCTTATGTTACTATGTAAAGCGGCTAATTGGCAGAGTTGTTAGAATGTTGGATAGAATGTTTTGAGATATTTGTTCTAGCTCTCTGCACTCTAAGTTCAAATCCCGCTGAGGTCAACTTTACCTTTCATCCTTTCGAGGTCGATAAAAAAAGTACCAGTCCAGAACTGGTGTCGATTCTTCCACTATACCTCTCTCTTTCCTTCTCTTGAAGAAATCGGCTATGTTCAGATCTGGAGAGAGGATGGGCTCCGCCAGATTTAAAATCTCCAAGACATGCTTATTGTCACAACAGTGTCCCTAGAACTCTATCAGGAGTTACAGGTCCATAGATACATATTTCTATGTGGGCTTTCACAATAGCTGCATTTTATTAGGAGCTACATCTATTACTGAGGCAGCCTATATTGAAATTTTATTCAAAATATTTCACCAAACAATTAGGGGGTAAATTCCTCATATGAACCTTTATTTTCAAAGTGAATAATTGGTGCTGGAAAATATTGCTCAAACTACACTAGTTTGGCTACTTTAAGAAATAACTTGTTCCTGTCAATCCCTACTCCATTACAAATATTTGTAGAAAGGAAGGACATTTGCATCTTTTGGTTGGTGATTTAGTGTTTTGTTGTCCAGGATATCAATATACACTCTTCTCTCTTTCCCCATATATACATTGGGTATGCTAGTATGCGTTTGAGTATATACAAATACATACATAATATAGATATATATGTGTATATACTTGAATATGTATATGTGAGTATATGTTCATATTTGTGTGCATGTATTTCTCCCTCTGTCCATCCCTAAAATATCTTCTATATTCCTAGCGATATTTTTTCTCTTTGGCTACAGAAAGAACTAAATTATAAATGCTAAAATATGGATAACATGCAAAAACAAACAGACTTTTCTCTATTTCGAATTTGAGGAAGAAATTGAGGGTACAATTAAGCTATTATTGCTTCACATATAATAAAGTTACTGACTGAAATTAACCACATCCTCATCCTTGCAAATGATCTCAAAACCCATTTTTATTATCTGTTCTACTTGACAAAAGCTTATTTTGTCTCAGAACTCTTATCAAAACTTATTAAGTAAACTGTTCAGTTTAAGTTTAAATAGCCATTTGTCCACAAAAACAAACTATTTCCCTATCTCTTCCTTATCACACACAGACACACATAAATATATATATATATGTGTGTGTGTATGTGTGTATTCTATTTGAACTTTCTTTATTAAGTATTTTTTCATTCCCATGATTCTTTGCGGCCATTGCAAAGCATGTTAGTAATACATCACTACTACAACTATTCTTGTTCTAAATATGAGACTTTGTAGGTTTCAAAACGTTAATAGATTTGTGGATTTAGGAACTTTATTATTCAAAACAAAACTTTAAAAAAAAATAATAAGGAAATATGAAAAACCCTTAAAAAAGATCAAACATAAGCACAGTCATGTTTTCAATATAACAGTGTTTGAAAGAAAAATAATTCCCTATTTACAGACACACACATACACATACATGCATATGAAGCAAATAAGAGCTATGCAATAAATTAGTTTCAAAGATTATCCAGTTGTTCTTCATCTTACATTTATTTTTGTTGTAATCTTTTCATTTCTTTCTCTGTCAAAATATATTACAACAATAAAAATTCCAGTTTGATTCCACTTTGCAGTATCTTAAGCAAGTATATCACATACTGTAGAGGCATAGAACTAAATACAAGCTGGGCATTTAGCTTTGCATTTTACCATTTCTAACATTGCACTGCTGTCTTAGGAAATCTACTACTATTACTACTAGTACTGCTGCTACTATTATTACTAACACTACTACTGCTGCTGCTACTACTACTACTATTGCTGCTGTTGCTACTACTACCACTACTAGTGCTGCTGCTACTACTACTACTACTACTACCACTACTACTACTAACAACAATGATGATGATAATAATTGTTTCTACTTTTGGCACAAGGCCAGCAATTACCCAGTGCATTACTGGTACTTTATTTTATTGACCCCATAAGGATACATGTCAAAGTTAACCTCAGTGGGATTTGAACTCAGATCATAAAGGGCCGTAACTCTATGTTGCAAAGCATGGCGTTTGACCCTCTACCGATACTGCCAATCCCCCGCCCTTAATAATGGATTCTTATATAGGCACATGGCCAGCAATTTTGGAGGAGGAGAAAATCGATTAAATCGACTGCAGTGTATTACTGGTACTTTATTTTATTGACCACGTAAGGATGAAAGGCAAAGTTAACTTCGGCGAGATTTGAACTCAGATCATAAAGGACTGTAACTCTTTGCTGCAAAGCATGGCGTCCGACACTCTACCAATACTGCCAATCCACTGCCCTACCACCCTTAATAATGAGGATGATGATAAAAGAACACAGAGCTGTACTTGGTAATGCAGTGAAAGCATATAATAAAAGAATAACTACAGAATATTAATTTTCATTTCAAATTGTTTCCTCAGCAACTTAAAACTACACAAATCAACATAAATTTGAGAAAGGAAAAATCTAAAGCGGAGATGTGTAGATATTACAATGTCATATCAATAACTCCTTGGTAAATGAACCATTAGAATTATTGGGATGCTTGGTTTAAGAAAAGAATTTCAAATAACAGCAAGATACTATTATTATGGTTATGGTAAATAAGCTTGAAAACAAGTCCTTGTAAGGCACAAAAAGTTGCTGCAGAGGCAATAAAGCCATTCAAAGTCAAGACATTGGGAGCACTTTAGGGTTAAGCTGGAATCCAACTTCAGATCAGCAAATAAAGTGTTCTGGCAGCCTGTCCATCACCTTCATAATAAGAAGTCCTCCTCCACATCTGCTTTCAGGAATGTGTCAGGAGTTCTCCTCTCTTCAGAGAGGTGCATCCTTGTTGGGTGGAGAGAATACTTTGCTGATCTAAACCCAATCACAACAACATCATATGATGTACACAAGATGCATCTGCGAGTGATGACTAATATCTCGGAGGCTGGAGACACAAAAGCATAAAAAGGGCTCAAATGTGGAAAGGAGGATGAAATCTGGCACAAGATGTTGAAATCTTTAAATAGAGAAGGCATTCTCTTATTGACTTGTGTATGCCAGTTGGACTGGATCTCTGGAAAGGCACCTAAGCAATGGCAATCAGTAGTGATAATCTTAATTTTCAAAAAGGGAGACAAGAGATTGTTTCAATTACAGAGAAATCTCCTTGTTAAGCTTCCCTGGTAAAGTCTATGCTAAGTGTCTGGCAAAGTGATGCAGGGAGATTGTCGAGTCCAAACTAGCTGATGAACAGTGTGGTTTTGCCCTGGACACAGCACAACTGACTAAATATTCACACTGTGGCCGGCCTTTGAGAAACCGTGGAAGTACTGACAAGAAGTATAATCTTGCTTTTAGACCCCAAAAAGGCATATGACCATGATTGACAGGATCTGCTGTGGAAAGTTCTGCAGGAGTATGGGATCAATGAACAGCTTATTACCCTGATGTCTCAATACAAATGCCCCAGTATTTATGTTCAGAAATATGGTACTAAATCAAAACCATTCAATGTGAGAGTCAGACTCTGCCAAGGGTGTGTACTGTTACCTCTTCTGTATATTATTTACACGAACAGGATTGACATGTGCAGCTGGGTTGGAAGTAGCAGGTATAGAATCAGTCAGTTGGAATATGCAGTTGACATGATATTACTTAACTCGTCAGAAGGTGAACTCCAACATACATTTGATAGGCTTGATGCCAAGTTCTGCATGGCTAGACTGACAATTAGTGTTGCGAAGACTAAGACACTTGTCCTCTCAAGGAAACCTGCAGAGTGCACTCTACATGTGAATGGAGTTCCAGGTAGAGCTGTTGTTTATTTGCATCAAGGGATCACAGCACCAGTACTAAAGATATGTGGTTAGAATGTCTAAAGAAAGAATCGCTGGACAGATTTTACGGGCAAAGTCTCAGAGGTATACCACAAACAAGATACTTGGATAACATCCATGAGATCGGCTGGTCTCACTTGGGGATCCATCCAGATCAATTGAAGTTGGTTGCTTCTGATAGGACCCTCTTGGGGGCATATTTGAAGAATCTGCCACAACGACCCTCGTTTTGCAAAAAAAGAATAGTAAAAGTAGAAGATAGAGAGCAGTGAAATAGCAGGAAAGAAAATTATAGTGTGATATAACAACGTTAAATATTTGAAAGAGAGGTGGGAGGTAAATATTTAAGAAGTAAATTAAAGAGGGAAAAGTATATTGAGGTAAGGGAGATAAATCCCCTAAACATGCCGCATTTATTATGGTATATGTGTATATTGAAATTTTCCGTGCTAAAATTTTGTGCATGGTTTTTCCATATTTTGACTATTTATGTGTGTATGTATATATATATATGTGTGTGTGTGTGTATTAGTTATTTTTTATTATACACCAAATTTATATACTAAAATTTGTTAACGTAATTTTATTGTATTTATTTATTTTTGCTGGTGTCATAATTAACGGAGGCCATCAATGCATCATATTTATGTGGATTTATCATGGATGCATTTGCTTTTTGTATAATATATCACATGGGTGTGAAGGAGCATTTTCACTCAACATTTAGTCAATTTTCCTGTCTGCCTAGCAGATGTTTGTGTTTTAACAGCTATCCTGTGAGTGCAGGGTGAGGCACTCCTGGTGTGATGTGGAGACCAAAAACAAAAGTCAAATTTTGTGCAGTGCAAGTAAGGTATCAGAGTCTAATGAGTTTTCAGCATTAGCCACCTCTCAGCGATGCAGTACCTGTATTTCTTGGTTCTGTTGATATAGGGCCTACATCTTTCTGCAATCCTCCAGTTGATGTTGAGTTTCACAGAATCCTTTCAGTTTCCACATGTAACTGGAGAGTTTTTTTGTGTTCTTTTTCTCTCAGCAATGGAATGATGCTGTATGGTTATTATAGTGTTCTTTGAACAACCATTGTGAGCCTGACATATCACTTAAGGCTCATGTGTTTGTTGCCTTGCTTGTTGGCTCATTGATTATAGCCTCTATTTTACAGGTTTCCTCTAACTATCTAGTGGGAATGTATCTCTAACAAACAAGGACATCTGGCTAAGTTAGGTAGTTGGGGTTTTGCTGGTTGTTATACTTTTGAAGTTGGGCATGGCGCTAGAACTGATCTTAGGGCTATGCCTGTTATGTGTCTTCCTGTATATATGGTTAGTATAGAAGTGTTAGTCTATTAGAGCTAGAAATATTCTGCCAATGTTGGTTTTGACAGTCAGTGAGAAGGGTGATCCGAATCATAGTATTTTGGCTTTTATTTATTGAGCTGTAACTAATTTTCTCCTTAAAATCGTTTGCTTCTAGGGCATCGTTGTAGAGTAGGGTTGTTTTGTTAAATATATGTCTGCTAGATGAGGAATTGGAAATGCTCCTACTTATATTTTTGACTAGATTTTTAAAACACTATTGGGGGTGTGGCAGGATCCAACGTTTATGTAGGACAGCGTATCATCTGGTTTTCTATAAGGTTTGTATTTTTTATTCTTTAGGTCTTGGGAAATTTACAGTGGTCTGGTTAGTATCTATAGTTATTTTTCAGCCAAAGAATCTAAAGGTTTGTATCATAACACTTTTTAATCTATTTTGTGTATGTCATTTGTACTGCTGAATACCACTAGGGTATCCTATTTGTATAGACTGCAGCATGCAGATGCGTAAAGGGAAAGGTATTCAGTGTGTATAAGCCAACCAAATCACATACATTTGCTCTGTCAAACAAGACCATGCTGACCTTGAATGATCCATTTGGGTCTGTATTTTTTCTCATTGTGTAGCCTGGTTGAAGAGCAGTGTCCTCCTTGTATGCATTATAATTTTACAATCCTGGAGTAGATTCTATTGGTAAAATCTAATCCTCTATATAAAAGGTCTCTGGAGATCAAAGGACAAAAGTCTACAATGTCCCATTGGATAAACCTGATGCTCCTCTTACTACTGGTATTGTTAAACCATCTAATTACTTCCCCATTGTTTGTTCACAGCTTTAAGTTGGTAGTCATTTTAATGTTGATATGAATGTTTCTTAAAATGTTTTTTCTAACAATGGCGATTTCTGATTTGAATAGATTTATTAATCTACACTTAGGACTGCAGACAAAGTTATCTTTAGGGTCCTTAATGGTGATAGAGACATTTTTCTTGAACAGCATCTCTATTCTATCATCCAATCTTAGCTTGGTTGATACTATCGTAGATGTTTGGCCTAGCTGTCATATAGCTGCTAGTGATGCTATTTTTCAGTAAGTGGTTGTAGGTGGTTCTATTTGTCTGAAAATTAAAAAATAATTCTCAAGAGTTGCTTCCCCTAGATCAGAAAAACAATTAAAAAAGAGAAAAAGTTTTTCTCATCTCTTAGAAAAAAAATGAAAAAATATAACTAATCCTGGCAATGTTTAAAACCACCATCTATACATTGTCATTGCTTCAAACACTTTACCAACTAGATGACCAAGGTAACAACAATACTAAAGGAAAAGTTAATATATTTAAACCTACTTCCTATTTGGTTGATAATATTTGACTGCTATTTCGTGCAGGATGAGTGTCTGCAGATATAGGCAGGCTCTCTTCTTATACTATATATTACACACTAGATATATGAGATAACTATTACATATATATATATATACACTCCTTTAATCCTTAAATGTTATACATATATATTTATACACATATATATCCAGTAAAAAATGATTTATCTGTGTGAGCTGGGATGCTGCTTTGGTAAAAACAGGAGTAAGGAGGAGAGAGAGCTCTCTACATTTGTCGTGCATAGTTACAATGGAGATTCAGTATAAGAATAACATTAAGGAAGATGCTATGTTTAAATAAAGCGTCTATTTATTATAATTATTTCTATGGCGACCAATATGCAATTCAAGATGCAGTAGTTGCATTAGTACCATTCATTACATAAACAATATTTTTGCTAATGTTTTATTTACAGAGAATGCAGATATGCATGCATAGTGCATAGACCATACATTTCTGATGAATTCATAGGGAAGTTGGCACAACATATCTTAAACCTGACAGAGCCCATCTCCAGGTCTAAACATAGTTGAATAATTGACCCCAGTTTTTGACTTCTACTTTATATATATATATATATATATATCATCATCATCATCATCATCATCATCATCATCATACATCCGCTTTTCCCTGCTTGCAAGGGTGGGACAGGTCCTATTCAGCACAGCATCTCTCCACTTGTCACGATCCTTCGTCATCTCCTCCGTGAGCTTCAGCAATCTGAGGTCTGCTCTCACCACCTCTGCCCATATTTTTCATGGTCTTCCTCTACTGCGTCTTCCTTCTACTGGGATTTCTTGGCACTTCTTTACCCAGCGGTCATCCTCCATGTGCATCACATGTCCATACCATCTCAGTCTTCTCTCCTGCACACCACAACTTATCCCTCTTAAACACAGTTTCTCTCTCAACTCTTCTATGCTTGGTCGTTCACGCACATTGTCATTGCACATCCAACGGAGCATGCTTGCCTCATTTCTCTCCAGCCATTGCATATCCTCTGCAGTTTCTGCCCATGTCTCTACCATGCAGCATCACGCATCTTGCACATGCATATAACCGGTCTTTCGTATGCAGGGAGAAACCCTTCTTTGTCAACAAAGGAAGTAGCTCCCTAAACTTCTTCCAACCCGTCTTTATTCTAGATACTATGGCCTCAGAACACCCCCTCCCATGCTAATCTGATCACCTAGGTACCGGAAGCTATCAACCACTTCTATAGAACCCACCTGCATTTGAAAAATGTGTCTATCACTGCGATTACTACTGTCAAATTTCCCTGTACATCTACTGCATACATAGTTTTCCCTACCTGTTAGTTTTCCAGCTATCCCACTACATCTCTTGTGCACTCAGGATCTGCATTGTGTGCATTTTATAGAATTTATGCCAGTTCCTTTACATATCGAACATGACCATTTCCCTGATGAAATCAGAGTTTTGTCCTCTTTTCTACTTATCAACACTTTTGTCTTAGCTATATTCACTCTCAGTCCTCATAATTCCAACTGCTGTTTCCATAGCCAGGAATTTTTCTCTAGCTCTTCTACTGATTCTGCTATAAGAACCAGATCGTCAGCATAGAGGAGTTCCCATGGGCAGCCAGTCTTAAACTCCTCTGTTATGGCTTGGAGGACTATAATGAACAAGAGCGGGCTGAGGACCGAACCCTGATGTACACCTACTTGTATCTGGAATTCCTCACTAAACTCCATTCCTACCCTCACTTTACTGACAGCATCTCTGTACATAGCTTGCACTGTCCTCACAAGCCATTCCTCTACACCTAGTTTCCTTAGGGACCACCAGATGACAGATAGGGATTCCCTATCAAAGGCCTTCTCTAGGTCAACAAAAGCTAAGTATAGTGGCTTATTCTTCTCTAAGAACCGCTCTTGTAGTTGTCTCACTAAGAAGAGAGCATCTATATATATATAATATATATATATAATATATATATATATATTATATACATACATACACGCATATCTGCATTCTCTTTAAATAGAATATATACATATATATCATATATATTTGTGTGGGTGTTGAACCTCCATTGTGTAGATTGTGTGGAGTAATAGAAGAAATGGTAACCCATATAGTTAGTGCATGTAGTGTATTGGTATAAAAATAATACAAGTAAAGTCACAATAATGTGGAGAGATCCCCAAAATGGTATGAACACAAGCCTAAGGCCATGCTGGAAAATCAGTGTGTGAAGCTTTTATGGGACTTCGCAAGAACTAATCAGCTACAGATAGACAAGAAAAAAGACATTGTCTCTTGATTGACTTAGTGGTATCTGGCGATGACAAGGTGGCAGAAAAAGAGGGTGAAAAGGATGAAAATGATCAAACCCTGAAACATGAAATTAAGCAAGTTTGGGAATAGAATAGAGTAAAGGTCATTCCAGTAGTTGTTGGAGCTCTTGGTGTCATGACAATGAAAATGAAAAATTGGATTTCAAAGATTGTTGAAAAGTGGACTAAGTTGCTGCAAAAAACTGTGCACCTGGGAGCAACCAGAATTTTGAGAAAGTACTACAGATGTAGTGGTTGATGAGGAACTGCAAGGCCCTGGGTCATTTATTATGACCCACTTCTGCAAGGCAATTTTGTCGACAGAAAGATCAGACTAAGTATGAAGAAATAATAATAATATTAATGTTGATGATCATGACACAACTAAGAAAACCAGGAAAAGAAAGAAAATGAAAGTATTAAAGAAATATAACAGAAAAGGAATCCAGTGACATTAAGGAATGCTTAAAACAACAAATACTTGAAAAGGCACAACAAATCTGCAGATATGTAAAACAGCAACAGATTTTCACTACAACTCAAAATGACTCTACCAGGAACTTAGTAGAAGCAAAACAAAAGAAGTGGAAGAGTTGAGAGGATTGTGGGCAGCAGTGGAAGTGCCATGCACAGACTAGTTAGAACAATAAACACAGTACAGTACCTAAACAACCGTGAGAAAATATCACAACAGAGGAAGTGTGTAACACACAGAAAAAAATGGCAGCAACTAGAAGGCACAGGGACATTACAAGATCTCAAACTTCCAGTTGAAATATTTAACTGGCAGAGGTGTAACTAGGAAAAATAGCATCTATGGTGAGCAGTGAGATTGTGCCCCTGTCTACCACTGTATTTTTAACTATGAGCCTAATAATTTATATAAATGGTTTAATGATCCAGCCACCATAGTGCTTCTCACCTGTGATAATCAAAGACAGGTCATACATCTGAAGAAGTTTCTTTTTTCACTCTTTGGCAATAGCTTATCTGACTTTAATAGAAAGTGCTCTTAGTCCAAGTGGCAACCCCCTTCCAATGATGCCCATGGCATGTGCCATGCTTGCCATACTCTAGTTAACCCTCTGTTAACAGTAACACATGCTGTATTGGCAATAAAGTTAAATGAGATGTTGCTAGAATGAGAAATAACATCCGACTGTCATTATTGGGAAAAACCAACCTGATCCTCAAAAATAATGACACAACAAACCTCTAAAACTATAGGTCCATAACATGCCTTCCTACAGCCTACAAGAACTTAACTACAATAATATCAAAGAAACTGAGCAAGCATCTGGAAAAAAAAAACAACCTCTTCCAGAAATGCAAAAAGACTCATATGGCTGGAAAAACCAATAAGTTATCAACAAAGGCATAACAAAAAACTGCAGAAAAAGAAAAATAATATCAGCATGGCATGGATTGATTACCAGAAGGTTTTTGACAGGTTGGTCCATTGAATGTAAGATAGGAATAGGATTTATTGTTGCTATTGGTGGAGGATTAATAGGCTTTTGAGTAATATGTGAGCATCCTATGACATGTCTTCTATCACTTTATTGTGCGACCATTTACTGTTACCTGTTGGCGTCCATAATGTTGTGTTTGTTTCGGAATCATAGTTTATTTCTGCTGGCATGTTTAAATTGATTTTATTGTCGGTGGAGAATATACTGTATTAAATGTATAGTAGCTCAGTATGTTGAACTGACTAGGATTTTGATTAACCCATGTGTATGAATAAGTGTCATTTGCATATAATTGTTTCTACTTTTGGCACAAGGCCAGCAATTATCCCACTGTATTACTGGTACTTTATTTTATCAACCCCATAAGGATGAAAGGCAAAGTCAACCTCGGCGGGATTTGAGCCAATCCACTATATAATTGTTTCCAATCATCAGCATTCCTTTTATGATAGTATTTCTTGTGCATTTAATGTTTGCTCACTTACTGTTGGTGCTGTCTTGCCTTGCTATAACCACCAGTCTTTTCATAATTTTCTTTACACTGTTAAATGTTTTAATTTCTTTTGTCTCTAGTTGAGACTGAATGAATGAGTGAATCGTTATACAACCAGACAAATGAATCAGTCACACACACATGTACACCAGGTCCGAACACAAAGGAACCAAATTCCTCCTGTCACTGCCTCAGTCTCTCCTGCTCTCCCCAGCTCTCATTATTATGAGAAAATGGGGGCTTACGCTGTCTTATAATAATGTCCAGAGTAATTTTGCATTCTTTAAATCGTCATTGATTTATTTATTTAATGAAGATGTCTTCTATTTTTTAAATCATGCTTTTTTAAATGCTGGAGGCATTGATCTCAGTAAAGCACCTAAATCATAATTCGTTAGTCTGTGAACAGTCTGTTTCATATGTATTACACTTTTCGCTATATAGCTTGCTACACTGTTTACTTTTGCTGCACAATCTAAGAAGTTCTTATCAGGTTCCTCAATTGTAACCTTATCATCCTTGTATTCTAAGTCGTGTTCTCTACATCAATTGTCTGAAACATTTACAGTTTTTTTGTTTTTTTTTGTCACATTTATCTGTAAAAGGGCCACAATAATTATCGCTTAATTTCAAATCTCCATAGTTCATTGTTTTCTTTTTTTCTGATGATTGGGAACAGAAAAAGTCCGTGTAGCAGGCTTGCACTCTTTTCAGCAACTGAAGAATAGGTGCCAAAATACTCTTTACATACCCTACTTCCTTTGTTCTAGAACGTTAGTAGTAGTAATAAATTTCGCTTACTAACCCGAAATTCCCCGACCTTTACAAGAAACCATTATCAGCACATGACCGATGTCACTGCATGTTGCACCATCCCTTTTTGTACCGGTAAGTTTGCCGGGTGCACGCGCGCGTTCAAGGGCAATTACTCAGCAGTAACGCTGCCAGTGTGATCGCTTGCCTCTAAAAGTATTAGAGGGAGACTCCAGCACCACCTGTGGTGAGTGGCCGATTAGCAAACTTAGTGTTGACTGAATATTTTCTTTCGTTTGATTCTATATTTTCATGTGAAATATTTATGCAATTAAGTAATAGAGATGTATGTATGTATGTATTTATTTGACTGAGGAGATGGGACTGTCCGTCTTCCCGTTGCTTTTTTTCCATTGTCTTTGTCCTGTGCACTCCCCATTTTGAATTTATATTCTAAAGACTTACCCATGTGGGCTTTTTAAAAAACTACTATATAATGGACATCACACCGATATATATATATATATATATATATATATATATATATATATATTTATTTGGATTTTAGTCTTCAAATTTATTATTATTACTATATATATATATATATATATATATATCAATGATATTAATAAATGCAGACTATATTTATAAAACCATATTTACGATGCTGCGAATATGGTGTGGTTTCCACAAACGATTATCAGGTAGGTTCTAAGGAAAATTCCGCGAATGTCCAGGGTACACTGTATATATTTTTCATAAAAGTGGAAGATTGATGGTGCACGCGAGACTTATCTACTACGATTAATCGGATACCATCGTGAAATTCTGAGTACCGACGAAAACACGCTTTGTTGCAATGCATTTTAAATAACATAAAATATCTCTATATTTACATGTTGAGAGCTCCTTCTGTAATCGCAATTCATACACAGATAACGATACATACACACACACATATATATATATATATATATATATATATATATATATGGAGCTCTCAACATGTAAATATAGAGATATTTTATGTTATTTAAAATGCATTGCAACAAAGCGTGTTTTCGTCGGTACTCAGAATTTCACGATGGTATCCGATTAATCGTAGTAGATAAGTCTCGCGTGCACCATCAATCTTCCACTTTTATGAAAAATATATACAGTGTACTCTGGGCATTCGCGGCCCCGTTATTCGCGGAATTTTCCTTAGAACCTAACTAATAATCGTTTGTGGAAAACACAGCATATTCGCAGCATCGTAAATATCTTCCGCGGTTTTTTCGTGGCAATACATATTTTTTCACGCTTTTTAACACTAAATTATTAATAGCAATATAATACTGTATTTGCCAGCCTATATTTTACGTTGTTTTGATGTGTATAGGTATTTTTATGGACCACGTCCAATATTCGCAGGTGTTCTAGGAACGTAACCCTCACGAATACCGGGGAACATCTGCATATGCTTTTTGGAGTCTTGTTTACTTCAGGTTCTGTATGACTTTAAAGAATTTTTCTCGTCTAGGGGAAGCAACTTTTAAAGAGTTGCATGAATTTTGTACTATCCTTCGTTTCTGGTCTCCACGTAACCAGACAGAAACGACACATACGGTGCACCTTACTTTGCACTCCCTGGTAGCTGCCACAACCTTGACATCCTCTAGGCAGCTAAAAAAATATACTGGACATCGAGTGAAAATTCAAAATCGAAACGAAGAAAGAAATAAAAGCATACTGCAGAAAAAAGTAACATTTTTCTAAGAGTTACCTCCCCTAGATGAAAAATACGATACTGTGTATATATATATATATATATATATATATGTTTGTGTGTGCATGTGTGACTGTGCGTGCGGGATATCTTTGGATAAAATGCCAAGTAAAACAATGTTCAAGAGAACTTATTTAGTTTATATTAAATTTCATACAATTAACATGTATACGTGACCTTAGGTATCGGGGTCCAGTAAAGGCCACCACTGTGACTGATTTGTTATTTTGTGTCTCTCCTTTGTTCTGTCCTACTTTAATAAATAAACAACCATTCGGTTATTGAACCAACCAACCGGGATTTATAATAAATTGAAGTGAAATCTATCAGGTATGTGTGTTTTTATTGGCAGCATGACCCTCCCAAAGCATAACAAAATATCTGTTTCAACACATGTTTTCAGATAGAAATCTTGCAAAGCAAATTAAAAAATAAAGTATATATATATATATATAGGAGGTGAGTTTTATTGTAGTACAATAAAGCAATGCAGATATCGGATAAGAAGCACTCTACAGTTTGTGGGACTGGAGTATGCATAATATAAGATCAAAAGATGGTTAAAGGAGTTCAATATATTTTATTATGCGCATTTCAAAAACAAACATCATCAAACAATAATATTTGTGTTTTCATCAGATAAAACAGGAGAACATGATATGAAGGCTAAAAATGTTGATTTAAAACTGCACTATCAACAAGTGTTTTTTTAGCCTTCATATCATGTTCTCCTGTTTTATCTGATGAAAACACAAATATTATTGTTTGATGATGTTTGTTTTTGAAATGCGCATAATAAAATATATTGAACTCCTTTAACCATCTTTTGATCTTATATTATATATATATATATATATTATAATAATGATTTTTACTATCGGCACAAGGCCAGCAATTTGGGCGAGGAGAAAGTCGATTAAATCGACTCCAGTCCATTACTGGTATTTTATTTTATCGATCCCGTAAGGATGAAAGGCAGAGTTAACCTCGGCGGGATTTGAACTCAGAACCTAAAAGGCCATAACTCTATGCTGCAAAGCACGGTGTCCGACGCTCTACTGATACTACCAATAATAATAATGATAATTGTTTCTACGTTAGCAATTACCCAGTGTATTACTGGTACTTTATTTTATCGACCCCGTAAGGATGAAAGGCAAAGTTAACCTCGGCGGGATTTGAACTCAGAATGGCAAGGGCCGTAATTCTATGCGTCAAAGCATGGCGTCCGACCCTCTACCGATACTACCAATCCACCTTTATAATAATGATAATAATCTTGCACATTATCACACTCCCCTTTCTATGTTCTCTTCCCTTCTCGCTATCTATCTCTCACTCACACTTTCCCACACCTTCCCTTATTTCTGTATGTTTTGCCTTTTTCATTTCATTTTTTCTCTTTCTCACTCTCTCTCTTCCTTACCCAACTTTTCTCTATCAGTTATCAACTTATGATCGCTTCGGTCTGATAATCAACATCCAGAAGACCAAAATACTTGCACAACTTGCTCCAAACTCAACTTTACCATCTCCATTACACAACCGAAACAAGTAAATCAGTCCCAATAACTCAGATGTAACCTCTCCACACAATGTAACTCTGAGGAGAGAATCCAGGTTCGTCGTGTCACTTTTTAGAAAACTCTTCCATTGTCTTCGGAAACAATAAACATGAAACTATAAAGCAACGCTACAAAGACCAGTTGAAACAGACGATGACGATCACCAACACCGACCATATGTCCTGCGAAAAACACGTAGAAGATAGAATAGTGTGGTGTCATCTTACCACGACCAGTACAGAGCACTTTGAGAAAAATCACCGGAGTACTGAAGAGGATAAAAGGCTGGGACTAAAACTTCGCCAATTCCATCGTAGGTCCCCACCGACTGTCAGCTGGGACTTGTGTGGACGATTTTCCTTTGCAAAAATCGGCCTTGCTAGCCACAGGACACACTGTCAGGGATGAGAAAATTGAAAAAATGGAAAAATATATTCGATAATAAAGAATAGCTGACGATGACAATATATATATATATATGTGTATAAGAATTTCGTATCTCCAAAGAAATACGGTTTTAGGAAGACGTAGTTATGCGAACAACGGGGGGCTAACGCCCTCTGGTGATGTCCAGCAGAAGCAAGGGGAACAACCATCTATGCATTTCAGGCTTAACTTGTCTTCGTCAGGACGGTCCCTCCCACCGCTTAAGACTGCTGGACTAGAAGACAGCCGAGAATATATAGTTTTCTCGTCTGTGTAAATGAGGTGATTAATCTCATTTGCATATGAAGCTGCATAACTTGGCTCAACTTATAATAGAAAAGAAATAAGATTTCGTTTCAAGCATAGCTTTATCTGTTAGAACACGAAAAGTGTGAAACAACAGAATGTTCACTTTTCGTGTTCTAACATATATGCCTAGCTTCTTTAAAAGTTTTTCGGGGATAGCCGTGGTGGTGGTGATCGTATGTCATTGGCTAATTTTCAACCAATCAGAGTACCTCTCTCTATATCTCTTCCACTGTTACTTACGCCTGTTTCTCTCTATCTGTTCCGTCTCTATATATATATCTCTTACTCTTTCGCTTTGCACTCCTCCCCTTCAATACCATCTCTCCCCCTCTCTATATATTTGTTACTCTATCGCTGCACGCTCCTCTCCTTCAATATATCAATTACACACGCTTTACACTCCTTTATCCCCAGCGCCCCTATATATACACCCCCCCCCCCCTCTCCCGCATCTATATTTTAATGTACCGTTGCACCGTGAATATATGTGTCTATATATATATACATATATATTGTATATACACATTCATGTATGTGTATACACACTCATGTATGTATATACACTGGTTTTATGTGTGTATTGTAAATTTGTACTGTTAAAACACGAAACTAACATTCGATTGACACTTTGATTACCTGTACAGGCAATAGTTATTAGAATGCTGTTGAAGTGTGTATATATTTTTGGGGGACATCCTGTATATACACACATTATATATAATACAATAAACAGATAAATACACACATATATATATGAGCTTATTTAATTATAAATATTGTGAATTTTTAACTCAGTTCAATTATATATATAAATGGCTTCTACAGGACTAGAACTGTTTCATTCGAAAGAAATCATCATAATATTGAGAGGGGGGACTAGATAAAATATTTCAAATCAAATGTGTATAAGTTATAAGTTAAAATGTATAAATAGAGACGATAGTGGAGGTATATCTGTTTAGTGGAACAGTAGACGATAGAATTAAATACAGACGATAATCTCCCTTTAATGAAACAGCAGACGATAGAATTAAGGCAATTTAAATTTTAAGCATTTGCATTTTTGCCTTTCATCGTTACGGGGTCGATAAAATAAAGTACCAGTAATACACTGTCACTAGACGACTTTCAAATTGAATTGTTGGTTCCATTTCTTTAGTATTTTCAATTGTAGTTATCTACTTAAAAAGCGTTACACGGTTAGAGACATAATTCGTAAGTTATATCTTCCCTATTAAACCATTGCATTATTTCGCCTACAATAGAACAAAAATGAAATGTTCTTTAAAGAAACAGGAATATAACTTTATAAAAAAAAAGTTGCATCCGCTTCTTTTATCATTGATAATTTTTTCGTTTTAATATTAATTGTTTTTTGTAGTTGTTTATATTAAAAATCTTACTGTAATATTTACTTAAACGAAGGCAAACATCTAAACTTATAGATTAATCTTGAGCGAAGGACTAGATAAATCTCTCTCCCCCTCTCTCTCTCTCTCTATATATATATATATATATATATATATATATATATATATATATATATATATATATATAAAAACGAAGAATGATAAAATTTCAAGCAAAGAGTTTAATTAGGTATATTTTGTAATATTATTAACTAATTATTATAATTAACGCGCATATTTTGCTATCCTCAAACACGTTTACACATGGCATGAAATATAACTAATCCGAGATGGCTAGGTTTCATCTTCTAACTGGATATACGAAATCCATTATGTCTTGACAACAACATGAGGTAACATTATGTTATTCACAGACACACTTTGTACACTGTTCCATATCAGAATGTATTTCCTTCGTCACATTCACAAACAGTATTGAAAATATGTTCTTCGGCAAATAAAAATGTTTTGTTCATAATATTTCAACTAGCGATTGCTCTACTCCACGCACGACCACCATAAATTAATGACCAGCTCAACACAAGTATTGGTAGAGCGTCAGACACCATGCTTTGCAGTATTGTTATGGTCCTTTGCATTCTAAGTTCAAATCCTGCCGAGGTTAACTTCGACTTTCATACTTACTAATTCGATAAAATAAAGTACCAGTAATGGACTGCCGTAATGGATTTGTGCCGAAAAATAGAAACACTATTAATGTGCAATAAGAGCAAAATATAACGACATTGCTCAATTATTTTATCTAATGTTGTAATAACACAAGGAAATGTTGTTTGTGTATTTTTTTTTATATTTGCTCATAGGCTTTACAATTTCGCTCAGCCAACAACTATTAAAAAGTGAGTTGCTTAAGATAACAATTTAATCACAAATTGTTGCTATCTTTTAATACACTCCAACAAGTCATCAAATTATGTACAATAAAAACAAATCTTATTAATTTGCTCAGGGAATATAAAGAAAATGTATATACACTGATAATTGCAATTGTATGTAAATATTTTGTTTTTGTATTGTATATTTTATGTTTTCTATTATGTATAATATATTGATTTAATATTGATTGTTTTTTGTAGTTGTTTATATTAAAAGTCTGAAAATATTTTTATACATCTTACACTAATATTTATAAGATAATTTATAATAACAATTACATAATCTAATTACATTACAACGATAATTTATTATTAATATATATCCTGTTTAACTAGAGTTATTACAAGCGTTGCCTTAAAAAAATATTAAACTAGACATGAAAAATGCGCAAGCTCAAAAGTGCCACAGAATGTTATAATAAACCTTCAAAAGTGTGGGACTAGAGTTGTTGCTAAAAAATATTGTAATCATTATATATCGTACATTCTGTGGCATCCTTTATAAAAATAGCTTAAACCAACGAAGCCTTTATTTTTACGCTATTTCACTTAGTTAATTCTTAGAGTGTAACATATAAAAATAAATACATCTATGTTTAATGTAATAACAGCTATAAATAATTACGTAATATTATTATCATATACTCATAGTAACAAAATAATTGTGTTGAAACTTAATATGATGCTTATATGAACGATCAAATCTATAATGATAATTTCTTAAATATACTAATAGTAAAATAATTTAGTTATCTATTGTTACATTTTCATAGAACTATAATATTAACAATCGTATTGCATTATCAAATTTTTATCACTACAAACTTTCATATTGGAATTACCTTAAGCCACTTATTATTACTTCGCTTTCGTACTTTTACAGCTGTAGATATTGCGCTGTATCTTATATCTAATATCAATATCTCGTGGTAATTTGCATGAAGTGTAAAATAGGTTTATTAATAACTTTAATATGAAATGTATTATACAGGGCTGCGGAGTCGGCCAAAAATTGACTGGCTCCAACTCAGGATCCGATACTCCATTATTTCCTAAATTTCAGCTCCGCAGCTCTGTTATTATATTAATTAATTTATTTTATAGTTGTAAATCATATTTTTATATGTTACACTCTAAGAATTAACTAAGTGAAATAGCGTAAAAATAAAGGCTTCGTTGGTTTAAGCTATTTTTATAAAGGATGCCACAGAATGTACGATATATAATGATTACAATATTTTTTAGCAACAACTCTAGTCCCACACTTTTGAAGGTTTATTATAACATTCTGTGGCACTTTTGAGCTTGCGCATTTTTCATGTCTAGTACAATATGTATAAGAATTTCGTATCTCCAAAGAAATACGGTTTTGGGACCCCGACGGCTGAGCTCCTGCCGTTTCAACAGCTAAATCCGACTAGATTGTATTATGTTGTCACAAAACCTTTCTAAGAGAGGAAACTCTGAAGAAGAAAAAAAAAAAAAAAAAAACCTGCGGCTTCGGAAGCATCTGATGATGTTGACCAGTTCTCCTGATCGGGTAGTGTTTTCGATGCTCAGAGAGTGGGATTGGTCGAGTGCAAGGCTTTTACCCACTTCAAAAACCTTCAAAGCACAGGCATTGCTTGTCCAGGATATGTTACAGGTTCGTGTGGCTGGCTGTAGCCTAAAAGTGCTCTATTTTCTGTAATCTGAGAAGCGATTGCAATACTCTTAGTAGAGTTTGCAGCCATCATGTATGTATGTATGTGTGTGTATGTATGTATGTGTGTGTATGTATGTATGTGTGTGTGTGTATGTATGTATGTATGTAACAGTCAGGTGTCGAATACAGTGGTCTCCAGCATTTTTCTTTTTCAAGATACGAACACCAAATATTATTGAAAGAATCTAACGCAATATGTTCGATTGGTTAAGGAGTTTGCTTAATAATCGCTAGGTTCCGAGTTCGATCCCACTGTATGGAATTTTGAGTTAGTGTCATTTATCGTAACCCCAAGTGAGTGAAACTGGGTAGACAGAAACCAGTGATGTCGCTAGAGTGTGTGCGCCCGGGGCAACCCTTCGGTTTGCACCCCCCACCTCACCCCCCGGGCTTAATATATATATATATATATATAAACTAGTCTGTGTACAATTATAATATTATGCTGCAGCATTAAAATAAAAACGCTTATAGCCTACAGTAGACCCAAAAGTGCCACCTTCATAAAAGTGTCGCCCACGGTGGGCCACCCTTCCCTCTAGTTACGCTACTGACAGAAATTGTTTCGAAGCCAGTCGGATGGATTGTATCTGTAAATAATTGAGCCAACCTTGATACGGGAATTACGTTAAGAGCATACATGTCCGTGGAATGCTCAGCCACTGACACTTTAATTTCATGAGTAATCTGTTCCGTTAATCAAGTAGAACAAATATCGTCGAAACGGACAGACGTCATTTCTATTGAAAGAATTATAAAAGAACCCTCAAACGTTTATTTCACAATTTGAGCCCCAAATATTACCTTAAACATTATACATATATATATATATATATATATATATATATATATATATATATATATATATATAAACGGAAAGATTCAGGACCCCGGCGGCTGAGTTCCGGCTGTTTCGACAGCTAGATCTGAACTGATCTAGCTGTCGAAACGGCCGGAGCTCAGCCGTCGGGGTCCTGAATCTGTTCGTATTACCCACTCTACTACTCCAAGTATCGAGTACTCTGGTGGCTTACTGTCCACCTGGTATTTTACCACACCTTTTCTTATATATATATATATATATATGGCCTCACAACGATGATTCATTTCTACAATTGTTTCTACTTTTGGCACAAGGCCAGCAATTATCCCAGTGTATTACTGGTACTTTATTTTATCGACCCCGTAAGGATGAAAGGCAAAGTTAACCTCGGCGGGATTTGAACTCAGTCCGTAAAGGGATGTAACTGTGCTGCAAAGCATAGCGCCCGACCCTCTACCGATACTACCAATTCACCGCCCTTTCTATAATGTACAATTGTTGCATACGGATCAGCGAAACTGTACAGTCGGGACTTTAAAGAAAAAAAATAAGTATATATCTGTGTCTATTATTTCCTCTTATTTTATAATTTGATATATATATATATACAAATGGAAGTTTAGTAAAATCGAAGTTTTGGCTGTTGCCAAGCTAACGATATACAATCAGGAATGTGCAGGAAAGCATTTGATAAGGTTGTGTCACATACGTTAGAAAGCTTGACAAATTGAAGACAGTGACCAGTGACCCAGCCACATGATCCAACGCAACGAGAAAACCAACTCAGGTAATTGACAAACCTGAACCATCTCATCGATATTAAGCAATATCTCCGATAGGTTTCTATGAATTCGATATCAACAATTCCACTTGCGCAGTATGCAAGTTTTGGGTTTCGCATGATTGAACAGTGGATTCCCTTTATCAAAGGCTTCCGTTCTGTGCGGCGAGCGGGTGTGAGTCGTAGCAGTAAACTGCTGGCGGTCACGTAGTTTTTCCCCAAAGGAAGGTAACCCCCGATTTTTGGCGGGCGGATTTAAATTGTGAAGAAAGGAATAAATTCCATTCCACAAACCGAATGAAGCTCTCGACTAGACGTTATTTGGCAGTATCGGTAGAGGGTCGGACGCCATGCTTTCCAGCATAGTTACGTCCCTTTACGATCTGAGTTCAAATCCCGCCGAGGTTGACTTTGCCTTTCATCCTTACGGGGTCGATAAAATAAAATACCAGTAATGCACTGGGTAATTGCTGGCCTTGTGCCTAAAGTAGAAACAGTTATTAAACAAACATAAATAATTAACCAATCAATAGAATTGTTTAATTAAATTAATCATTAAGTCTAGGAGATAATAATACAAATGGAAGTTTAGTAAAATCGAAGTTTTGGCTGTGGCCAATCTAACGATATACAATCAGGAATGTGTAGCAAAGCACTCGATAAGGTTGTGTCACCTTAGAATAATAATTGTTTCTACTTTTTGGCACAAGGCCAGCAATTACCCAGTACATTACTGGTACTTTAATTTATCGATCCCGTAAGGATGAAAGGCAAAGTTAACCTCGGCGGGATTTGAACTCAGACCATAAAGGGCCGTAACTCTTTGCTGCAAAGCGTGGCGTCCGACCCTCTACCGATACTGCCAATAACATTCGTTAGAAAGCTTGAGCCAGCCACCTGAACCAAATATATATATTACTAACAATAATAAGGATGTCAAGTCTAAGAAAAGTTGTTTTTTTAAGACAAACGCCATATCATCTGTAATTCTAGCTCAAGGAAGAAAACGGAGCATTTACTATAAAATTAAAGAACGATTGACATATACTTAAATATATCAAGCATTAATAGGAGTAAGTTTGTAAAACTGTAAGAACATCTAAACTATAATAAAGTAAGGGACTGCGTACGGTTTATAATTTTTTATCCCATGAGTAAAATAAGTTGGATTACTTTGAATAAATAATGAATGAATATTACATAATTTATCTACTAAATTCCGTGGCTGTTCATTAAATATATTTTATTACTTATTTAAAGATTCACTTCTTTAAAATGTTCAAATGTCAACACTTCCGGTTAGCGATCGCTTAAATAAATATTCATATATTTCTGTCGCTAATTTTCTCCTAATGCAGTTTATATATAATATCGTCTTTTTTTTTAATGTATCCTGGATTACGTTACTGATTACATAAGACAGTGTAACACAGTCTTCGTTCAACTTCTGTGTATATTGTCAATTACGATTTTATTTGATGTATCATATCTACATGTATATATACTTGCGTGTAATATCAATATACACACTACACATGCTAGCAGAAAACCACCCGAGGGGTGGTTTTTCTGCTAGTATATCTAATTCCAAAATGTAGCATATTTAAAATGTAAATACCTAAATTTCAGTATCCTTGCATACATATTCCATTATTGCTTAAGAATGTTTTCATTCCTGTAAATTGGAAAAATGCTAAATACCCTTAATCGATTTTCGGACCTAGTTGGGCCTTCATCAGAAGGAAATATATTTTGCTGGGGTTTACATACATACCAATTCGTTCTTAGTAGTGTTCTGAAATGGACGTACTAATTTACATATAATTAGCATTCGTGTTGGCAATTATTCTCTCACGATATAAAAATGATTTGCCTGTCTGTTCCTATGCATTCTCAAACGGCTAGACCAAATCAAATTAAACTTTACAAGGTATTAGATCCCGGGAGTGTCATTTTTATTTTCATTTTGATTAAAAAAATATATTTTATCTAAAATAACCTTTCTATAGTGAACCACCACGATGGCATCACATTGTATATGAGTGTGTATGTGTCTGTGAGTGTGTGTGTGTTTGTGAGTTCATTACATACGTTAGGCCTCAAAGAATTAAACACACACATCTACACATACATATAGACAAACACACACACACATCTACACATAGATACATATGTGATGACAGACAGGTGTGCGTGAATGTATGTCTGTGTGTGTCTGTCTTAGTATATGTATGTGAGAGTGTATGTAAGAGTGTATGTGTGTATGAGTGTATGTGTGTGTGAGTGTATGTGTGTATGAGTATATGTGTGTGATAATTTTTATTTTAACGTTAGGCCTCAGAGAATTAAACACACACATACACATAGCGTTAGTAAGTTGCATACACTTTATCTTCACACAGACAATTAAACACACAGACACAGACACATCTACACATGCAGATACACATGTGATGACAGACAAGTATGCGTGAATGTATGTCTGTGTGTGTCTGTCTTAGTATATGTATGTGAGAGTGTGTGTGAATGTATGTGAACAACAATTTATTTATTTAGACACCAACAAAAAATGACAATGACACAATGAATATTGCTTCAAGATTGACAGATTTTCATTTCTAAATTCTATTATCATTACAATTTTGATATATTTTAATAAAATATAGATATTTTGAAATAATTATGAGGAAAAAATACATATCTTCATATTTATTGTTTACTAATCTGAATAAGAACAGCAGTGACCCAGGAAACGCCAAGTAATTCAACTAGTTAAGATATATAGTGCGCTCGCAGCCGAAGTGTATTATGAAGTTATATCTGTATAAATACAGAGTGGGTAACTGTGACAGCACTAATGTGTATACATATATACTCATCTAATATGTAGGCCTGTAAATATGCCAGAAAATACAAATTTCCCTGTAAATAAAAAAAAAAAGGATAAACACCTTTAATTTTTCGGATCTAGTTGGACCCTCATCAGAAGACGTATATATCACCCAAACAACCACAAGGAAACTTGTATTTGATGAGTAGGTTATGCCTGGAGGGAAGGTTGGCTGGTAAGAGAAGCAGAGGCTGGCAGCCACAACGATGGCTTAATAATGTCAACTTATGGACTGGACTTGATCTTTGCTCTTTGAACTCTGCTGTTGGTGATCGAACTTTTTGGAGAAAAATATCTCATGTTGTTGCGCAGTCTGCAACTGGCGGAGTTTAACGTCACAAGAAGAAGTTTCGTTGGGTTATACAACGAAACATAAGTACTGTCACTGTTGTAACTAATTAAATATATATATGTATGTGTGTTTAGTGGGTATATATGAGGTATATGTGTTTGTGTTTGTTTGTCTGTGAGTTTATGTACGTCCTACGTTTCTTAATTTATATATCATAGTTATAAATATAATCCGCTGTTAATTTAAAGATATGTATAAGTTATCACTCTTTTGTTTTATAATAAAAGAACAAAACTTCATGTATTAGCGTTCGGTTTTAACGTTATTCTCAATATGTTTTACTAACTGGCCCGCCCGGCTAGGTATACCGGCATTTTATCTTTTCAGGACCCCCCCCCCCTACTTCAGTGCAAAGATACCGCACGCCCTCTCAAGTCAGCGAGGGGGGAGGGGCGTTAACGTGCTCTGATGTTGGGTTTGAATAGTTTTTAGGATTCCCCAGTTCAGCAGCCAGTACGTTAAAGAAAATTGATAGTTACAACAATAGAGGCTGAACAGAGAACACATTTTTAAACAAACTTTACAATAATTTGTACAACCATAATGGAAATTCCAAGTAACAGAAAATACATAAATTACATTGTTAGAGCCTCAGAGTATACAATATTTTTTGTTACCCCCCCCCCCCCAGGTGCAAAGATGAAGAGATTGTTTGGCGAGCTCACCCTAGAGCATCCTACATACAATTGACCATGGGAGAAGCATGGTTTTCCCAGATGAAGGCCAGCTACTTTTAGGGTTTGACGCTGAGCTTTGTTGATGGTAATCGCGAAGCTTAATCTCTCTGTTCTCTAGTAACAATTTTTCTCCTGGAAAATCTGATCTTGCGGCCAGGCTGGGACTTTTTGGGTGGCATATCGGCAGTAACAATGACGATAAGCCGTCTGTGCTTTCGTGAAATAAATACGTTTGTTTATATTTTGTTTTTGTGTATGCAAAAATATATGGACACGAATATATAATTATATATATATTAAAATAACAGATTAAAGTTTAAGCAAAGAATCGCTGCTTTCACCCTTAACGAGATCTTCTGAAATTAAAAAAAATCAATCTGTGAACGCAGAAGTAAATATTTCGAAAAACGTTGCAACCGAAGAAAAACAGGAAGATGATACTTTGGTTCGTGAAGACGTTCCCTGGCAATGAACGAAAAAAAGCGAAGATAATACGTCAGCAATGAGAACAATATTTGCTCTGGGGTTCTTATATATTTGATATATATTTATCCTTATCGAGCCCTCTTTGGATTTTAGTCTTCACATTTATTATTATTACTAATTATATATATATATAATTAGTATTACTAATATTACTAATATAATTAGTATTACTAATATTACTAATATAATTAGTATTACTAATATTACTAATTATATATATATATAATTAGGAACAAAGAATATAACACCACTGACGATGTTGCAGATGTGCAACGAAAGATTTATGTAAATTATGTAAACTATATATATGTGTTTGTGTCTATATTGTATCTGTATTATTTTTGACCGTCGGTCAGTCAATGGCAACATTGAGGACCGAGTAAGTTAGATCGCAGATATAAAAGACAGCGAGAAGCGAAAACCAACCAAACAGTGAGTGTGTTCTGTTATTAATTCTGGCAATATTACGCAAATATGACCCTCCCCAAGTATAACAATATATATATATATATATATATATATATATATATATATATATATATTAAAAATTGAACGGGAACAAAACAGAGAGGCAGTACGAACAAAGGTTTATTAGTTTCACGCTCTTGAGAGTGGGATATATATATATATATATATATATATATATATATAATTATTGAGAAGGCGTGCGGTATCTTTGCACTGAATTAATTAAAAGTTGGTTAGAACCGAAGTCAATGCAGACAGGCAACCAGACAGACAGATATTATAAACGAGCGACGTTATAGCTATGTATCTAATGCAGACATCCAGACATACAGATACATATAATAAGGGCGCGACGTTATAGCTATGTATCTATCTAAAAAGACAGACTAAGAAAGAGAGGAATGTCGTATAACCGGAAGTGTTGAGATTTGAAAATTTTAAAGAAGTGAATATTTAAATAAACGATAAAATTTCTTTAATTTTTTAACGAAATTTAAAAGACAAAAATACCCTCACTTTCTTACTTGGAAAAAGTGACATCTATAGTGCAAATTTGGTGCTTTTCGGTCCATCTGTTCGGCGAAAGGTTTGTTACATACATACGGCCGTCAGTTTTATAATATAGATATTATCCTGATCGACTAACAGAAATAAATATGATTGTATCGCCCGCGGATTATAATTATACTCCTTCATTCTCCATTCCATGAGACAGACAGAAATTAATCGATATGAATACACAATGTCTGAACTATTGAAATTAATTTCTCGTTAACGAACGTGCGTAAATGATTTGGTTCCGGTAAGAAGTTTGTTCATTCATTCAAAACACACTGCAAATTAATTATAACCAGCCAAATTTGCATTATATGCAAATGAGCATTACTAGCCTATGTTTTCTATTTACTATATGCAACTAGAATATCCAGTTAGTGTTCATCATGCAAAATCTATATGTCACTGATAAAAGATTTACGAATCTTGAAACAGCGTTGTCTAGCATTCTTGACGCCTACTGATAAAATCTGTGACGTGTTCACAGGAAAAATTTAGAAAAATATTTTTTCTTTACGAAAATGTTTTTCTTTGATAGCGAGGCTACCCCTATGTTTATTATATATAAATACATATAGTATATGATTTCATACACACGAAGAAATTGTTGGCGAGCTCACCCTAGAGCATCCTACATACAATTGACCATGGGAGAATCACTGATTTCGTACCTCGTCTCGCGGAGAAGCTCTGTAGACGTTGACCTCTGGACACTCCTGTCAGGAGCAGGTAAGCTGTAGTGACTTAGAGGCCTACCACCAATCTCCAGGACACTGTTTTCAAGACAAATGAGCGCCTCATTGAAAACGACATCGTATGTTACGTTTGGATTGTGTCTGCGTGTGCGGTGGAGGATGTCATCAGCTAGACTTTCACGGTGGTTGTTCCACAGTGCGAGAGGGTCGGCGAGATCGCAGTTGTGCAGCATAATAGCAAAAAATTTTCGCAGCTGAGAAGGGACTTTAGCAGTTGCTGCTCTTTGCAGGTTGAGGTGCCAATGGCTGTCATCGTGTAAATACCACGCATTTGGCAAGCCAAACGGTAAGTGGAACATTGAGGGCCATTGATGGTTCTCAGATCTTGGAAAGACTGTGGTCCTCTAACATCGAACAGTAACAATGACGATAAGCCGTCTGTGCGTTCGTGAAATAAATAGGTTTTTGTTTTTGTGTATGCAAAAATATCTGTACACGAATATATATATTAAAATAACATATTAAAGTTTAAGCAAAGAATCGCTGCTTTCACCCTTAACGGGATCTTCTGAAACTAACAAAATCCGTTTGTGAACGCAGAAGTAAATATTTCGAAAATATTTGAAATTTTAAAGAAGTGAATATTTAAATAATGTCTTTAATCTTTTAACAAAATTCAGTAGACAAAAATACCCTCACCTTTTTGCTTGGAAAAAGTTACATCTATGGATGGTGCAAATTTGGTGGTGTTTGGTCCAGCCGTTTGGCGGAAAGTTTGTTACCTACATACGGCCGTCAGCTTTATAGTATATATATATATATATATATATATATATATATATATATATATATATATATATATATATATATATATATGTATATAGACACACATACATGCCGATGGGATTGGGGTGAGTGACAGCTCACGCCTGAATGGTGATGGCCAGTGGGCAGATTTCACTGGTCAAGCACTTGATGGCGTCACGAACTATCAAGCAATCTAATTGCCGCGCAAACTGGATGAAGGCAGCTGATAAAGATTCGAAGGTCGGAGCCCAGGAGAAAGAGAATTTGCTTCGAAATCACTAGACGTATCTGAGGAACTTGCGAATCCAGAAGCAGGTTCGATCCACAAACAGATCGCAGCTTGAGCTATTCGCCGGAGAAACAATTGTAATACGTAATAAATTGTGTTCCGATGCATCACTGATTCTTCGTTTTCCATTTTATCATACTCTGCTCCGAAAGAGCTTAGAGTGCTCAACCGGCATACTGCCCATGGACGCATCCTAGCAACCATACGACACACACACACACACACACACACACACATATATATATATATATATTATTATTATTATTATTGGCAGTATCGGTAGAGGGTCGGACGCCATGCTTTCCAGCATAGTTACGTCCCTTTACGATCTGAGTTCAAATCCCGCCGAGGTTGACTTTGCCTTTCATCCTTACGGGCTCGATAAAATAAAATACCAGTAATGCACTGGGTAATTGCTGGCCTTGTGCCTAAAGTAGAAACAATTATTATTATTATTGTTCTTTGAGTCTCAGTCATTGATGTTATTTAACTGGAAAGTTTGTTGAAATGAATATCAATCCACTACCTGCAGCCTCAGATATTCAGGACGTATCGGAGGGTTCTTGCTGTTCCCAGCAAGCATGCCTTTTGAAGTGTTCCAAAAAGCAGGACTGGACTAACTTTCTTTAACCATCCTTGGAAACTCTTTGAGATAGTACCTAGTGCGCCTATGACAATCGGGACAACTCCGACTTCATGGCAGTTCCAAATCCTTTTTACCTCCCACTTTAAGTCCTGGTATCGGTTAATTTTCTCCCTCTCCTTTTCTTGCACTCTCGTGTCAAATGGGCAGGCTACATCTACAATCAGGCACGATCTTTTTTCCTTGTCCAAAACCACCAGGTCAGGCCTATTGTGTTCCAGTTTCTTATCTGTCTGTATCCTAAAATCCCACAGCACCTTCACTTGATCGTTTTCTATCACCGACTCTGGCTTATGCTCATACCACTTCTCAGAATGTGGTAAATTGTTTACTTTGCATAGGTGCCTGTGGATCACCCTGCCCATCACATCATGTCTCCAGCCTTTATAGTGAGTCTGGGCTAGGTGTTTACACTCGGATACAATGTGAGCCACAGTCTCCTCTCTCTCTCCACAGATCCTACACAGTGGGCTAGACTCTGCCTTGTAAATATAGTGTTTCACCCACTTCGTTTTGAGTGCTTGCTCTTGCGCAGCCATTAGCATTCCTTCTGTAGCCTTTTTAAGGTCTCCTCTTTTTAACCAGTTCCATGTCTGTTAATCTCTAAATTCAGTTTTCGTTATTATTATTATTATTATTATTATTATTATTATTACTATATATATATATATATATATATATATACACAAGTAGAAGCTTAGTTAAATCGGAGCTTTGGCTGTGGGCAAGCAAAGTCGACCTACAATATGAATGAGTTAGCAAACCACTCAACAAGAGTAGGTCCTTAGAGTAATAACATACGTTTAAATAGCTTGACAAATTGAACATTGTGGTAGGCAAAACCTAATACACAATACCAAAGCAACGAAAAAACTAACAGGTTAAAAAAGATACACCTGGACAAATCAAACGATATACGTTTAAAGTGTTTCTATGAATCCGAAATCAAATATCCGACTTACGTAACAGGCACGCTCGTGGTATTCCATGATCGAACAGAGGATTCATTTCATCAACAGATATATATAATTCAATTCATGAAAGTTGGTTGATCAAATAATCTACTGACTTTTTTGTAAACAGACGAAAAGCACTCTACGATTTGTATTCCTTAGTATTTTCTCTGTAAGGTATCAACCGGAGTTTTTGTATAATAAATAAGACGATTTTATTTGTATATCTTCATTTTGTTACATATGTAATACTAAAACTCCGGTTGATATATATGTATATTAATATGATAAAGTTATATCTATATAAATACCGAGTTTGTAACCGTAACTGCACCAACGTGTATAAATATATACACATATCTAATCTGGAGGCATGTAAACATGCTAGAAAATACGAATTTCCCTGTAAATTGAAAAAAAAATATTAAACATCTTCAATTGATTTTCGGATCTTATTGGACCTTCAGCAAAAGACGTGTATATCAACCAATCAATGACAAGGAAACATGTATTTGATTGATGTACAAACCCATCCACTCTTAGTATTATCCTGAAACGGACATACTGATTTGCATATAATTCGATTAAAGCTAATTAAAAAAAAAAAAACTCGATTAAAGATAATTTTTTTCGATTTACAGGAAAATTTATATTTTCAGGCATGTTTACATGCACCCAAATTAGATATGTGTATATTTTTTATACACGTTGGTGCAATCTCACTTACACACTCTGTATTTATACAGATATAACTTTATATACACTTCGATTGCTAGTGCACTTCTTACTATATATATTGATTAATTACCAACACGAGTGCTAATTAGTTGCAAATTAATATCTCCATTTCATAATAATACTAAGAGTGAATGGGTATTGTTGTAAGAAGCGAAGGGACCGACCTTTGCGTCTCCACTCTTGTTTGGATTGAATCTCCCTGCACGATGCTCACCTGTTTCACATCTGGCCAGAGAACATAACAAATCTCGCACATACATTCGCACCAATCATCACAAACCCTCCACACTCTACTGCGGTACATGGACCAAGAGAGAGACCCGCCCGCCCCGTACTTACGATGTGACGTCACTGGCCCCTTACTTCCGGCAAGACTGTCCTGTACTTCCGGCTCTCATGCCCTACAGGTATATATACCCATCAAATGATATACACCTCTCCTGATGAAGGTCTAATAAGATGCGAAAATCGCTTAAAGATATTTATCATTTTTCCAATTTACAGGGAAATCGTATTTTCTGGCATGTTTACATGCCTTCAAATTAGATATGTGCATATATTTATACATGTTGCTGCAGTCTCGGTTAAAAACACTTTGTATTTATACAGATGTAACATTATCATAGACTTCGGTTGCTAGCACACTTCTCACTATGTGTATATATATATATATACCCCCAACCCACGCCCCCCGGTTCCTTTCCCTGTTCTAGGCCCCGCTGCAACACCTGTCCCCACATCACCAACACCACCACCTTCCAGGGTCCCAACGGTCACTCTCTCTCTGTCCGGCATGCCTTCCGCTGCACCTCCTCCAACCTAGTCTACGGACTTCGCTTACGTCAGACAGACGGGACGTCGCCTGGCGGACCGATTCACTGAGCACCTCCGGGATATTCGTCTCGGTGGTAGTTCCCCCATCGCCCGCCACTTTGGTGCCCCTGGACATTCCGCACGCCATCTCACAGTCTGTGGCCTACTCCAATGCCACGGAACACCCGCCAATCTCCTCAGAGTTGAACAAAGAACCATCTTCATCTTACAGACCCACACTTCCCCCGGCCTGAACTCCCCACCCTTATTCCTTTAGCCTTCGACCGCCCCCTCCCCCCACACATATCCCCCACTAACACACCCCTCCTTTTCACCGCCCACCCCACAACTAACAATACTAACACCTCCACTCCACCCCTCATCCGACCACCCTTCCCCAACTAACATATTAACATCCCTCCCTTCTTCCCCCCTCCTTATCACACGCACACACCCACCGGCACATATATACACGCGCTCACACTAAACACACACCCTACTACCACCACTAACCCTCACCCCCACACATCCATCCCACCACCCCGCAACTAACATCACTAACACCCCCTGACCCCAAGCACACGAACACACGCACCCACTTACACCACCCACCCCACACGCAACTAACATCACTAACACCCCCAACCCCATGCACACGTACCCATACACCACCAACTCTACACACCCTACCACCACTAACCCCCACTCACACCTGCATTCAACCCTTTCTCCACCTCCCGTATACTAACACCCACTAACACCCCCTTCATCAAACTACACACACACCAGTACACCACACTCTCTCCATCGACCCCCACACCCTTCTCTCCCCGCTCCACCCACACCCTTTCTCCACACTCACTCATCCCACTAACACCTCTACTAATACACACACACCCCCTCCTCACTCCAACTTTCACACCTACCCATCTTCGCCCCTTTACCATTCCACCTGACTGCTGCTATGCCCTCTGACCACCTCCCAGCACACACAGACACACAGCACTCCTACCGCCTTGACCACTTCCTGTTGCGCGCACCCCCACATCTCTCCTCTTCCAACCATCTCTCCATGGATTACTCGTATGTGGAACTTGACCGCGGAATCAACTACCATCCTAGGAGTTTACCAACCTTTCAACCACATCTTACGGAATCACCTTTATAACTCACCCACACACACCCCCAAAAATTTTTTTTTCCCACACGCCACCTACACCCACAACACGCTTAAACCCCACACACACGTGCTTTCCACCACATATTTACACCTTTAGCCTCCGGATTCCTCTCCCCCAACCCTCTATCCAAACACGCACACACACTCCGACCTACACCCCACCCCACACACACCTCTTCCTGAACATACAACCCCGTTCTTCCCCCAACCCTTGCTTTCACACACACACACACACACGTACACCTACACACCACCTTCAGCCCTCCCCGCTCGGACACCCCGTCTCCCTCTCCCCACTCCACCCGCCACCACCCCTACACACCACACACCCTTCCACCACCTGTTTTACCCCATTTTAATTTTATTTTATTTTGATCATGCTTTTATTTTTAATTTCATTCGCACCGTTTCCTCCCACCCCCTTTTCGCTATATGTCTCTCCACCACTCCCCTACACACCCTTTGAACTCTCTTCCCACACACTTTTCACCTGAAGAAGGGCTTATGCCCGAAACGTCGTTCCCCACCACCACCCCACTCTCCAGAGCGTGAAATTAATAAACATTCGTTGTACTGCCTCTCTGTTTTGTTCCTGTTCAAATTTTCCATTATATATATATATATATATATATATATATATATATGTAGGAACAAGTATGACCCCGACGGCAGAGCTCAAGCCGTTTCGACGGCTAATTCTGGACTAAATAAGAATTTTTAGCCTGGTAAATAAATAGCCGAACTTCTCAGGGGGTAATTCCTTATATGGGAAGATAGTAATTGTCAAAAGGATTGGTAAAAAATGTGTTGTAAAGACAGATGATTCTATAATGGCATTGGGTGGGGGGTAGGGGTAGCTGTACTTGCCGGTAGAACAAAGGGGGAAACCCAGTCAAGGATAGTGTATAGAAGGTCGAAAAAAGTGTACTGGAGAAGGGGAAGGGGGGGGGGGGGGGGTTGAAAGAATAGGTAAATCGAAAGGGAGTAAACAAAAAAGCCATTATAAAAATGAGAAAATAAATATATAAAAAACAATTTCTGGTTACTACTCCATCCCCACAATCACCAAATTTCTCATTGGTATTGCTAAGCTATAGAAAGTTTAATAGGTGGAGAAAAATACTAAATACGAGATTGTAGTGAAAGAATGTTATAAAGCCGGCTTTACAGGGGGTCTAACACCACTGCTATAGTTAATAGTAATCAGCCAATGCTATCTTACAATGACAGGTTAATAAGTTGAGAACAAACATACTAAAATACTAATACGAAATATTAATTCAGAATACTAATAGACGTGTATTCAACGCCATATTAGAGATTAATAGTTTTATTAAGTTCGAATAAGTTTTCTGTGCATTTACAGGGTTATCAGACTTGTGACTGACTCGTCACGACTGTTTGACAACTATGTAGACATACAGGAGAAACTTCAAAAATATATAACCCATGACCGAGCCTAGATTTTCAGATATTTCGGGTCTTCTATGGCATTTTAATTGTTCACCTACTTTTCAGCCTTGTCAGTCTAATGAATAAATAATTAATATGGTCCTTTGTGTGTGTGTGTGTGTGTATGTGGTTATTATTTACGAAAGGCTCGAAATGGGATTCTTCCGAACGGGCTTTGGAGTAACGTCACTCGATAGAGTGCGTAGCTCGGAGATCAGCGAGTCGCTCTATATAGAGCCGTTACTTCTCCGAATTGAGAGATCACAGTTCCGATATTGTGGACATGTGGTTAGAATATCCCAGGAAAGAATCGCTGGAGAGATTTGACAGGCAAAACCAACCGGTAGGAGACCCAGGAGTAGATCTCGAGCAAGATGGCTGAATAACAACCATGAAACTCTGTTGGTCTCGCTTGGGGATCCAGCCGAAACAATTGGAGACGGTGGCTTCTTACAGGACCTGCTGGGAAGTGTGTTTAATGACTCTGCTCCCACGACCATCCTAAGGAGGAGGAGAAGGAGAAGAAGAAGGAGAAGAAGAAGAAGAAGAAGAAGAAGAGTCATGAATGCTATATGATTTTAATGCAAAAGTCAAGCAAAAGTTCAGGTTTGTTACTTTGCTGTAATGAGAACAATACATCTAATCACTATATATATTTTTTTCAACAGATCTAATGTATTAACTCTTACCAGTGCTGACTTCTGCTAGAAACAAATCGTCTCAAATTCCAGTCGCTATATTTAAATACTTCGTAGTCTACCACTCAATTAGTCAGTGGTCCTTTCCTTCTTCTTCCCAGACACTTTTGTCTTAAGTATGTTGCATGTTGTTAACTTCCTGTTAGTTTTTTATTTACATTTACATACGCCGGACAAAATGATTCGTAGTATTTGTTTACATATTTTTGCCTTTCGAGTTCAAATCCCGCCGATAGTGCCAGATTTACCATTGTGCTTATGTGGGCCCATCTTCCTGCCAACATTTTTTTTTACTTTCTTCAGGGCCCAAGTAAGTGACCTCATAACTAGCACAGGGCTTCATTTGTCCTAAATCCCGCACTGCACGCTCAAGTCAACTATACATTTCATTCTCCCGATTTCAATAAAATAAAGTATCAGTGCAATACTGAAATTAATTTAATCAACATTTTTCTCCCTAAAATAGCTATCAATGAGTTTAAATTAGAAAGAGTTATATCGTGTTATTGTTTCGTTCTATTTCGCAACGAAATATTCACAAAATCGTGTTCTAAACCAGAGGCTTGAAAACTTTGGAGTAGAGCCACTTTGTAGACAATGCAATTTCAACAGCTGTTAAGTTGATCAAAAATTATATATTAAAGATTAAATTCTTCTTCTTCTACTTATCCCCGAGAGGGTCACTGGAGGGTCACTGGAGGGGGGAGGGGGGACTCCTCAAACGCTCCTTTCAGCAGGTCCTGTTAGAAGCAACCGTCTCTAACTGATCCGGCTAGATCCCCAAGCGAGACCAGCCAAGCTCACGGATGTATTATCCGACCATCTTGAGTGTGTGCAGAGGAAGTCCTCAGAGACGCCTTCCAGAGGGTCCTACCAGATGCAACCCAAACGATCCAGGTGTATCCCCAAGTGAGACTAACCAAGCTAACTATCTTGCACGTTATTTGCTTCTGGGTCTCTTTCCTTAGATAACCACATGTACGTAAAACTGGCACTGTGATCTTTCTATGCGGAGAAGTAGCAGCTCTATATAGAGCGATTCTCTGATCTCCGAGCTATGCACCCCATGTATGTATTTATGGACCGGTAACTCCTTTCTGATTTAGGTACAAAGCCAACAATTTTGAAAGAAGGGGAAAGTCAATTAAATCGAACCCAGTACTTGACTCCGGAAAGATAAAAGGAAAAGTTGACATTGACGGGATTTGAAATCAAAACGTTAAGAGCCAGAACGTTAAGAGCACCTCAAAGCATAATAATATAACAAAGTTATTTTCTAACAGACCAGCCCAATTATATCTCTGAATCACTACCCTTTACGGACACCTGACACTGCACACCAGGTCTAAATACAGAAGAGCTGAACTCCCACCGCCATCGCCTCCATCTCTCTCGCCATCTCCATCTCTCTCTATTATAAGCAAATGGGGTCCCAGCGGACAGAATGGAGAAGGCGTTTCCCCGGAGGATGGTAAAGAAGATGCGCTGGAGGAGCCATTCCATCTCGCGAGGCTCAACCTGCGGCTAGCGAGCTCAGCGCCTATGGTGGTAAGTAGGGAGGTAGCCCAGGGGCCAAGGATACCAGAAGTCTCCACTGCTAGGGGCTCGACTGCAAACCTGCGGAGAGAGACTGATACTTGGAGAGTTAAGTAATAATAATCTAAACTATAATAAATGAAGGTCTGCGGAACTGCGTACGGTTTATTTATTTTTTCTCCCGTTAGTAAAATAAGTTGGATTACTTTGAATAAATAATGAATGAATATTACATAATTTATCTACTAAATTTCGTAAACAAAAATAATTTCGTAAAAATAAATAATTTAAAATTAACTTCTTTTCAAAGTTGCACTTCCGGTATATCGTTGCCATCACCACCACTTCAACTACCATATATATAGAAAGAGAAAGTTTGTGATGTCAACGCTTCCGGTGGCGATCACTTAAATAAACATACTAATTTTCTCCTACTTCTGTTTATATATAATATCGTCTTTTTTTAAAGATGGATACGTTACTGATTACATAAGACAGTGTAACACAGTCTTCGTTCAATTTCTGTGTATATTGTCAATTATGATTTTATTTGATGTATCATATCTACATGTATATATACTTGCGTATAATATCAATATACACATTACACGTGCTAGCAGAAAACCATCCAAAAGCTGATTTTTCTGCTAGTTAATTATAATAATTATTTTTTAATGAACAAACGAGAGAGCCTCTCCGAAGATGCTCGGTAACCTGTTAGAAATACTATCTAAAGAATCGTACTGCTTTATAAGTGAAAGGACACATCGGATATACACGCAGCACGAAATAAATAAATAAAACTAGGGCGGTTATGACAGGAAAGCATTTGGTCATATGCTTGCTGAGTCAGGACTAAAAGTTTGTGCTAAACAAGGATATTAACTTTTTCCTGTTAGGTTCACTGTTCTTTTATTGGTTTCAGCCATTAGACTATAATCACGATGGAGCAGCGCTTTGATTTAATTGATCACACCGACCTCAGTACATATTTTTTTCAAGTCTAGTACTTATTTTATCGATCACTTTGTGCCAAGCCATTAAGTTATGAAACATAAACGCCGACACGTGCGTAAACATAGACACATACACATATAATATAACGGATAAGATATTTTTCTCATGAACTCACATAATGGTTTCTCATTTAGACACAAGGCCAGCAATTTAAAGGGGAGGGGAAAGCCGATTAAATTGACCGCAGTGTGTTACTGGTACTTTATTTTATTGACCCTGTAAGGGTGAAAGGCAAAGCTAACCTCGGCGGGATTTGAACCCAGAACGTAAAGAGCCGTAACTCTATGCTGCGAAGCATGGTGTCCGACGCTCTACCGATTCTGCGAAATGAACATAAATAATGCGTGTTTATACACATCTATCTTTCTCTCACCTTTTTTTCTTCCTTTCCTCTGCCTCCCTGTCTTTTTTCTTTGTCTTCGTACGTAGGACTTTAGTCCAAATATATTTTTTCTGTGTTTTTCCTTTCGATTTTTCTCTGCCTTTGGTTAAGTTACAGCACGCCGCGTTTCTATCTCTTCCTTTTCAGTTGAAGCACATTGGTTGTAGCATTTATTTTGTCCTTATTTGCGTAATTCGCCGAAAGGCACTTGTCCTGTTTTTTTCCTGTTTTGTTGCGTCACAATGTGAGCTGGAATGAATAGTATCAATATTAATGTGTTAAAACTATAGTGATTTCTAGGGGTTGACTGATGAGAAGGGATTGTTCGTTTTTCCGTTGTCTTTGCGTGTGCGCCCCTCGTTATATATATATATATATATATATATATATATATATATATATATATATATATATATATATAATTGGTGTGGGATGCTTAGCGTCCGTATGCGGTATGCCGTTTGAACACTCGATGCTCTTCAGAGCAGAGTATAATATCACATAAGAAACTCTGCTTCGAAGAATTGAGACGTATATGAGGACCTTGCGATTCCAGAGTCAGGTTCGATCATTGCATCGATCGTGCCTCGAGTTGATCGCCGGAGAAACGATTGTAATATGTCTAATACATTTTAATTCGTCGTACCACTGATTCTCCGTTTCTTATGTGATATATATATATATATATATATATATATATATATATATATAGGAACAAGTATGACCCCGACGGCAGAGCTTGAGTTCTGCCGTCGGGGTCATACTTGTTCCTATTACCCACTCTACTACCTTAAGTATTGAGTACTTTGGTGCGTTATGGTCCATCTGGTTCCTTACCACATTTCCTTCGATATATATATATATATATATATATATATATATATATATATATATATATATATATATATATATATATACCTGTCGGACTGGATGATGTTTTGTGTCTTTGAGCAAGACAACATCGGTGGCATGGAGAGAGGAGACTGGTATGCATGGTAGACAATTCTGGTTATCTGTCTGTGAGTTGTTTCGTTGGATTTTCTTTTACTCTTTGGTATTTAAGATACGTTCACCTTATGGTTTAAATTAAAATAGTAAGAGATAGACGAAAACGTTAATAAAAATATTTAATCTGTAGGAAATTTTTGATTCTATCAAAAGGCCGCACAGAGTGGTATAGCAGGCCACATGCGCCATTAAGGCCGCAGGTTCCCCATCACTAGTCTTCACCAACCTCCCCTCTTTAGCTTCCTCCATCTTAAAACTTCCCATCTCCTACCTTTTTATTAGTTAAGTATCTTACCTTAGACCTTCCTCACACACCTCCTTCTTCCCCGTCTTGCATACTCACCCTCACTTCATTATGTAAGTAGCCCTACTCGCTTCTTCCATATCCTTCTCCGGCATACTTCTCCCCCACCCCACATCTCATTATCTAAGTATCTCACATTAGTCATCTTCCACTCATTTCTTCCATCACTACCCTACCTTGCACATCCAACAACTCCTGCCACCAAGAAAAGACAGTCACACTCCAGCTTGTCCAACACCTGCTAGCATGGAAAGGCGGCTCCCACCTTCATTCCCCCCTCACCCATGTCAGCATTCAAAGATGGAAGCACTCTCCACCCCATCTAATCCATGCTAACATAAGAAGCCCGATGTGCCCCACCTTGCACCACGATAAAATGCTTGGGTAGGATTCGGAAATACATCTGACTGCGGAGGCAATGCCAAAACAAAAAGAAAGTGATTGAACTAGGCGTGGTCTCCTTTCCGGCCTAGTCTCAGAGCATGACAGCCCATCAGACCGAAGTGGGCGTGGGAAACGCTTAACGATGTACTCCCCCCCCCCAATTCCCACCTTCCACACTCTCCCTTATACACCTCTCCTGTCCAACCCATACATACATGGAAAGCCAGACGCACTCCACATCTGGTACCCCACTATGCTGCTGCCATCACAAAAACATCCAGTCCACCATATACGGTGATAGTACTGATGCCACAAAAAAAGTATCACGTCCCTCCACCCCGAAAGGTGCTGGTGCCACGACAAAATGTACCCAGCCCACCCCCTAAGGTGTTCATGCTGGTATCATGAAAAAAACATACCAAGTCCGCTCTGTTATGTGGTCGTTTTGGTGTCATGATGAAAGACATCCAGTTCACCCCATTAAGTGGTAGTGGTGGTGCCACGGCAAAAAGCTTAGTACACGCTATAATCTGGTTGTGGTTAAAAAGGGCATCCAGTCGTAGAAACCAAGCCAAAAATAAATCCGTATAAGTAACATGTGTTCATCTGATCTGGCTAGCCATAACGTGACAACCCGTCTAATCCATGCAAGGCTGAACATTAGATGTTTCGAAACGGGGGAGATGATGATGATGATGTATGAGTGATACCGATACGGCCATCAGATATGATGGTTAGTTGGGATATAAGCGGGCTCCTGCCGGACAAATAAGCAACAACCCTGGACAAACAGCCGTAAGCTACTAGGAGAGATGGAGCAATGGGCGACACTGTTAGCTCCAAGAAAACTCTCACAACCCATTGATGTAGCTGCGACGAGTCGAATAAAGGCTGCCTCTAAAAAAGCCAGTCTTCCTGGTTCTGTGAAACGACTTTTCCAAGGGGTGGGTGGAGAGACGTAGCATGAACGCACATATGTTACGTATCCCGAGACCTCAAAGAGAGTCCGAAAGGGAACAAACCTTGACAATTGGTAACTGGAACGTTACAACCATTAAAGAGCAGGAATTAGTAGAAATGGTCAGATGCTACTGGCTAGATATAGTCGGAGTTTCCTCAACAAAGCTAGCAGGTCCAGTTCGACCTACGGTATAAGATGGGTAGCGTTGGCGGGCAAGGTATACGGTTACTATTGCATCCAAATCCAGAGAATTCCTTGAGCAAACCTAGGATGTTGAAACGAAGTGACGCCTGTTCAGCTCAGTAGTTTCTACTTCCGTTCTTAAACGCTGCAGGCGAAAGCGGCTTGGTGTGTCGCCGGGTTGCAGGAGGACCCCTTGGTTCAAACTAGAGATCAAAGATGTATGTATGTATGTATGTATGTATGTATGTATGTATGTATGTATGTATGTATGTACACATTTTTGGATGGCCATTGACTCTTATGAGTTCTTCTGCCCTTTGTCAGGTCTTGTTTTTTGTCCTGCAGGGTGTCCAAAATCACCCTCCTCACCAAGTAAACCTGGTGGATTTGCCGGTTTAGTCGCTGACGACTTGACCATGCGACAGGTTGTACTGGGTTACATGTTACCAGTAGCACTGAAGAGTGACCCGATACATGTGTGTATATATATATATATATATATATATATATATATATATATATATATACGTAGGTCCCGGGTTGAGTCGGGGATAACCACAGTAAGTAAGGTACTCAATACATGGCAGAGTAATTTTTTTTATTTTATAGAAGGAGCTTCTACAGGACTAGTACTGTTTCATTCAGATGAAATCTTCAGGTGCTTCCTGAAGATTTCATCTGAATGAAACAGTACTAGTCCTGTAGAAGCTCCTTCTATAAAATATATATATATATATATATATATATATATATATATATATATATATATATATATATATATATATATATATATATGTGTATACATATGTATGTATATGCGCTGGGACATAGAAATAATCGGGCTGGATACCCGATCGCGCTGTTAAACCACTGGGAGTGTAGGACCCCTAGCCCTTGTCAGGGTATTCTTCTAGGAGAAGGCAACTCAGGAAACTGGGATAACTCCGATATAAAACGTGCAGTTGATCTTTTCTTCTTTTCGCGTTATAACTACTGTCGCTCCGCTCAGAGTGTGGGATTGGCTCTGTGCACAATCTTTCCTCACTTGAAAAAAATCTTTACGCACTAGCATTGTACATAGTATTAATTGATAATTATTAATAATGTTACATCGTGCAATGGCCATACTCGATAACGAGAGGGCAGCCATCATGCATGTATGTAGCCATATTTCTGCTACGTTGTCGCACCTCTGACATCACAATTTTGTTAATTAGTTGTTCAGCCCACCCCCAAATAACTTTCTTTCCAGCTGCTTGTTCATCTGTGATTATGTCATTACTGTTGCAGTGATCTTGGAGAAATATGTATGTATGTATGTATGTATGTATGTATGTATGTATGTATGTATGTATGTATGTATGTATGTATGTATGTGTGTGTGTGTATGTATGTATGTATGTGTGTGTATGTATGTATGTATTTCTGTATGTGTGTATGTATGTATGTATGTATGTATGTATGTATGTATGTATGTATGTATGTATGTATGTGTGTATGTATGTATGTATGTATGTATGTATGTATGTATGTATGTATGTATGTATGACCCCTTAGCCTTTGTCAAGGCAGAATTCTAGGAGAAGGAAAACTCTGATATAACACCTGCAACCCTGATGGTATCCAATGATGTTGACTTGTTCTTCTTTTTGGTAAATATCATCTTGGTTAAGAGAGTGGGACTGGCTTTGTGCAGTGCCTTTGCTCACTATAAAAGCTTCACGGCACAGGCATTGCTTTATATCTGGAGATCTCTCTGCACTTGTCGTCACATGGTACCATGGGCCCAGCACTATGTGTCAATAATTGTCACAAGTGTAGTGTTTGTACCAGAGTTTTCAAGTCGCTGGCTGGACTAAAAAGCCACACTCGTTCAGCGCATCGGTAGGGGTTCTCCTACATGGATATAAAGTAGTGGCTGTACTCGAAAACGAGTTGGCAGCCACCATGTATGTATGTATGTATGTATGTATGTATGTATGTATGTATGTATGTATGTATGTATGTATGTATGTATGTATGTATGTATGTATGTCAGGTCACCAGTTGGTGCTACTGGTAACATGTATCCCAGTACAA
>OZ024741.1:180553567-180564888 GCA_964016885.1 Eledone cirrhosa
TATACATATACACGTATATATATATGTATATACATATACACGTATATATATATGTATATACATATACACGTATATATATATGTATATACATATACACGTATATATATATGTATATACATATACACGTATATATATGTATATACATATACACGTATATATATGTATATACATATACACGTATATATATGTATATACATATACACGTATATATATATGTATATACATATACACGTATATATATATGTATATACATATACACGTATATATATGTATATACATATACACGTATATATATGTATATACATATACACGTATATATATGTATATACATATACACGTATATATATGTATATACATATACACGTATATATATGTATATACATATACACCTATATATATGTATATACATATACACCTATATATATGTATATACATATACACCTATATATAGGTATATATATATATAAATATACACATATATACATGAGTATATAAAACTACCATAAATACATCAATTGCCTTGTTTTATATCGTATAGTCAATTACAAGGCAGCGATGCTATGATTATAAACAGAAGATAGCATCTAGGTAGATATATATGATGCATTTTGAATGTTTGTAAAGAAAAACAACGCCCGACTACTGTCAAAAACCAGGGACATCAACACAGACATTCTATAAATATACAAATAAATATTTAAGAATCACATAATGTGATGTCTCTTGATCCATCAAATATCTCTCTACCCAACATCATAGTTCGTTGCTGTTTTCATTCATCCCTTAGTTTTTATTACTTCCTTCGTTCCTTGCATTTCTATCGTCAGTGTGTTTATTCCCTCTCTCATAGTATATGATATACATACATGCTAGAATCGGTAACCAGAAACTCCAATAAGCGACTCGCGAAACCTCATTTTAAAATAAATATTATTGTATTACGATATTGAATATTTCTTCACTGCTTTACAGTTCATCTTAGGGTTAGCCAATAAAATCTCACACACGCATACACACACACATGTATAGGTATGTGTTCGTTTTTTTGTAAGGTATTGCGTTAGTAACTGAAAGGAGCCACAAAGTAAGGTACTCAATATACTCAATACATCTAGTAGTGTTTATTTCTCCCCCCCCCCTCTCTCTACTATGTTTTAATTTGTTTCTCTTCCTATGTTCCTCTCTTATCTTTTTGTTACCCTCTCTTACTATGTTTCGTTCTCTTCTTTCCATGTTTTACTTTCTGATGAAGGTGTAGCGTCTAAAACGTTGAGATGTTTGCCCTACTAAGAAAGCGGCATGGGTGGTTCCTTATCCTAGCAAAATCCAAACTGCATCTTAGCCTGCAGAGAGTGTCTGTCATGATCTCTGATCAGTGGTTCTCACTCTGGTGAGGATCAGCCTTGGGATCAATTAATCCAAGTAGGAGGTCGTAAACGTCAATTATGACGTAGAGGGCTTTGCGGCCTTCACCTCGGATGTGCGATCATTACTCCATTAGGTGTAGGTGACTTCTAAAGAAAACTTCCTCATCCTCAGTTAACTGATCCTTTTGCCTACCATTCACTCTACTCTCTTCTCCAAGCTTTGCCAGCTAAAAACTCTGACAAGCCAACTGAACCTGCCCTACACTCTTTCTCTTAAGGAACTGCTTCACCATGCCAAAGCTCCTATACACTTTCTGTAGTGCCTCTTGATACAGCCAAGTTTCTCCCCTCACAGATCTCAATGCCTGCATTTGATGGGCTGCTGAGGAGATATGCAATGTTTGGTTTAATGACACCAGATGACAATAGGCCACCTTACTCGTCAGACATGGCAGACTCTGTTTGCAGTCTCCAGTCTCATTCGCCCTGCTGGCTTTTCTTTCCTTGGTGATCTCTCGCCTTGTGTTCATCAACAGGGTTTTACCCAAGACAACTGAACCTACTAAGATCGGGGAATGCGAGGCAGCCTATGTGACATGGAACCAGCTCAGCCTCCGCCCTGTGGATGTCCATCCCTCTGTCTCCCTTGTAGACGTCCACAAGCCCCCAAAAACAAATGGGACGCCATCGAGTGCAGCATGACCTCAGACAGGCTGGTGTGCTGGCTCAACCAACAGCATCTGGCATGTTTTCATTCAGCCTCCCAACCCCACAGTGGCGCCTGGCTCGGTGTAGTACCATCACTTTTAATGGCACTCAGTTGGACAGTGACTACTTGCACATCGGTGTTTCCCTGAGGCATGGCCTCCAGATCTGTGAACCTCACAAATGCCGCTGTAGATTTTTTCAGTCTTCATCCACCGTCATGTGGCTGATCCCTATACTATGCTGCTCTCAATGAGATCATAAAGCATGGCTTGGACAGCACAGGCTTCCTTTCCCAGCTCATGCCAGTGGGGATGGAAAGTTTGCAATGGACTGGCATCCTGTCCAGAGAAGAGTCATGTACTCTCCTTTAATAATAATGAAACTGAGATAAGCTCTAACTTGATGAGCCTTTGGGCTTCAGACAAACTTATATCTTAAGCTAATTCCATCTGTTATGGATGAGTAAGCTCCTGTCCTTTTTCTATGCCATATCATAGTAAGATATGCTGCTAGCCAGGCCAGTCCTTTCATGAAGCACTGAGTTCACCAACACCCTGTACTTTATTCACAGTCACAGCTGCCCTTTACTTCCATTGTTATCTTGATCACAATATCAGCCTGAGTGTCTTTTGAGTCACAGGAGCCTTGATTTTGCAGCATCTTCGCAGAATGGGTAACCATGAATTCTCCCTTCATAATCTGTCCATACTCTACTGTGTAACTTAGACTCTAAAGTAGACTTGTCCATTTGTATAGGAACTTGCTGACCCTCCTTTTAAAACCCTCAACTTCAGATATTGGAACCTCAAAGTACCAGAAAGAGTGGAAATCCATGGGAGGTTTGCCATGTTTGTATATTTAGGACTTGAACTTGCTAGGTAGGTTTGACTTGTCCACGGCAGTTAGCCAAACTTCCAACATGGCTGTTCACTGCTTGGCTGCATGTTGTAATTCTTGAACTGCACTGAAACATATTTCCCAAGCTCTTCACTGGTTTCTTGCTAATGATTGGTATCTGGGTTCTGGACTCTACCAGTTGGAAGCTCACTCAAACCCTGGTAATCGGTTCCTCAAGCCTTTTCAAAATCTATTTGCTTGCTAGGACAGATGTTGTTATAGTCAGGTCATCCATAAAGTGTCTAACAGGCAGCTATTAGATTTTGAGTTTGCTGAGTGGTCCTCTTACACTTCACCTCTGCAAACTTTACCAATATGCCCATGGTAAGTGTGAAAAGGGAAAATGGCTCTAAAACATGATATTTATTGTAATTTCCCACTCTGGTATTATCTCCCATTTTCTTCCCTTCCAAAATACTCTATTTCTCTGGCCAATTCTTTCTCTTCTCTGTCTTTTGATCTTTTTTCCAACACTCTTCTTTCTCATGCTGGTGTAGCCCAAGTGGTGCAAGTTCAGCCCCACTGCTTGGTAACTTAAGTGAGTGTTGCTGCCATTCTCTATCACAATACCTATCCCATTTTTGTCTGCAGGGTGCAACTGAAACATACTGCTCAGGCTGGGGTGTAGAGTCTGCTGCTCCCTCACCTTCTTTTTCTTTTGTTTAATTTTTATTTTCATTTAGCTGTTTTGTTTCCTTATTGCCATTTATGTTGTACCTCAAGAAAGATCTTCTAGTGTAGTCTAAGGTTGACTAATAACATGTGAGTGAAATTTAGTAGACAGAAACTGTGGAAGCTCATCATATATATATATGTGTGTGTACATATGTAATGTATGCATGTATGTACATATGTAATGTATATATGCATGTAGGAATGCCCAAGTGGTTAAGAAGTTTACTTCACAATCATGAGGTTCTGGATTTGATCTCACTGTATGAAATCTGGGGCTAGTGTCATTACCATACCCTTAGGCTGACCCAAGTCATGGGAGGGAAACTGGGCAGAGGGAATGTGGAAACCAATTGGATGCACTGTACCAGTAGTTCAAAGGACAAATTTTGTTGCATAATGTGTCACAATGATTCAGTTTCAGAATTACATTGAGGGTACCTGGACTATTTTGCGGAAAAATATCTTACCTTCTCCAATAAAAAATATAAAGTATTTTGTGAAATCCAGAGACTTTCAATTATGACCTTTAGTCTTTCACACTCACTCAATATATATGTATATATATATATATAGGAAAAGAGTCAGGACCCCGACGGCTGAGGTCTGGCCGTTTCGACAGCTAGGTCTGGCCAGTTCAGACCTAACTGTCGAAACGGCCGGAGTTCAGCCATCGGGGTCCTGACTCTTTTTCCTATTACCCACTCTACTACCCAGTATTGAGTACTCTGGTGCGTTATGGTCCACCTGGTTCCTTACCACACTTCCTTCGTTATATATATATATATGGGAGTGCATGTGTATGTATGCATGTACATCTGTATATATAGATTTATATATATGTATACATAACATGTTTTCAACTTGTACAAAAATCCCTAGGAATCTAATTGACATTGTATATATATATATATATATATATATATATATGTGTGAGTGTATGTGTGTATATATATATATGTATATGTATGTGTGTGTGTGTATATATATATATATATTATATATATATCATCATCATCATCGTTTAACGTCCATTTTCCACGCTAGCATGGGTTAGACGGGAGTTGTCCCAATTTGAGTCAAGGTTGGTTGGGTGACCGTGTCTCGCTCATAAAGGACTATCTGGCAGGTTTTCTACGGCTGGATGCCCTTCCTAACACCAACCACATTTACAGTGTGGAACTGGGAACTTTTTACCGTGTTACCTACACGGCGACATTACAGCGTGGACTCTGTGTTTTTTGTCGTGACACCTACACAATCTCGATCTCATTATCTCAGTTATTTGGACTGGATGTTGTGGTACCAACTTTACAGAGAGAGGGTGGTGTTGGTGGGAGTGGGAGGATAGGGTAGGTGTAGTGGATTAGGGTGTATATTTGGTTAAGAGGTGCCTACTGACTGTAGGTTTCGCTTTGTACATAGGCAAGGCGGGTCTTCTGTATTACTGTGTAGCGCCAAAGATCTCGGTCCAGTGACATTGTCTTAGAGAGGTGCAAGTGTGTAAGGTCGGAATTCATTAGATCGTCCCAGGTTTTTCTGGGTCTACCTACTCCGTAACTACCATCAATTTTGATTGCCCTGCACTTTTTTATACAGCTGCCGTCTTTCATGCGCATCATGTGGCCATACCAATGTAGTCTTCTCTTAAGTAAACAGCACCTGATACCTCTTATTCCTAATTTCTCAATTAGTTCATTTATGCTCTGCCGTTCACGTATATTACTATTACACATCCAACGGAGCATGCATGCTTCATTCCTTTCCAGTCTGCGCAGGTCCTCTGCACGTAATGCCCATGTCTCACTGCCATGTAGCATTGCTGTTCATATACAAGCATCATACAATCTGCCTTTCATTTTTAGAGAGAAACCTTTTCTGGCCAACAGCGGTATAAGCTCTCTGAACTTTTTCCATCCCGTTCTGACTCTGGCTACTGTACTTTCAGAACACCCTCCTCCACTGCTGATTTTGTCACCCAGGTAACGGAAAGTGTCTACTATTTCTATAGAACCATCTGGGCAATAGAAGGAGCTAGTATTCTGTGGTCACTTGCTACTTATTGCACCTGAGCATCGGCCACATATAAAGTCTACGTTCTTAGATAGTTTACCTGTGATCCCACTACATCTTTTATGTACCCATACTTTGCATTTGGGACATAAAATGGAATTTCTGCCTACTCCTTTCCTACACACTGAGCATGGCCATTTTCCTGAGGCACCTGTGCCCTATTTTCCTTTCTACAAACTAGAACTTTAGTCTTAGACAAGTTAACTTTAAGGCTTTTTGATTCTAGGCCATGCTTCCATGTTTTGAATTTCTTCTCTAGTTCAGCCATTGATTCAGCTATGAGCGTTAGATCATCTGTGTATAGGAGTTCCCATGGGCAGCCGGTCTTGAACTCCTCTGTTATATCCTGAAGGGCAATAATAAATAGTATATATATATATATATATATATATATATGTGTGTGTGTGTGTGTGTGTGTATGTATAAGTATGTGTGTGTATATATATATCATCATCTCATCATCATCATCTTCGTTTAACGTCCATCTTCCACGCTAGCATGGGTTAGACGGGAGTTGTCCCACTTGAGGCAAGGTAGGTCGGGTGACCGTGTCTCGCTCATAAAGGACTATCTGGCAGGTTTTCTACGGCTGGATGCCCTTCCTAACACCAATCACATTTACAGTGTGGAACTGGGAACTTTTTACCGTGTTACCTACACGGCCACATTACAGCGTGGACTGTGTTTTTTTTTTGTTTTTTTTTGTGACACCTACACGATCTCGATCTTGATTTCAGCTGTTTACACTATCATATATTTTGGTTTCTATTAATTCCCTGGGGAATTGGTTGAGCAAAAGCTTTGTTAATTGTTTTATTTATTTTTTTCTCTCAGACTTCAGGTATTTTTTGAAAGCAAAACATAGACCCCTAAAATACTACAGTGGGCTCTTGCAATGTTACTGTGGGCTCCTGCAATGCTACCTTGGGCTCCCTGGGGCCCCACTTGCCATTATGCAGCCTGGCAACCTGACCAGTCCACTACTGTATATATATATATATATATATATATATACATATATATATATATATATATATATATATATATATATATATATATATATATATATACACACACCCACACACATATACATATATGTATATCTAATATAGAAATGGCTTCTACAGAACTAGAACTGTTTCATTCAGGAGAAATCATCAGGAAGTCGGCTTCCTGATGATTTCTCCTGAATGAAACAGTTCTCGTCCTGTAGAAGCCATTTCTATATTAAATATTTATACTCTGCTATGTATTGAGTACCTTACTTACTGTGGTTACCCCCGATAAACTTATATATATATATATACATATATATATATACCATGTATCTACCTATCCATCCATCTCCCTCCTCTCTCTCTCTCTCTCTCTTTATATATATATATATATATATATCATCATCATTGTCGTTTTAACAAATGCTTTCTCTGCTAGCAAAGGTTGAATGGGTCTACATAGACCAAGTCAGTACTGAAGCAGAGCCACTGATCCCCCAGACAGGCCAGGGATCTGTGTCTCGCTTATGTATGGTCAACGCTCCACCGAGTACACAGGAGAGGTTGTCATGTCTTTGACACAACTGAGGGTCCTCCCAACCCTTTCTTTGGCAAGATTTCTATGGCTGGATGCCCTTCCTATCACCAACCACTTTACAGCATGTACTTGGTGTTTATTGTGTAGGTCACCAAACACTAGGGAGGCTGTCGTGTCTTTGAAATGACTGAAAGGTCCTCCCAATATAATGTATCTAGTATGTAATATATGTATGTATCTATGTATATATCAAACTTATATATACACATTACAATTGAATATTATTGAGTTCTATTATCTACTTTATTTAAGCCAATTATTAATTAAAGATTTTTATGTTCTATTTTTGCTCATTTTCATTAAATATGTATACTTTTTCATTATATATGTATATATATATATATATATATATATATATATATATATGTATAAATGTGTGTGTATATATGTGTGTGTGTATATATGTATATATGTGTGCGTGTATATATATGTATATATGTGTGTGTGTATATATGTGTCTATGTCTATATAAATATGTGTATGTGTGTGTGTGTATATATATATATATATATATGTACACATATATATATTATATAACAACCTATATAACTTTATCTTCCAACCTATGTAATGTCAGCTGTTTACAGCTATGATGGTTTGAATTCTCCCACAACCTGTTGGTGGTACCCAGTGAATTCTATCACTTCTCTCTCTCTCTCTTCCTCCCTATTACTTACTCTCTTTCTCTCTCATTCTCTTTCTCTCACATGCATACTATCTAGATCTACTTCACTTCTCTCTTTCTTTCTTTCTTATCTTTCTTTTTGTATGTCTTTCTCTCTCCCACTCTCCCCCCTCCCCCCTGTTCGTTAATTTTCTCTGCTTTGCTTCCACTCATTTTATCTCCCCCTCCCCCTCTGCTTCTCTCAATATATATATGTAAATATATATATATATATATATATATATATATATATATATATATATATATATATCTGTCCCAATAATTAACAAGTAACAAGGCAGATTTGACTTGGGGCATCGTTTTCAATTTTTCTTTTTGACCCACATAGGTAGAAACAGGAGAATTCTATATGATGATGGTGGTAGATAGTGATTTAATTGGTATTGATGTTGGTGGTGATGGTGAGTAGGAGTAGTGGTTTAGTGGATGGTTGGGTAGTAGTGGAGTGGTTAGTGATGCTGGTGGTGGTGATGATTGAGTGAGAGCTGGTTGTGGTTGACTGGGTGCTGATGGTGATAGTAGTAGGGTTGAGTGGTTGGCAGTGGTGATGGTGGTTGAGGGCATTGTGATGTAGTTTACCTATAATTAGTTTTATATAGTTCTCAATAGTCAAATTGCCATCAGGGTGGGGGTGGGGGACTATATTTGTTTATTATTTTAATAAATTCTTATCTGTGTGAGCATATGGGCATTTGTATGAGTACGTATGTGTATGTGTATATATTTGCATGTATATGTGTTTACATGCATTGTATGTACATATGTGCGCACACACATACAGATATTTGTACAATTCATATATAATTGAAAACATTTATTATATGGCTCACATTAATTAATGGCAGTATCGGTAGAGGGTCGGACGCCATGCTTTCCAGCATAGTTACGTCCCTTTACGATCTGAATTCAAATCCCGCCGAGGTTGCCTTTCATCCTTACGGGGTCGATAAAATAAAGTACCAGTAATGCATTGGGTAATTGCTGGCCTTGTGCCTAAAGTAGAAACAATTAATTACTCTTTCTTCCTCTCTACACAAACACCTGCATAGAAACACACACACTCACTCTCTCTCTCTACACACACACTAAATTACAGGACATAAACAAACAGTAAATGTAAATGCAGACATAAAGTGTGTATTTATGTGTGTGGGTGTGACAAACTTCCACACAGTTTCTATCTACCAAATTTCACTTAGGAGGCATTGTCAAAATGAGGCGATAGTAGAAGACACTTGCCCAGGGTGCCACACAGTAGAACTGAATCCAAAACTTTGTGGTTTTGCAGTGAACCCCTTAGCCACGTGGCCATAAATTCACATTTAACCCTTTAGCATTTACATTATTCTATATTTACTATTGTATTTTCACGGTAAATGCTTTATTTCACATAATTATCTTACATAATAACAAATCTACAAGATTTGAACATAAGCTGGTGACATCTGATTTTGAAAGAAATATATGGTGGCCTCCCACGCTTATCTGTCATTGTACGTAAAAGGAGAGTAAGAATAGCTGGCCACTGCCATCGTGACACCTATGAGGCTATGTCCCCATTAATGCTTTGGAAACCACAAGGGGCATAAGCTCTCCTATTCCGATGTAATCTCCAGAGATTCTGGTATTGAAATCCATGAAGTGGCAATGAACGACAGACTCGCGTAGAGATCAATTGTTGAGTCGATTTCAGCTGAGGCTGCTGGATGATGATGACAAGATTTTGATATTATTTTTTTTAAGAACAATACCTTGACATAAGTATGAGCAGCCAGTGATGGCTGGTTTGAATAGAAAGAGGTGAGAGAATTCTGGCTGGATATGGCTGGTTTAAAAGCTAAAGGGTTAAAAGTAAAACAAAGTATATAATAAAAAAACAGCTAAATTCCCAGTAAATTAAACCACATAAACTAGAAATTGAAACTGGTTTGTGGACTTGACTTGCTGGTAATTTAGTAATGTTTGTTAACCTATGACCTTTACTATTTTTAGGAGAGGCATGACTTTTCTTTTCCTGAAGTCAATAGAATTGATGACCTGTTGATGGTCACCTGTTGATGGTCACCTGTTGATGTTGTCATGTAGCCCTAGGTCAACCCTGATCATGTAGATCTATGATCAATGACATTCCAGCTATGACCACCCGGTCATATTATCAGACATAGTTCATTGATGAAAATGCTATTAAATGTTTTTCCTTTTTTTCTTAAGATGATAGGCTGTATTTTGAGGGATATTTGACTGCTATTTCAAGCAGATTTGGTGATCATGTAGAACTAATTTTTTCAAACTTATTTCAACCATTGGCTCCTTTTAGAGAATATATTTCATCAGCCCCTCTTTTGTCTGTAAAGTTGATAAAAAATTATACTGTGAAAAAATTAAATAAAAATTCTTTAAACAGTTTTATCAAAGCATTATTGAATAACTAAAAAGGCAGTGGATTAGCAGTATCAGTAGAGGGTCGGAAGCCATGCTTTGCAGCATAGAGTTATTGCCCTTTATGGTCTGAGTTCAAATCCTGCTGAGGTTAACTTTGCCTTTCATCCTTACAGGATTGATAAAATAAAGTACCAGTAATGCACTGGGTAATTGCTGGCCTTGTGCCAAAAGTAAAAACAAGTATTGAATAACTAAAAGTGACAGTTTTACAAATAACTACTTCCTTTCCTCCTTCACTAGACCTTGCATTTCATCAACTCCCCTTCCATCCCTTCTGCCATTCAGTGTCCCCAACAGGGGTGTAGTGTCCAATTTGGAAATCACTAAGGTAGAAGGCCCATCGTTGGGCTTATTGCCTGGCTACCTGTAATTAGGTATGGCCAAGTAGTTAATGTTTTTAACATTTTATCACTGTTATCATTATTTTAACATCCTATTATATTAACATCCTATTGGCATAAATTGGACAGTCATAATATTTGGAACATCTCTGAACAGCTTGTTTGTTTTGGTTTAGGTTGTTTTTCTTAACCTTGTAACATCTAAGTTATTACCACTTTTATACTTGCTTTTTCCATGCCTGCATTGGTTGGAAAGCTCCATTTCAAACAACATTTTGCTGTGACTTGTTGCATTCATTCCTTTTGTCACCTCCTTTATTCTTCTATATGAGGTTCAGTATTCTGATATCAACTTTTACCATTTCTTTCCACATTTTTTTTTTATCTCCCTTTCACTTGACACTACTGGTACTTTTTTCTTATGTAACTCCCATCATCCAATATCATCATTTAAAAGAAAGTTATTTATTGATCTCGTCCAGCTTATTTCAGAATAAGAAGTATGTTTAATGTAATAAAAATAAACTCTCTCTCTCTCTCTCT